>JBBBDQ010000999.1:630000-897500 GCA_037127315.1 Ascarosepion bandense
CTGAATTTCTTTTCAGCCCTTTTATCTTAGTTTTAGCTTCGGTTTGGCTCTAAGTAGGTATAATTGTAGTTCTTAGTCTCAGCCATGATACCATTTATTCAGAGGACTTATTTAGCCTTCAAAATTCAGTTTACAACGAAAAAAACTTATTTGATATCGATACCAGGAAATCAAAATTTGACTTTCATCCATTCATTTTTCTTTCAGTCTACGGTTTCGCTTTAACTGGAAACAACTATTGCTTTTTAGTCTTTCATGCCAACGTCCAAAGAGTCTGAGCTCCTGGACCATGGATTAGTTTTAAAGCTTTCATTACACCCGAGCAACGCCGGGCTATACTGCTAGTACGGTATGTATCGTAAAAGACCAGGCTTTGCTCGTAACTCTGCCCACAAAAATACATTCTATAGGCTGCATGAGACGAACCATGTATCAGTACACGTCAAGGGGCCCTCGCATGTCGTATATCTCACAGTATTGCATGGAGAGTACTTTAAAAATCTCCTTCGTCTAATCTTCTTGTTGAACAATATCTCATTAATGAAGGACCTAACATCTTGATGGTAGTGTGGGTGTTGCGCATTTCCTCTCTTTCAAGGTTATCCCTAATGCTTGACATGAAAGATTGTTGCACATTTTTTGAGACCCTGTACATATAAAATACAATATAAGTTATGTATATAAAAAAAATGTGCGTTGTAGTGCAGTGAATATCATCTCGGAACGAGAAATCGGAGAGCTGGGTTCGAATTCCAGTTGAATTCGTTGCATTCACTTCCGCACAAATACCCTTAGGAAAGAAGATTATCCCGCAGTCGGTTGCCATTACTTTCTGCGGTAGACTGGTTGCCAGACAATCGAGCTTCATAGCTGAAGGGAGAAGAGATAGATTATGTTATATCAGTATATTAATAAGCAGTAATTACTGGGGGTTCAGATTATTACTTCATAACAACAGTAAACCGATCCCCCACTTTATGCCCAGTAGAAGCTTTAATTGTTTCGAACTATTATATTCACTTCAATTTACTACGGCTACTAGATTGGCAACTAGGTCCCACCCTTTTACAGAAGATTTTTCCCGCAGTAGATTGCCATTACTTTCTGCGGTAGACTGATTGCCAACCAAGATTATAGAACCCAATCTGTCCTGTTATTTAGCCCATAACTTGAGGGAAGAGACGAATTAATACCAGTCCCAATGGTATTTGCTCATAAGTGAATGTATTTTAACTGGAATTCGAACTCGTTTATATATCAGTCAGTCAGTTAAGTGTCATACTTTAAACACGCTTAGGTGATCATGTCTCTTTCGAGACATGACTGACTGGGCAGAAGATTATACCGCAGTAGGTTGCCATTGCTTTCTGCGGTAGACTGGTTGCCAGTCAAGGCTATAGAACCTAACCTGTCCTGATATTTAACCCATAACTGGAGGGAATAGATGGATTAATATTTTTCCGAAGGGTATTTGTGCGTAAGTGAATGCAATGGATTCAGCAGGAATTCGAACTCGGCTCCTCGATTTCTTGTTCCAAGCCGATATCCACTGCACCACAAATCACTTCGATGAAAAGTATGTAGGGGCCTAAAACTGAGAATCTTCTCGGTTTGCTGATAAAGAAAACCTCGACACGGATATATAAAAATAATAAGATTGTTTTTATTTGTCTCTTTTTGGTGACATGTGTGGTGGAATCAATATTTCGTTGGCATGTGGCACATGTGGAGGTGACTGTTATTCGCAAATGATCAAGCCAACTCGCAAAACTCAAAACTGGTCTCTGTGTCAGCTGACGTCACTTATAAAGCTGTCTCCACTGACACCTGCAGCCTTCGATGCACTGTGTAACATCTTGGGGCGTCGACCCCTCCTAACCTCGGTAGTCATAAAAAAAATATCCGGGTTCACCTGCTTGTCGCTCAGCGCGAATACACTTGACATCAAAAAATTTACACTGCCTAAAAATATCGTAACAACGAATATTTAGCACGGTCTGTGGTATCCTCAGCATCCTTCTGTAGAACCACATTTCTGTTGCTTTGAGTCTCTTCTTCATCTTTGAGGAGATCGTCTAGCCTTCACTGCCATATTAGAGGACAGATGTCTCGTAAAAGTTCAGTGCATTTTTCTTTTCTTTTTTTTTTAATCATTTCACCCCGGGCAAGGCGTAAAAGCCACTGATGTGCGGAGGGTCTACATAACTGAAAGAAAATTAATTAGAGGAGGGAGAAGAGGATTACAAACCAATTAGGAAGAAGCAATAGAAAGATGAAAATGCAGGTGTGATGACAGTTGCAAGGGGGGAGAGAAAGGGAAGGATATACGGGGTGGGGGAAGGGCTAGAGTTAAGTGGTTAGTAGATGAGTATTGACATTGCATTTAAATTTCTGGAGGTTGTAGCCGTCGGGAAAGCAAGAATATGGGAGCGAGTTCCATAGGCGATAAGTGCGAGAGAAGAAGCTGCAGAAAGTAAAATTGTCGTCTGCATTTGGCTAACCTGACTGTGAATGGGTGGGACCCAGTTGCCATTCTGGTTGCGCAAGTAAACACCTGTTGAGGAGGCACCAGTGACCTAAGTTCATCTGAGCAGAAGCCATGAAAGTACTTATAGAACAGACAAAGGGAGGCCACATCTCGTCGGTGGGAAAGTGGCTGTAGTCGAGCCGCCAAGTCAGCACCTATCACGTTACTAATTCTCCTTTGGAGCCTGTCGACAACACTGAGGTGAGCGGCAAGGGCGCCTGATCATAAATGGCAGCAGTACTCCATGCAGGGTCGAATGGTAGACTTGTATATATGCAGGATGGATTCAGGCGGAAAGAACGTCCTGGATCGACACAGTGACCCAACCTTCTTAGCAGTGGATTTAGCTATGGATTGGATATTGTTTCCAACGAAAGTTTCCTGTCTAGCAGTAACAACTAAAGTGGGTGGCACATGTAGCACAATAAAAAAATATTGTTTTGCGATTTCTTTTAAATAGAACTATAAGCTACTGTCAAAAATGACCTCCAATCAGATGTTAACTGGAGCAAGAAATGGATTGTAAATTTTAACGCATCTAAAATGAAATTGCTATCGTTTAATCATCGTAGAGAACCATTTTTGTTTTTCTTCAGAAATGGCTGATGCTAACCTCCACGAGTGCAAGTCATTACACTTTCTTGGTCTCACGCTTTCCACTGACATAAAATGAGGTGATTATATTGAACCAATTGCTAGGTTTGTTACTACGAAAGTTGGTTCATTGTTGTCGTAGAGCAGCTGCCACCCCTCTAGCGATCTCATAGACGGAATTCTCTGTGTACCGAAATAACTATATAAATAAAACTTAATAGCAGTCAGAAGTTCAGAGTGTTATTGACAGTCTGAGGAGATCGACAGCGTTCATCAGACTCCCTGTCTTCGGGCGGAGCGGAACCCAGATGAGGCTCTATCCTCTGGCGGAGCCTCGTCTGTGGAAATTAAACAAGAATTTTGTCTGAGGTTAAAGGGTCGGTGTTACCACTTAAATCGACTTTTAGTTTGGTCAATGAAAATATTCAAAAACTCTATTTGCCAGGTTAGTTCCAGGAGGTCCTTTTTTTGTGTTTTTGTTGTTTGGTAACTTCTCATAGAGATTCTTTCGGCTGGATATATATCATATTCTTGGATTAAGATATCACCCATTCCGACATCACTGCCATCGATTTGCAATTTAAATTGTTTTGAAAGAACTGGTGTTGCAAGAGCTGGGCCAAAAAGCTACAAAAGCTGGAGTTGATGATACCAGAATTTCCGTTTTTACAACTGACAACTCTCTTCAAAAAACCTATTTTTATAGGGGCTAGCACCTAATTATCATATTTCCAGATGTTTTTCGAACCATCTAGATTTTTCTCGAATATGCTAGAATGATCTAGAATCTTCCAAACGTTCTGTTTCTAATTTCTCTATTTTACAACTACTTCATGAATGAAAACGTTTTTGTACTAACAAGTAGGACTCAGTAGAATTCCTTACTATAAATTTGAACCTTTTTGTTGACTTTATTAATATTTTTACATAGAAATGCATTCTCGTAACACTTCTCCCCTTCAAAGTAAAAGTTTTGAAATTATAATGAAAATTTCTGTAAGACAATATAAGTCTATTTTTTTTATAAATCTACCATTTGCCCTAACCCTAACCCTAACTATGAAAGTTGGCTCTCTGTGCAGGGCCCGGAAATTCTTTCCGCCTGAATCTATCCTGCACTTATACAAATCTACCATCCGCCCGTGTATTGAATACTGCTGCCACATCTGGTCGGGTACTCCTACTATTCTCCTCGGGCTTCTTGACAAAATCCAACGGAGAATCTGTAATGAGATCGATACCGACTTGGCACACCGGCTGCAGTCACTTTCTTACCGGCGTGACGTGGCTTCCCTGTGCCTCTTCTATAAATACTTTCACGGCTTCTGCTCCGATTAACTTAGATCCCTGGTGCCCCCTAGGTACGAATTTGCACGAGATACTAGATTAGCAACTAGGTCCCACCCTTTTACAGTGAAACCGATAAAATGTAACAGCAATTTCTACTCCAGCAGCTTCTTTTCTCGGACTTCCCGCCTGTGGACTTCTCTTCCACGTACTTGCTTCCCTGACAGCTACAATCTCCAGGAGTTTAAATGTAAGGTCAATAGACACCTCCTAACACACTAACTCGCATCCATTCTCTCAAACACTCTTCCCATCTACATCCTTACCCGTCTATCACTCTCCTTCTGACATTTCCTGTATCTAACCACTCTTTCTCATCACCTTCCCCAATGTAGCCCCCTGTGCAATAGTGGCAGTGGAATGCCTTGCTTGGGGTGAAATGATTAAAAATTTTAAAAAGTCATAATATCATAATATTTTTTTTGGAAAACTTATACTATTGGCTCGGAATCAGAAACCGGGGAGCCGAGTTCGAATTCCAGTTGAATCCATTGTATTCACTTACGCGCAAATACCCTTGGAAAAGGTATTAATCCGTCTCTTCCTTCCAGTTATGGGTTAAATAGCAGGACAGATTGGGTTCTATAGCCTTGGTCGGCAACCAGTCTACCGCAGAAAGCAATGGCAACCTACTGCGGGATAATCTTCTGCCCAGTCAGTCATGTCTCTTTCGAGACATGATCGCCCAAGCGTGTATCACGTATGGCACTTAACTGACTGATACTCTAGATAAAGCATCTGCAATAAAATTGTTTCTTCCTTTAATGTGTCTTATAATAATATCATAATCTTGCAGGAGAAAACTCCATCTTGATTTTTATTAGTCATATTTTGAGGGAAAGTTAATGGATTATGGTCGGTATAAATCCGAACAGGACAAACAGTAACACTGAGGTAAAAGTCAAAATGGTGTTGCGCTGATAACACCGCCAAGTATTTTTTTTCAATAGTAGAATAATTCTTCTGGTAGGTGTTTAACTTTTTGGAGAAATATTGGCTTTATCGACGCGTTTATCATCTTCTTGGATTAAGATGGCACCCATTCCGACAACAGTGGCATCGATTTGCAATTTAAATTGTTTTTAAAAAAACAGGAGCTGCAAAACCTGGGCCACTAATTAGAGTCGACATGATTCTTTTGAAAGCCTTATTACAGATTTCACTCCACTTGTATTTTACATCCTTTTTAATGGAGTCGGTGAGAAGGGCTTGCTATCGATGATAAATTCTTACAAACTTTTCTGTAGAATCCAGCCAAACCGAGAAACCTTATTAGTTGTTTTTTGTTACTTGGAATAGGATACTTTCAGATAGCATCCACTTTTACCGTGATAAATGTAAGTTATATTTTATTATCTTTCTTTTTTCGGACATTTTATTTGGGGCACTCACTTCCGGTTTCTTACTTCGTGGTTCCGCCGAAGGGTAGAACCACGACTGGGCAAAAATAGACAGACATTTTTTGGCCCGGCTATATGGCCGGGAATACCCACTATAAAATGATCATGTGTCACATCCAGCTTTGCGTGGGAAGGCTAGTAAATACAGTCGGTACAGAGTCACTAGACTGACGACTCTACAACACTGTCAGCTCTCTGCCTTCCGGTAGAGGTCGTTCTCTGCTTCCTTGCCACACATGATATTGAAAACTTCAAATGCAACGGCAATCACCATCTTCTATCTTTGCAAACCCTATTCGTTTAATGTCTTCTCGTTCTCTTTCACTCGCACGAACTTCTGTCGTCTTAGTAGCATTATCACCTTCCTTGGTTCGGGGTGACTAAAAATACCGAATCCTGGGCATGACGGTAAACTGCATCAGGCAGCAAGGTCTCTGATTAGGAGGTTGTGAGGAGCATGGAGCCACCTCTTAAGTACTGTTGTTCTCAGGTCCACTCTGACCCGGAGTGGTAGCACCTGTTAGGGCCCCAGCTATTGGCAAATAGCTAATCCCCCAAACTGGGGTCAAAGCACTATGAAAGTATAAAAATACACTTTTATAGAAATATATATATATAATAATAGACTTTTATAGAAAAATATTTTATTAAAGAAAAATATTACCAACAATATATTTCTGAAGAAAAATTATGACCATTTTTAAAGGAAAAAAACATTTTCTCGGCAAAACATTTTTGAATACAAAACTAGAAGACATTTTCAGTTTTCTAAAATAGAAGAGAATAAAAAAATTTATTAAAATCTAATATTTAAAAAAATACCTTAAAACCCCACCTTTTTGGCATTAAATAACCCACAGAGGTGTTGATATGCCGTTAAACAAAACTCAAACTCAAATTAAAAATACCTATGTTCTGACAACCATTTACACAATCACCGTAGATTATTTACTGCTTTTCTATGTCCCTCTTGCCTTCAATGTGTCATGTGAGTCTCAGATTCTCCAAGCCCACCATCCTCATCATGTGTTTTAGGAATTTCAGCTGTCTTTTTCTGATTCTATAAACATCGTGATAAAAACAAGAAAATATATCTTTTAAAAACTGACTAAAACTAATAATCTTGAAATTATTTTGAACTTTTGTTCTCATCTTTATTGATATAGGTGTTATAATAGACCCAACGTTTCGACCAAGTACCCTCTGGTCATCATCAGGTGTTCATAGATTGGCTGATGAGAACAAAAGTTCAAAATAATTCCAAGATTATTAAAAATTACTCATCTCAGAGATGAATACAAAATTATGACAAGTGGCACGAACCCACTAAGATAATCCAGTTGTCAAAATCCATCTGACACTGAATATAAAAGGCCCCATAAATACGCCACTAAAATCCTTCGGGACGGTGGCGTAGTGGATATAGTAGTTGGTTACATATGGGTTAATATCATCCAGCGGTCATGAGTTCGATCCTTGGAATTGGTAGTGAGAGTAACTAATTCCAACATGAAAGAACAATAATTAATTTTACAATAATAATATTCCACATCAGCCAATTATGGAGACCTGATGATAACCAGAGGGTACTTGATCGAAATGTTGTGTCTATTATCACACCTATATCAACCAAGATGAGAACAAAAGTTCGAAATAATTCCAAGATTATTGAAAATTACTCATCTCGGAAATAAATACAAAATCATGACTAGTAAATAACGTTTAATAATGAAAATAATTGATCTGACAATATCTAGACAACTTGAGAATATAACTAATAATTTAACAGCCGAAGAATATTTGATTAGCTTAAACCATAGCGACAATAAAAATTTAAATAACAGGGAATAACTAAAATATATACGTGTAATAACTCCTACCTTTAGTTTGAGTCAGAAACTAATTAAATCCGAATTCATAGCATGTAATCGAAGAGCCACTGGCATTATTTCTAAGCCATCCGTGTCGTTTCCATGTCAAAATTCGAACAAGCCAGGAGACAGCAGACAAGCGAGACAAAAACAACCATCTTTTGACTGAATAACAAAATGATGAAGGAGTTGACGAAAGAGAAACTAAAATGAATGTTTTGCTTTCTATGTGTTTTGTCTCTTAAGGCCTTCGGTAATCATGACTCTTCACTACTTCCTTCTTCGCATATCTTCTCCCGACAATAGTGGCCGGTTTTCGATTTCACATAAAGATCAAGATTTCGAATTCTGATTTTTAAGGCTGGAAAAATCTTCCTTCACCCGAAAAGAAATGTTGACCTTGTGTTAAATAAATTTTAAGCAGAGTATTGAGAGACATGGATGTGCGTGTGGTGTAGTGGATATCGGCTTGGAATCAGAAATCAGGGAGGCGAGTTCGAATTCCAGTTGAACTTATAGAAATATTAGAAACTGAAAAAGCTAATAATGAAACCATGGCATCACTTGACATTGAAAATCTGTTCACTAACGTTCAATTTAGAGAATAATAATAATAATAATAATAATAATAATAATAATAATTTGCTTTCATTAAAAATTAAACCTAAAATACTAAAAACAACTACTTTTAATCCGCACCACCGAAGTCCCATTCTATGATCACAGAACTGATGTATACGTGCAACAGGACGGTGTTCCAATGAGCTCGGTTTTGGGTCCAGTCTTCAATATCTTCTATATGGCCAACCTAGAAAATAGAATATTTAACATTAAAAAAACCTCCATCTACCTATGATATGTAGATTATATTCTTATATTAGTTAAAAACAGAGAAGAAATAACAGATCTCCAAAAAATCTTTCAAAAAAACTATGTCCTCAAGTTTACATGCGAATTAATAAAGATAACAAAATCTTTTTCCTTGACATTTTGAAAATATTGATAGACACAAACAATAACACATTTTCTACCTCGCCATATAAAAAAAACAACCAGCAAAAACTATTGCACTTTCAACTGTCAGAATGAATGTTCTAATTACTTTAAAATAACGCTTACACACAATTTAATTAATCGAGCACAAATTAACTTTTTCAAAAAAAGAATGTTTACTCTGAACTAAAAAATATTAAGCAGACTCTTATTAATAATGACTTCCCAAACTACAATGTAAATAAACAAATAAAACGATATGTCAAAAACTTCAACACACATCAAGCAGAATATGGTACTTTCACAAAAGACCCTAAATATATCAAACTCTTATTTTGCAACCAGATGCATGATAACTAAAAACAAGATGAAGAAATCATTAAAAAAAACCTCATTCGTACTAATATATCTCCCATGGAATCTAATAATTAAAAATAATAATATATTATAAAAATTACAATACTACTAATTTAATTATCTGTAATAATTCCTCCCACCAACTGATGCATTACCTAAAACCAATATGATATATCAATTCGAATGTCCCATGGGAGAATGTATCTCAGGTAAAAAGAGAGCAAGAAACAAATATATATGTTGGGTTTACAAGAACTACATTAACAAGTCGTCTTAGGTTACACATGTCTGACCATTTGTCCATTTCGAGAAATCTACAATAACATTCTTGTCTACATAAAAAATAATGATCGAAAACACAACTATTCTACACCATGAAAACAACAAATGCAAACTAAAGACCCTCGAGGCAATATACATTAAAAACTTAAGCCGTCACTTAATAGAATTAGCTACGAATACTGTAGTAATGTTCTAAGATGTTTACAAAAAGAACAGTTTTTCATGCATGACCATGAAATTACAACAGAAAAAATTCCATAATCGATGATTTTCACGTTCTAAAGAATGCTAAGCATAATTGTCAACAGTTACAATTGAAGAAGAAAAAATTAGAGTAATTTTTAGCGACGCAGTTTTGCGGTTATTTTCCGTTACTACAACTTACACCCCTGAAGATGATCTCGCAAGAAGATTGAAAGTACTTGGGAACATTAAGAAACGGAAAACAAAATCAACTGTAAAACTTACAGCGTATTCCTTAGATCCTTATAACACGAAAGATTATCCATGAGTACAAACGAATTTTATTAAAAACAAGCAGACATAATGTTTGCAATTTATTTAACGTAATATGCCTAAAAGAGAATTTGCTGCCTAAATACACACACACACACACACACACACACACACACACACACACACACACACACATATATATATATATATATATATATATATATATATATAGAGAGAGAGAGAGAGAGAGAGAGTTTATAAAGGAAAACCAACACGTCATATTAGTTATAAGCTATAGTTCATTTCAATGAGCTTAATTAGCTCATATCATCAGACTCTTTTACAATATTTCCTCCATCTGGCATAAAATTTCTAAACTTCATATCGCTCTGGTTGAAACCCATCGAGCTCTCTATATGGATTTGCCTATTAATAATTTATATAAAGGAAACCTTGTTGGATTATCTTCGCCGTTTACGGACATATATATTTTCTAAACATACGCTGTTAAATATAAGAGACAATGAATGTCTATTATGTTTAAGCATGAGCCGTTCTAAACGTTGTATTTTTGCTTTAATTTCAGTTGAAAATAAAGACAAAAATTCTCCAACATTTGGATAATTATTTATTGATTTTCTTCTAAGCTTTCGGCTCACATGAGCCATCTTCAGAGAGGTTGTTTAAACAATATTATTATAAAATCCACCATCACCGACGATATTATTTTGTGTTGACATATATATATATATATATATATATATATATATATATATATATATATACACACACACACACATACAACGGCCTTAATTATAATAAAGAGGATTTTTTTTCAAATAAATCTTCGAAAATTACATGTGTCGTATGACCATGGCAGTACTATCTCCTCGAGGTACTTGATGTAGGCTTCCGTGTCGAGTCTGAGGTTCTATGGAAAGATGAATGGAGGCATAACGTCACCATCACTAATAGTCACTCCAAACACCATGTTGTTGACTGGGTATATAATCCTAATCTTTCTTAATTTTCTGAACTGCCCTCACACTGACACCCAAACACTGTGAAACGTTCGCATTGAAGCTTCCGTTGCGAACACCAAGCAGTATAGATTGTTGTTTCCAAATTTTTGCTGGAGTAAATTGCCTCATGGTGCTCTGTTTTTTTTTTTTGTTTTGTTTTTTTTTACAAGCGGTGCCCAACTGACCCTACTAGACTGTGCATTTGACAAAAACAAACAACGCTCATTTAAAAATATAAATGGTGACAATTTACTCATTGCTCCTTGCATTGATCTCTAGAAAAATTCAGCCCTGTTCTCAGCTACAGGTTAAATAGCAGGACAGACTTGGTTCTATTGTAGCGGATAAGAAATTAATCAAAATCAACGCCCTTCTTCTTCACTTTTTAAAAAATTCACAACGACGTATGAAATCCTGTTTTTCCAAAATTGAAAAAGGATTGACGAAGAAGTCGACACCAGATTTCGCAAGTAGGTGTTAAAATGATTTTTGACCAATGGGAGCGACTTGTAAGACTAGGAAGGACTTGGCGATCCTGTGTGAAATTCAAAGGGACTATATAAATGACCTCGGCGTCAGTCAAGAGTCAGAGATGGGAGCAGCGAGAGACACTGCTAAAATGTAAAGAGAGAAGCTTCAGGTCAACTCGGACATTGTCCTCTTCCTCTTTCTCTTTCTCCTTATCTATTTCAATAATTACTACGAGAACATTTTGTACGAACTCTACACTTATAACCTCTTAATAATCTTTCTAATTGAACATTAACTCCTACAACTTATGTTATTCTTTCATGTTAATAAATTTCTATTTTAACATTCAAAATGTCTATTTTATTATTCCACTCTTTTACACTAATCCACTCTTCTACACTAATCCACTCTTCTACACTAATCCACACATTCCAACTGACTACCAACCTTCTGATGATAATTCAACATAAAACTTGTAAGCTGTAGGGAGTTCGGTTAAGTAAAACACAAGGCCGAATACATGAAACATTAACCAGCTTCCTACGCTATACTATAATCTTGATTGTCAACCATTCTAGAGCTGCTGAGGTGATAAAATCAATCATCTACCAACAAACCTCGATCTGGGGATGTATCTGCCCATGAAAATGCATAGTGACTGAAATTATACAGTCGTGTGTTGCGCATCAAACCGTAAGCGTTTACTTTCAAAAGGAAAAAAGACAAATACAGACAAATACTAAAGGAAATACGTGTGGTTGTGGTGCAGTGGATATCGGCTCGGAACGAGAAATCGGGGAGCCGAGTTCGAATTCCACTTGAACTCATTGCATTCACTTACGCGCAAATACCCTTTGTAAATGTATTAATCCGTCTCTTCCTTTCAGTTATAAAAGAACAGATTGGGTTCTATAGCCTTGGCTGGCAACCAGTCTACCGCAGAAAGCAATGGCAACCTACTGCGGGATAATCTTCTGCCCAGTCAGTGACTGACTGAAAATAAATACAGTATAACCCGGATATAAGATACTCTGATATAAGAGAAACCCGGATATAAGATCGATTTTCACTGGTCCCAAATTAGAGTCTGTGGTAATATATATAAAATAGATCAAACCCGGATATAAGATAAACCCTGATATAAGAGAACATCTATCCGACAATTTATTTCTCGACAACTCTCCTATATCAGGGTTAAACATGATTTAAGACTTCTACTGGGTATAAAATGGGGGATCGGTTTTATATTGTTATGCAGTGATAAACTGATCCCCCAATAATTACTACTTAATAATATAATACATCGCTTCTCCATCTAGCTATGAGTAAAATAAAAACAGTCTGCCGCAGAAAGTAATGACAACCTACTGCGGGATAATCTTCTGCCCAGTCAGTCATGTCTCGAAAGAGACATGATCGCCCAAGCGTGTTTCACCTATGGCACTTAACTGACTGATTAAAGGAAAGAAGAAATAAATACGAATATTAAAAATAGGGAGTGGCCATTACGGACGGACGTAACAGTCAAAAGAACGAAAAAGGAAGGTAAATCAAATATGCGTAGTTTTAAAGGCAATGTGGAATAAAAGAATCAGAGCTAAAATCTCAAGAGGAGGGGCTTAAAAACACTGCAACACTGTCTGTGGTGTTATTTGTAAGACAATGAAAGCTGTTCACACGCCTCGAGAGAATGAAAGGAGGGGCAAGAGAAAAAGTGTCACGCCCATAATTTTAACACATTACAGTCAATTGACGATTCGTTTCAGAAGCGAAATGCGTGGTGTTGCTTCTGACGTCATTACTTCTATCGTCTGCTTCGGCTTACAACTTGAATTCCCATAAAGCGCATGCGCAGTTGCATTCGGATATGACACTTGTGTAGCTAACGTTTCCTGTTAGTTTTTTCTTAACTCCTCTCCTTCTATTTCTCTCGTACACAAACGCTGAAACCCACACTTGTACGCATGTATATTTTGACAATTACAATATAGTTATATATGTATTTGATACTTGCCATAAAGAGGTTAACAAGCTAATTTCGCATGCAACTGTACGATAGTAAGCTCGAGTCTCCTTAGATAGGCCACCATATCTATTGGGGCATCTGGTGAAGAGCCAGTCCAACATCTTTTTTGTATAACTTCAGTACTTCCTGCATACCTTACAAGAGTGGTCTTCTTCTTCTTCTATGTGCCCTGTCCCTTCAGGACGTAGGCGATCATGACTCTCCACGTCTCCCTATCCCTTGTGGCTCTTAGTATGTTTGCTCCTGTTGCTCCTGGCAACCCCCGTTCTGTCATCCACCTGATCAGGCCCTGCAAATATGTTATCCGCTGCCTTCCTCTGTCTCTCCTTCCTTCTATCTGTCCAGTCAGTATCAGGTTCTCCAGGCTCTCCTTC
Organism: Ascarosepion bandense; assembly: GCA_037127315.1. NCBI lineage: Eukaryota > Metazoa > Mollusca > Cephalopoda > Sepiida > Sepiidae > Ascarosepion > Ascarosepion bandense. The sequence goes on from JBBBDQ010000999.1 coordinate 643,721, forward strand.
CTCATTGCATGTCCCAGGAACTTCAGTTGTCTCTTCCTGATGCTCAGCATCAATTTCCTTTTTGTTGCCATTCTTTCTAACACCTCGTCGTTGCTTGTATGATCAGTCCACGATATCCGTAGCATCCTTCTGTAGAACCACATTTCGGCCGCTTCCAGTTTTGTCCTCGTCTTACAAAATCTTAATAAAACTATGTACTGGGAGCAAGTTTGAAGAGGATGCAAATGAGAAGAAAACTCATATTTAACATCAGGAAGAGACAGCTGAGGTTTCTGGGACACGTAATGAGGAAGAAGGGTCTGGAGAGTTTAATACTCATAGAGCGGATTGAAGGAGAGAGAGACAGGGAAAAGCAGTGCGTTGAGCAAATGGATGGCGGAGTGGGGCTTGGTAGAGATAATAACAGGAAAATATTGAGAGAGACAAGAGAAGAAGCACGTTTGAGTTTTGTTTAACGGCATATCAACCACTGTAGGTTACTTAATGCCAAAAAGGTAGGGTTTTAAAGTATTTTTTTAAGTGACTACCGAGAGAAGATTGATTTAGTCAGCTTGATGAAAACTTTTAATATTTATTTTTTTTTTATTTTTGAAAACTGAAGATGTTTTCTAGTTTTGTATTCAAAAATGTATTGCTGGTAATAATTTTTCCTTCAAAAATGTATTATGGCAATAATGTTTTCCTTCAAAAATGTAAATTTTCCTACAAAAGTCTATGTTCATGCATATATTTCTATAAAAGTCTATTTTTATACTGTCATGGTGTTTTGACCCCAGTTTGGGGATTAACTATTTGCCCATAGCTGGGACCCTAACAGGTGCTACCACTCCGAGTCAGAGTGGGTCTGAGAACAACAGCAATTAGTAGGTGGTTCAATGCTCCTCACAACCTCTCAATCAGAGGTCTTGCTGCCGGATACAGTTTACCGTCATACTCAGGATCGAAGAGTCAATTGGAAGTTCATGATCGTCTACGTCATGAAGGGACACGGCACATGAAGAAGAAAAAGACTGGGAGTAAATCGCTTGCATACAGATAAAAACGAATTCAGCAAATGTAATTATTAATCACTTCACTGCAAGCAAGGCGATAAAGCCACTAAGACGTAAGAGACTACCGAGAGTAAAGGAAAATGAAAAGGTTTTAGAAGGAACCGGAAAACCGATCCTAACAACATCTACTCATGTTCAAAAGACTGGAGAGGAGTGTGAACTGGACGATAGAGATGCTGACAGGCTTAGACGATTTCGGCGTAGACAAAATTATAGAAATAATAAATGAAGTCTACAACAGTAGTGATATACCGGAAGACCAAAGCAGATCGTTTTTCATAGCACTGATTAAGAAGCCAGCCACAAAGGAACGTGAACTCCACCAAGCAATCAATTTAATGAGTCACATAATAAAACTCATCATCCGGATCCTGACAAATAGAACGCACACCAGAACCTAGCCAGATATAAGACAAGACCAGTGTGGTCTCGTCACGGACACTGAAATAAGGAAAGCGTTATTTGTGTTTAGAATGTTATCAGAAAGGACAATAAAAACCCAGAAAGACGTGTACCTGTGTTTCATAGACTACGCAAAGGCATTCGACAAAGTGTGTTAATAAGTTAAGTGCCGTATGTGATACACGCTTGGCCGATCATGTCTCGAAAGACAAACAAATACTTACACAATGTCCACCCTCGTCACTTTTATAGATATTTTTTTAATCATTTCACCCCGAGCAAGGCGGAAACGCCACTGGTGTGCAGGGGGCTACATAAATGTAAAAAGATTAATTAGAAAAGAGTGAGGAGTACAAACTAGTTAGAAAGGAACAATAGAAAGCTGAGAAAGCAGGTGCAATGACAGATACATAGGTGGAGAGAAAGGGAAGGTTATACGGGGGTGGGGAGAGAGCTAGAGTCCAGTGGTTAGTAGATGAGTATTGACTTTGCATTTAAATTTCTGGAGGTTGTAGCCGTCAGGAAAGCAAGAATACGGGAGCGAGTTCCACAGGCGGGAAGTGCGAGAGAAGAAGCTGCAGGAGTAGAATTGTCGTCTGCATTTGGCTAACCTGACTGTGAATGGGTGGGACCCAGTTGCCAGTCTGGTTACACGAGTAAACACCTGTTGAGGAGGCATCAGTGACTTAAGTTCGTCTGAGCAGAAGCCATGAAAGTATTTATAGAACAGACAAAGGGAGGCCACATTTCGACGATGGGAAAGTGGCTGCATAGGGATGTAAACAAAAGGATAATTATACTTGACATCAGGAAAGAGACTGAAATTTCTAGGGGGCATAACGAGGAAAGACAGCTTGGAAAAGATGATACTCACAAGACAAGTTTATGCTAAAAGGAAACAACAAAAAATAACTACATAGCGAGCTTGAGTAAACGGGTCGAAGAATGAAGTTTCAGAACATAGGCGATCATGGCCTTCCACGTGTCTCTATTTCTGGTGACTCTGAGCACACTCTCTCCTATAACACCACGCAACCCCCGTTCTGTCATCCACCTGCTCAGGTCCTTCAAATATGTTATCCGCTGCTTTCCTCTGTCTGTTTTCCCCTCTATCCGGCCTGTTAGTATCAGGCTCTCCAAGCCCTCCTTCCTTATTGCATATACCAGGAACTTTAGTTGTATTTTCCTGGTGCTCAATATTAATTTCCTTTTTGTTTCCATCCTTTACAAAGTTTTATAAAGAACAATATGTATTTCGTACAAGTAAACCTCACCTTACATCGGTAATTCGTTCCAGGTGTGTTGAATTTTCTTGTCTCCAAATTTGTTACTTATAAATCACAAGTAACCTTTTCGATTTCTGTAATTAATTTATCAATGCATTTTTAATAATATGTGGTTAATAAGAATCTAACCTAAGTTTACAACCAAATAAATTTTATTTTTTAATATAGTACAGAAAAAGTCATCTAAATTTACGAATACACGTATACACATGCGTACATACTTGTAAATGCACGAGGGTCATTCAATAAATAACTTGAATTTTTCGGTATAAGGACATCTACGAGGGTCATTCAATAAATAAGGTGAATTTTTCGGTATAAGGACTTCTACGAGGGTCATTCAATAAATAAGGGGAATTTTTCGGTATAAGGACATCTACGAGGGTCATTTAATAAATTAGGTCAATTTTTCGGTATAAGGACTTCTAATACAGATAGAAGCATAGTTTTTTTTCCCTTACTTCTTTTTAGTAGGGATTTAATTTTTTTTTTTTTTTTTTTTTTTTTTTTGCAGATTGAAAAAAAAAACTTTGAAAGTTTTGGAGATTAACAAAGATGGCCGACTATGAAGCATGCTCCAGGATTGAACAGAGGTCAGTTATCAAGTTTTTGGTTGCTGAAGGGTGCAAACTAGTTCAAATTCATAGGAGAATGTCAACTGTATATGGTTGCACATGTTTCAGCCAAAAAAATGTCTACAAGAGGGCTAAATTATTTAAAGAAGGACGGAGCAGTGATGAGGATGAAGACAGGCCTGGGGGGCCTACATAAGCTAGGTCTCCTGAGGTGACAGAATCAGTCAATGACTTCATTCAGTCTGACAGAAGGGTGACAGTGGATGACATTGCAAGGACTTTGAGCCTATCTGTTGGGACAGCACACAAAATTGTCCATGATAACCTTGCCTACTCGAAGGTCAGCTGCCGGTGGGTGCCAAAGATACTTACTGCAGAGCATAAACAGAAGAGCTGGGCTGGGAACTGCTCCCTCATCCCCCTTAGAGAACAGACCTTGCCCTTTCAGACTTTCACCTGTTTGGTCCCTTGAAAGCGTTCAAGAGAGCCACGAAGATTAAAAGTGACGATGAAGTCAAAAGTGCTGTGAGCGATTGGCTGAGACATCAGTCCAAAGAATTTTACGCTGAAGGAATACAGAAGCATGTGCACAGATGGGAAATGTGTGACACTGCTGGGAGACTACGTTGAAAAATTAGAAGTCCTTTTATCGAAAAATTTCTCTTATTTATTGAATGACCCTCGTAGATGTTTACAATTTGATGATCTTTACAGTACATCTCGAACTCATTATGAATGTGAGTTGCTTTAAGACATTAAAATAAAGTGATTTCGTAAGGTTAAATAACAATTATTAAAATCATTTTGCGATAGTAGAAGATAAACTAATTTATGATAGATTCATCAGTATTTCCATTCAATTTTACAAACGTATTTTAATATGATTTCATATACTTTTATTCTTATTTATTGTACAGTAACATGATTTTGTGGTGCAGTGGATACCGAATCGGAACGACAAATCGAGGTGACGAGTTCGAATTCTAGTTGAATTCTTTGCATTCACTTACGCACAAATACCCTTGGGAAAGGTATTAAGCCGTCTCTTCCCTCCAGTTATGGGTTAAATGACAGGACAGATTGGGTTCTATAGCCTTGGCTGGCAACCAGCCTACTGCAGAAAGTAATGGCAACTGTGAGTAAAACTTCTGTCCAGTCAGTCATGTCCCTTTCAAGACATGATCGCCCAAACGTGTATCACGCATATGGCATACTTATGATAGACTGAATATAATAGTTGGAAACAATTAAAGCTTCAACTGAGCATAAAGTGGGGTATCCATTTTCTGTTGTTATAAAGTAATAAACTGATCCCCACTAATTACTACTTATTTATATCATCCATCTCTTCCTCTTCAGCTATGAGCTAAATGTCAGGATAGATTGGGTTCCATATCCTTGGTTGGCAACCAGTCTACTACAGAAAGTAATGACAACATACTGCTAGAAAATGTTCTGCCTAGTCAGTCATGGATCGAAAGAGACATGATCGCCCAGGCATGTATCACCTGTTGCACTTAACTGACTGACTGAATATAATAGTTGGAAATAATCAAAGCAACCTACTGCAGGATAATCTTCTGCCCAGTCAGTCATGTCTCTTTCGAGACATGATCACCCAAAGTGTGTATCACGTATGGCACTTAGCTGACTGAACATGATTTTATGTTTTTAACGTTTTTCTAGTGATATTACGACTTCAGTATTCGTGGCGGAGAGACGTAAAATCGAACAAAATGCCTTAAACATAATTTTTATTTTTCCATATATATATTTTACAAACAACCAGCCTTTGAGATTTCACTTGCCCGATCGACTCAAACGATTAAAAACTTTATTGGGCGATTAAAGTTTATTGCTTTACCCGCCGGCGGTCGATTAAAAATCTCACAATGAAACGTGTACCTTCAAATATAGAAAAAGGAAATCTGATTCTTTTACAACCCAAAAGTATGCCATTGAAGATTCACTAGTTACTTAGAATGACCTACAATTACTTTTTATTGCCCCAGTCAGTGTAAACATTCGTTTAACGCTTCCAGAGTCATAGTGCTCACAGATTTTTAGAAACTCATTTGGAAAAACATTATCCTTGACTGAACATCTATATTTTCTCTCCGCTTACGAAAAGTAAAAATGAACATTTGAAAGAAAGAAAAAAAATATATTCATACTTCTTTCAACCACACACTGAAAAACAAATTATACAAGTAATTTTTTAATAAAAAATCGTGAAAATCAGATTTTTTTTCTTCATCTATGAGATGGAGGTTGTAGTCAAACAGGAAAAAGAAACTACGAATTTAGGTACCTCCACTCAATTGACAAAAACAAGTATATCATGATGTTAAAAGAGCTCAAACTAAATAAAAACAAAGTTTTATTATCAAAATGTTTATGGTATTATTAAGAGGAAAGTTCAAATTTTGTTGTCATTATTTTGAAAAAATTTTAAATCCTTTCTAACACGTTCGAAATTTTAATTAAAATTTCATTTTTTGTTTTTCGTCAGCGATTCACGTTAGGTTTACGTAAGGCGACTATTAAGAAAATGGAGTCGGTCGAGTAAAATGATTTTGGGGCGAGTAAATTTTCCCTCACTCTTGGCCGCCGATCAAGAGATTTTTCAAATCTCAAAGGCTGCTAACAACGTATAATTGAGAACTTGAAGCTATAGAGACATGTTTATGGTTATTTTCTAATCGGCCTTGTGTCATACATAACCAAATTTCCTACAATTTAGGCTTATTCGCTATCATCAGAAGGCTGTAGACTGGAATGTGTGTATTTGTGGCAGAATAAAACTATACCTTTTGCTTGTTTGAATAGAAATTTATTGATACAAAAGCGTAATATGAATTGAGAGAAGTTAAACGTTCCAAGAGAAATAGTATTAAGAAGTTAAGGGTATCAAGGGAGTTCATAGTAGTCCTTGCACGAGTGAGTTTATGTATACGTAGGCAGGAACATATGTGTGCATGTATGTGTGAGCGTTATCTTTGAGTAGGAGTGTCTTTGAAGTTATCGCTCACGGTGAATGGTGAAAAGGCAGAGGGTGAGTGGTGAACGATGAAGAAGAAGGAGTTGAGAGGTGAGAGAGAAAGATAAAGATAAAGACAATAATAATAACGATCGCTTGACGTTTGTCAAGGATACGTGTTAATTGCTCGTCATCTTTACTCTCTGGCGAGAACCGATTTTACTCATCTTTTTATTTCGTTTTAGAGCCCGAAAAGGTCATCTGAAAATTCACTCCCGGATGTGATTCTGGCCCTTCGATTGGACGGCAACCATTTCGCATCGAGGTGGGAAATTTCGAATTTGTTTTTGTTTGTTTGTTTGTTTGTTTGTTTGCTTTTTTTTTTTCTTTTTTTTTTGTTTTTTGGTTTTTTTTGGTTTTTTTCACTACAAACGACTTAACTCGAAGCGACGTAAACTGAGGTGTACATGTATTATTGTTGTGGGATCTCCCCTTTTTGTATATGATAATAGACTAGACTGAGTGTACATATAATCCTACCTAGAGAGAACAGGATAGTAGTTGTAGTTGCCTCGCTGTAACTACCTTTTTCACTGTCAGCTCTCTGCCTTCGGGCAGGGGGCGCTCTCTGCTTCCGAGCAGAGAGCACAAACCCAGTCGTGGTTCCGCCGAAGGGTAGAACCACGACTCGGTAAAAATAGACAGACATTTTTTTGGCCCGGCTATATGGCCGGGAATACCCACATTAAAATGACCATGTGTCACATCCGGCCTTGCGTGGGAAGGCTAGTAAATACAGTCGTTGTAGTTGCCTCGCTGTAACTACCTTTTTCACTGTCAGCTCTCTGCCTTCGTGTGGAGAGCGCTCTTTGCTTTCGAGCAGAGAGCACTAACCCAGTCGTGGTTCCGCCGAAGGGTAGAATCACGACTGGGGAAAAATAGACAGGTATTTTTTGGCCGGGTTATATGGCCCGGAAAACCCACTTATAACTGCCCTTGTGTCACATGTTGCTCTTAGTGGGAGAGTAGTTGTAGTTGTAAAAAAATACCTTTGTCACTGTCAGCTCTCTGCGTTCGGGTGGAGAGCGCACTTTGCTTTCGAGCAGAGAGCAATAACCCAGTCGTGGTTCCGCCGAAGGGTAGAATCACGACTGGGGAAAAATATAGACCGGAAATCACACTTATAACTGGCCATGTTGCCCTTAGTGGGAGGGACAACTAAATATAGTAGTTGCAGTTGTAGTTGTAAAGAACTACCTTTTCCACTGTCAGCTCTCTGTCTTCGGGTAGAGAGCGCTCTTTGCTTTCGAGCAGAGAGCAATAAACCAGTCGTGGTTCTGCCGAAGGGTAGAATCACGACTGGGGAAAAATAGACAGGTATTTTTTGGCCTGGCCATATAGCCCGGAAATCCCACTCATAACTGACCTTGTGTCACATGTTGCCGTTAGTGGGAGAGACAACTAAATATAGTAGTTGTAGTTGTAAAGAACTACCTTTTTCACTGTCAGCACTCTGCCTTCGGGCAGAGGGCGCTCTCTGCTTCCGAGCAGAGAGCAATAAACCAGTCGTGGTTCCGCCGAAGGGTAGTATCACGACGGGGGAAAAATATAGCCCGGAAACCACACTGATAGCTGACCATGTTGCCCTTAGTGGGAGGGACAACTAAATAATGTAGTTGTAGTTGTAAAGAACTCCCTTTTCCACTGTCAGCCCTCTGCCTTCGGGTGGAGAGTGCTCCCTGCTTCCGAGCAGAGAGCAATAAACCAGTCGTGGTTCCGCCGAAGGGTTGAATCACGACTGGGGAAAAATATAGCCCGGAAATCACACTGATAGCTGACCATGTTGCCCTTAGTGGGAGGGTCAACTAAATAATGTAGTTGTAGTTGTAAAGAACTACCTTTTCCACTGTCAGCGCTCTGCCTTCGAGTGGAGAGCGCTCTTTGCTTTCGAGCAGAGAGCACTAACCCAGTCGTGTTTCCGCCGAAGGGGAGAATCACGACTGGGGAAAAATAGACAGCTATTTGTCCGGGCTATATGGCCCGGAAGACCCACTTATAACTGCCCTTGTGTCACATGTTGCCCTTAGTGGGAGGGCTAACTAAATATTGTAGTTGTAGTTTATAGTGGAGAGAAATCGTAGAGATCCGTTAGTTATCGAAGACTTCCGACAGATTCCGAAGTTACCCAGAGACCAGACTAGCCCTGAGCTCCACCCAGCTAGAATAAGTTACCCGGACATAATATTTCCAACGACTTCACTTCAAGACTTGTATATATTTATTTCTTACTGATACTATTCCTGGATTTACTAACCTGCGTCTAAGTTTGTATATTACGTTCAATATAACCTACTTTTCTATCTCAATATTTGTTTTTGTTGTTCATTATTTGGTTCGGTTCCTCACCCGGGATCCACAACAAATAATATACCCGGATATACTATTTCCAACGACTTCACTTCAAGACTTGTATATATTTATTTCTTACTAATAGCATTCCTGGATTTACTAACCCGCGTTCAAGTTTGTATATTACGTTCAATATAATCTAATTTTCTATCTCAATATCTATTTTTGTTGTTCATTTATTTTGTGCGGTTCCTCATCTGGAAACCACAACAATTAAAGGATAAGTTATTGTAGAGAACGATGACCGCCAAAGTCTTGAAGAGAAAAAGAATAAATTCTGTTACAACATTTCCCAGTTCGTAGAACGAGTATTTAGCTGGTGACCAAAATGTTCGCTGGAAAATTGCCCTCTGCTGACATCCAATAATGCTTCATGCAAACATTGAGTCGGTATTTTAATCGTTAGAATGCGTGCAAGTTAAGAAGTAAATTTCGATGGTTAAGTCAGGAAGCTCTGTCAAGAGTTAATGCTAATAACCCTGAGAAAACTCAAATAGCATTACAAGAGAAAAACGAATTACAAAGGCTGCTGAATTATACAGGGTGCATCAGTGGAAAGAGCGCTTCAAAAATTTAACCATCACGACAGTTAACTAAATTCTGTTACGCTATTTGAGTAAATACTCTGTTTTTGTTTTTTGTTGTTATTTCTTTTTGTTTTTTATAATTAAAAGTATATATATATATATATATATATATATATATTAATGAAACTTTGTTATAATCAGGCCGGTAGATATAAATATATAATACTGTTTAATTAAAAGACAGAATATCTATTGATATCGAGTATCGATAAAAAATATTGTTCAAACAATTTATTTCATATATATATATATATATATATATATATATATATATATATATATATGACGTAGCACACTTGGTATACTATCCTGGTAAATTCCGATAGAAACAAACTCAAAAAAAATCAATGTTAAATTCATTCATTTAATTTAAAAGAGTAATATAATTTAGAAAAGATTTTTGATTTATTACAATAGCTAATACATATTTCACCGCATCATGATGTTATTATATATATATATACTGTTTAATATATATATATACTGCTTTATAGACTTTCAAAAACAGTAGCTGCCCTGGCATGTACGCATCGTTCATTCACTAATTAATTAGAGCACTCTGGCTATTGTGCGTGTATAACGATAATATACATGCTAAAAAGTCTGCCTTCTTCTACCGTGCGCCCATGGCCCAGAGGTAGAACCGCCGACTGACGCCACTTCGCTCGGGTTTCAATCCTGGGTTAAAAGCAGTCGGAGTCTAACCGTACTGATGAGCTGTGATACAGCGAAACAAATCTGTCTGCGGATGACTATATATATATATATATCGGGCGAGTGAAATATTAAAGGCTGTATATATATATATATATATATATATATATAATAATTAATAATTAATAATATTAAAGGCTGTATATATATATATATATATATATACAGCCTTTAATATTTCACTCGCCCGATCGACTCAAACGATTAAAACCTTAATTGGGCGATTAAAGTTTATTGCTTTACTCGCTCGAGTTCGATTAAAAATCTCGCAATGATAAAGAAAATCTGATTCTTTTACAACCCAAAAGTATGCCATTGAAGAATCACAAGTTACTTAGAAATGATCTACAATGACTTTATTGAACTCTTGGCTTTTATTGTCCCAGTCACTGTAAACATTCGTTTAATTAATGCTTCCATACTGGGGCCAAAATGTCTCTGTCGTCCAGATTAAAGCTCACTTGGAATAATATTATCCTATATTTTCTCCTCGCTTTCGAAAAGTAAAAACAAACATTTGAAAGAAAGAAAAAAATACGCAACATCTTTCAACCACGGACTGAAAAAACAAATTATACATGTAAGTAATTTTTTATAGAAGATCGTTGAGAATTTAGGTACCTCCACTCAATTGTAAAAAAAAAAACAACAAAAAACAAAAAAACAGCATATCATGGTGTTAAAAGGGCTTAAACTTAATAAAATCAAAGTTTTATCATCAAAATGTTTATGCTATTATTAAGAGGAAAGATCAAATTTTGTCGTTATTATTTTTAAATTTTTTTTAAAATCCTTTCTAGCACGTTCGAAATTTTAATTAAAATTTCATTTTTTGTTTTCCGTCAGTGATTCGCGCTATGTTTACTTGAGGCGACTATTAAGAAAATGGAGTCGGTCGCATAAAATGATCTTGGGGCGAGTAAATTTTCACTCGTTCTCGACCACCGGTCGAGTGATTTCTTTTTCAAATCTCAAAGGCTATATATATATATATATATATATATATATATATATATATATATATATATGACCTGAATAATCGAGAAACTTGTTAGAAAAATATACGTCCTCTAGAAGGATTCTTACCTAAATCCTCTACGGAAAACAGTCAATTGATCTGACGTGTCTTAGATCCCTCGACAACGAAGGATTTGCAGTTAGACAAGTCTTAAATTAACCCTTATAAACACAGAATTTCCTGAGTTTTCGTAATATTCATATTTGCTCTGTTTTTGTATCCTAATGTAAACAAAGCCAATTTATTTTACGAAATGTATTAACTCCGACATATATTTAATTTGTTTTAAACATTATTTTTAATGGATATTCCTATTTGAGTAGATACACTGTTTGTTTGTTTGTTTGGTTGTTTGTTTGTTTGTTTGTTTGTTTGTTTGTTTGTTATAATTAAACAATATATATATACCGGCTTGAATAATCGAGATATCTTGTTAGAAAAAAATATATATACACTACCGTTTTTAAAAAAATGGTGTATTTCATAGTATTTTTAGTGTTTATTGCCAAGTGTATAATTCTAAATGAAAATAGAATTGTTCTTTGTTAATACAGCACAATAACATATGCATCAAATGAACTGTTCTGGCGTCCAGTTTTTGTGCTCTCTTCCCCATGCTAGTCTCTTCTTATTATTGGCTGGTCGAAGCAAAGGCTTCCTGGCTGCCTTGTAAAATTTTGCAAAATAATAACAAAAGAACCATTCTATTTTCATTTAGAATTATCCACTTGGCAATAAATACTAAAAAATAGTATGAAATACATGTTATAGCGTTAAAGACAAAAAATTTTATTAAGATCGGCCATGCCACATATTAAAACAAAAAACACCAGACGACCGGTCTCATCCCCACTCATCAGAACTGTAAACAGAGAAATACTATGAAAAATATATGTACAATTGTTATGGTTAACATCAAGGAACGTGGGGGGGATTTTAATTTTACGGATCGTTATTACATATAATGATGCTAGAAATCTAGCAGAGCAAGCTCAAGCAACACTCTTTTTGTTTACAAAGAGAGGGCAACCTACACCTGATAAACAGTGTCTCCAACACCTTCAGATGGAACAACGTGTGATCTGGCCAAAACAGAGAACCAGTCTACACTGATATTCAAAGCAGAACTCGGATTATTTATGAGATGATCTGCTATAGAGGACCTAGAAGAACCTAAGAGTAGGCTTTCCTCATGAGAGCCCACACACACACACACACACACACACACACACACACACATATATATATATATATATATATATATATATATATATATATATATATATATATATTAGCCAAAACGGAGCCTAAGGGGGAACCCATTGCTACACCATCAGTCGGTCGATACATAATATTGTGACAACTGAAATTGACAGACATTGTGGCAAATTTCGTAAATTCAACAAAAACATCTTCGGGAATAGTCGAGGGAGTCAAATGACTACGATATAACAAATCGCTACAAATATCGATAGTCTCTGACAAAGGAACACAAGTGAAGAGGCTGCAAATGTCAAATGAGCACGTATATCCATGTAACAAGTTTTGGTACATTAGTCTATAGAAAGCCTAACTTTACACTCGGTAGGAGGATGTTCGTTGTGCTACGGTGGATATCGACTCAGAACGACAAATCGGGGAGCCGAATTTGAATTCCAGTTGAATTCATAGCATTCACTTACGCACAAATAATCTTGGTAAACGTATCAATCCATCTCTTTTCTCTTTTTTGTCCTTTTCGGGTCAACACTCTCCTGCGACTACCAAGACTGTCCTTTTCGGGTCAACACTCCCCAACGACTACCAAGACTGTCCTTCTCGAGTCGACGCTCTCCAGCGACTATCTAGACTGTCCATCTTGGGTCAACACTCTCCAGCAAATCCTAAAACTGTCCTTCTCAGGTCAACACTTTCTAGCGACTACCAAGACTGTCCCTCTCGGGTTAACGCTTTCCAGCGAATACCAAGACTGTCCCTCTCGGTTCAACACTCTCCAGTGACTACCAAGACTGTCCTTGTCGGGTAAACCCGCTCCAGCCACGACCAAAACTGTCCTTTTCAGCTCAGTGCTCTTCGGCGACTATCAAGACGGTCCTTCTCGGGTCGACGCACTCCAGCGACTATCAAGACGGTCCTTCTCGGGTCGACGCACTCCAGCGACTACCAAGACTGTCCTTCTCGGGTCGATACACTCCAGCGACTACCAAGACTGTCTTTCTTGGGTCGACGCACTCCAGCGACTATCAAGACGGTCCTTCTCGGGTCGACGCACTCCAGCGACTACCAAGACTGTCTTTCTTGGGTCAACGCTGTTCTCACCTTCTACATGAGCTCGCAGATTTATCTTTGGTCTAGTACGCTCTAACATCTTTTGGTTATGTATTTTCTTTAACAAAAATAAATTTGGCAATATACTTTTTTTTTCTCAATGTCTATTTTTTTCTTCGTTTTGTTTGTTGTTGTCTTCCGTCATTCAATATTTGTTTGCGGGCCAACATTCGCAATAACAGGTGCAACCATTTCAAGTCTGGGTGAAACTTGGAACAACAGCAGTTAAGAGGTAGTCTCACGATCCCCAGGACATCCAATCTTCCAAAAAAAAGCCTTGCTGTCGGATCATACCAAGGACGATATTCCCTGCATTAGGGCTTTTATCAAAGTCCGCGGCTTTCATTTTATGGTTCCTAACAATTGTAACCGAATCCCTCATTTTGGGACTAAAAATCGTTACTGAAGAAGACGGAATTGAAACCATAACTGGAAACTACAAAATGAAGGAAACAGGCTTTGACAAAGTCTATATCTAAACATATTTATAAATGGAACATTGTCTGTGTGTGTGTATGTGTGTGTGTGTGTGTGTCTGTGTGTGTGTGTCCGTTACCTATAGACTCCGAAACGGCTGAACCGATTTTCTTGAAAATTTAAACAGTTGTACTATAAGCGTCTGCGAGTGTTCTTAGCTAAGTTTTGTGTCGACGTGCCCCCGATAAATATCGATAATCGATAATCGAAAAAATCGGGTTATAGAAGGAGTGGTCCGATTTTAATCAAATTTGATGCACTCATAGACAAAGACATAAGAAACGATATTCAGAAGTTTCAAGGTTGCAGTTCTTACAATAGTGCAGAGAATCGATAGTATATATATATATATGTTTGGCAAGATGTTTGTGTGTGTCTGTTTAGCTGCCTGTATGTCTGTATTTTTTCAGCCCTTTTATTTTAGTTTTTGCTTCAGGTTTGTCTCTAAGTAGGTATAATTGTAGTTTCTTAGTCTCAGCCATGACACCATTTACTCAGAGGACTTATTTAGCCTTCAAAATTCAGTTTACGACGAAAAAACTTATTTGATATCGATACCAGGAAATCAAAATTTGACTCACATCTATTCATTTTTCTTTCAGTCTACGGTTTCGCTTTAACTGGAAACAACTATTGCTTTTTAGTCTTTCCTGTCAACGTCCAAAGAGTCTGAGCTCCAGGACCATGCATTAGTTTTAAAGCTTTCATTACACCCGAGCAACGCCGGGCTATACTGCTTGTAAAGAGAATAATTACCGGCAAAAGCGCCATATATATATATATATATATATATATATATATATAATTCAATTATATCGTTTACTTACTTTTGTTTATTAGGCATTAAATTAAATCACTTAGCGTCCCCATAATTTACGTAGAGTTTTCATTTTATCTGATATTTATGACCTGCTGTTAACTTTGAAAAAGTAAAAATATTTTTTTTTAATTTTTGTTTTTCTAAATACTTTTTGCAAAATAGAATCCTAGGATACGCTATCCTTTATCTCTTTATTCATATACACTACTGCTCAAAATCTTAAGGCCAATGAAAATAAAGAAAAAATATATGTTTTGCGTTTGTTAAACTCAACTACTTATTTGAGTAAAGCTTTAAAAGTTACGAAAAGAAATAAGAGAGTTTTGTAATTTGCTTGAAGTATTGTGTATATTCGGTGTATGGTTAGGTATTGAAAGCTATCACGATGTGTTTAGTAAAATAAAGGAAAGTAAGGAAGATGTTGGGTATTACCTATTTATTAATCATTAATATGTCGAGATTATAGTCTCTGCTTCAGAATGATAGGAGATCTTAATTTCATGTCCGTTCGTGGTCCGTGCCTTTACTCGAATGGTCATCTTTTGCTGTTACTGCTGCCGTTAATTGTAGTGTGTGTGTGTGTGTGTGTGTGTGTGTGTGTGTGTGTGTGTGTGTGTGTGCGCGCGCGCCTGCAAGTGTGTTTGTGCATGTATGTATGTGTGTGTTTATGGTTTATATATGTGCGTTGACCGATAGCAGGATATGGTGTTTTCGCATCTTCGTTTTAGTGATAGTGGGCGCCGTTTTTCGATCTGATGTTATATCTGCCTGCTATAATTGGAGGCGTGTTTATTAGTATATATATATATATATATATATATATATATGTGTGTGTGTGTGTGTGTGTGTGTGTGTGTGTGTGTGTGTGTGTGTGTGTGTAATGAATTATTTTGAACATTATTTTTATATTTTAAATTGTCGGTTGCTTATAACCAAGTTTCGTTAAAATTCGTTAATTTCCGTAACATGTTTACATTTGTTGACATTTACGATACATTTCAGAGCAGATATGGTTTGTTTACGGTAGATCGAAAATTGTGTTATATAAGCATGATAAAAACCTCGTCTGATCAAGAGGCTATCCATGGTCGAGTGGTTAAGACAGTACCAGATCAAATGGTAGCTTCCCCTATGTAAATAGGGGTCGCAGGTTCGCATCCTGCTGGATAGCACACATTTTCGCAATAAAATTTATCGTAAAAATAATCAGGCCGGTAGATATAATTATAAAATACTGTTTAATTAAAAACAGAATATCTACTTAAATACGAGTATCGGTAAAAATAATGTTCAAAATAATTCATTACAAATTGTCGGTTGCATATAACCAAGTTTCGTTAAAATTCGTTAATTTCCGTAACATATATATATATATTTTTTAATTGCCATCCGGTATTGATTCACGCGTGTGTGTGTGTGTGTGTGTGTGTGTGTGTGTGTGTGTGTGTGTGTGTGTGTGTGTGTACTTCTTGTATTTTTTTTCATAATATTAAAATTAATTAATTTTAAAGATTAAAAATTTCTAGCATTGAATAGGGAAAATTTGTGCTCGTCAAAAAATTAAAAAATTCAGACCATACCTTAAGGAAGTCCTAAATCGGTTAAAAAATGTCCAGGAAAACATCTCAGTATATATTCCTTCAAAAGAATAGATTTTGTGATGGAATAATCATCAATTACTGAATGTGAGCTTAGAAGATTTATATGTTTTAACAATATTGTTTTTGAAATGAAAGGGTTAATGTGTAAATGAACTTTACGTTTTCTTTTTTTTAATCATTTCTCCCCATGCAAGGCGGTACCGCCACTGATGTGCAAGGGGGTACATAAGAGAGTTAAAATTTTAGGCAGGGGGAGAGTGAATAGAAAGACGAACCAGCTACAGGGGGTGAAAGAGAAAGGGCAAGAGAAGAATGTGAACACAGCAGTGAAAATAGTTGCGAAGATAGAGAGAAAGGAAAAGAACAAGATACACGGGGTGATGTAGAAAGCATTGGAGTCAAGTGGATAAGAGATGGGAATTGACATTGCATTTAAATTCCTGTAGGTTCTAGACGGCAAGTATATGGAAGGGAGTTCTATAGGCAGGAAGGGCGAGAAAAGAAGCTGATGAAGTAGAATTGTCGCCGGCATTTAGTTGATCTAACTGGCAAAGGGTGGGACTGTGTTGCCAGTCTGGTTGCACAAGCAAATTCTTGTGGAGGGGGCACCAGTGACCTAAGTTCGTCAGAGCAGAAGCGATGAAAATATTCATAGAAAAAACAGACAGAAGCCACACACCGCCGGTGAAAGTGGCTGGAGTCGAACTGCCAGGTCGGGACCAATCACATTACAGATTCTCCTTAGAAGCCTGTCGAGGACACTGAGACGGACAACATTCCATGTACGGTCGGATGGTTGGTTTGTATGTGTGCAAGATGGATTCAGGCGGTAAAAGATTTCCGGCCCGACACAGTGACCCAACCTTACTAACAGTGGATTTAGCTATTGATTCAATGTAATGATACCACTTGAGGTCGGAAGAGAGGGTGAAAAACCCATTGTCCATTACACAAAACATGCCACGCTTGTTGCCTGTATAGAATGGTGTGATTTATACGCTGTTCACCTCAGCTAGGCAGGTAACAATAATATTAGAATTTGATCACAGGTATGTTTTGCAAAATTTTAAAAACGTATTACAATAATATTTGTATATATTTCTAAGATGGGTTATTGTGATTATTTACATTGTTCGGACTATAGTCCCCATGTTTGTTGCCATATTCACGATGCATAACTCAGTTTATACAAAGAGTTGTGTGTTTAATACTTGGTTACAACAGTCATCATCATTTATCCATCACACCCAGATGGTGCATAGGGCAGCAACTTTTTGTTGCTGTTTCTGTAACAAACTGTTTTTTACGAGGCAAGGTTGTTAGCCCTGCACCCAACCCCCAAACATGGAAGACCAGTGGACCATTCTTTGTCCTTACGTTTACTATACCTGGTATTCCCAAATGGTCACCCATTTAAGTACTGACCAGGCTCGATGTTGGTTAACTTCGGTGATCGGACGGGAACCGGTGTATTCAATACGAGACGGTTACAGCAGTAGTGAACAAAAAAATTTAAAGAGTTGAGTTAAATGGAGATAACTAAGACATCTGGAAGTGACATCACGCATGGAACGAGAACAATCTACCCCAGTCATCAAAATACAGGTTTCAGTTCTAAATTCTAATCACCTGACGAAGGTCGAAGCTTAAAACGACCGAAACCTCATGAATATGACAACAAAGATGAAGACAACAGTCCGAACAATATAAAGTATCGCAGTAATTTAAATATCTTCTTTGACTTTTCTAGAAGTATTTTCATGGCAACTACTCTGATGAGCATCTTTTCCTCTGGTACCCCGACAATATGAATTTACTCGTAATACTAGATTGGCATTCAGGTCCCACCCTTTTTACCGTCGAAATAGTTATATATAATCACGCTTCTACTCTAACAGTTTCTTTTCTCGCACTTTCCGTGTGTAAAACTTATCGGTTCTTCGACATTCCCTGTACCTTTTATATTCTCTCACTGTAACCCCTTATATACCAGTGGCATTCTTGATTTTCTTTGGGTGAAATTATTGTTAAAAAAATGTCTTTTTTAATTACATACCTGGGAGAATATTTGCTTTTTATTGGGGAAAAAATGATCGTGGTTTTGATATTTTCGTCAAACGATCAACTCAGGCGTCTGCCAAGGTTAACTTCTCGGTACATTTTTACCTTTCTCAGATGTGCGTTGTGGTGCAGTGGATATCGACTCAGAACGAGAAATCGGGAAGCCGTGTTCGAATTTCAGCTGAATTCCTTACATTCACTTCCGCACAAATACCCTTTGGAAAGGTATTAATCTGTCTCTTCCCTCCAGCTAGGGATCAAATAACAGGATAGACTGAATTCTATAGCCTTTCTTGGCAACCATTCTACCGCAGAAAATAATGACAACCTACTGCGGGTAAAACTTCTGTCCACTCAGTCATGTCCCTTTCAAGACATGATCGCCCAAGCGTGTTGGAAACAATTAAAGCTTCAACTGAGCATAAAGTGGGGGATCCGTTTTCTGTTGTTATAAAGTAATAAACTGATCCCCACTAATTACTACTTATTTATATCATCCATCTCTTCCTCTTCAGCTATGAGCTAAATGTCAGGATAGATTGGGTTCCATATCCTTGGTTGGCAACCAGTCTACTACAGAAAGTAATGACAACCTACTGCTAGAAAATTTTCTGCCTAGTCAGTCATGGACCGAAAGAGACATGATCGCCCAGGCATGTATCACCTGTTGCACTTAACTGACTGACTGAATATAATAGTTGGAAATAATCAAAGCTTTTCCTGGGCATATAGTGGGGGATCGGTTTTGTATTGTTATGAAGTAATCAACTGATCCCCCACTAATTCATACTTATTAATATAATGATATAATATAATCCATCTCTTCTCAACCCAGCTATGGGCTAAATGGCAGGATATATTGGGTTCTATAGTCTTGGATGACAACTAGTTTACCACAGGAAATAATGGCAACCTAGTGCGAGAAAATCTTCTGCCCAGCTAGTGATGTGTCTTTCGAGACATGACCGCCCAAGCGTGTGTCACGTATGGCATTTAACTGACTGGGAATGAAATGATTATAAAAACAAAAGGACTAAAAATAATTTTGGTCATAATTGCAAATAAAAAAGCATTTTTTTTTTAATGAAACTGAATTTATATCTGATATTGATCTGGGTTTTTGTTCGTTCAATATGCTATTCTTTATTAGACACAAGTAGGCCGACCTTCTTAATTTGGCATTTATTTCGTCGGAAGTAATATTACTAAAAGCATTTTATTATAAAAAAATAACTTTATTATTCGTAATAACGCATATTAAATGATCAAAAAGAAAAACACTGAATTGGCATCATAGCAATGATTGTCCAGTAAGGGCCAAAGGGAAATATGTCCAACTAAAACAAGTAACAAGAGTAAAAATACAAATCTAATTAAGACAAGTTTTCATCACACGAGTCTAAGCACTATGACATTGGTGGCAGTAGAAAATATTCACTGCATTAGTTAAGTACCATACCTGCTACACGCTTGGGCGATCATGTCTTTTTCGAGACATGACTGACTGGGCAGAAGATTTTCCTGCATTAGGTTACCATTAGCCTCTGCGGCAGACTGGTTGCCAACTAATTCTATAAGACCCAATCTTCCCTGCTATTTAACCCATAGGTAGAGGGAGAAGCTAGAACCCTAACCCTTGTAACATCAAAGATGAACTGGAAACATGGATTATGGCAACATTTTCAAATTTAAGCAAGAAGACAAACCAGAAGAGTTGCTGGAGCATTCCGAATTCATTTGGAGACTGAGGCAATTTTATTGAATAAATTTACTCATTAGAATTTCAAGATATTTTTGTGTAATTTTGTTAAATGCATCTGTTAAAATGAGATGGCAGTATTATTTTAATATTTTACACGACAATTTATCTCTCGCACCCTGTACTATCCATCCTGAAGGCCTGAGATTGGGACTTGGGGGCCTATAGCATCACACCAGTGGAAAGTCTATATACAGAGGTACATGAAGTGTCCCTGGAACTGAGAAGGCAAAACTTGGGTCTCTAGTACTATCTTAAACTGCGCGTAAATGAATGCAACGAGTTTAAACAAAGAGTTGTGTGTTTAATACTTGGTTACAAAAGTCATCATCATTTATCCATCACACCCAGATGGTGCATAGGGCAGCAACTTTTTGTTGCTGTTTCTGTAACAAACTGTTTTTTACGAGGCAAGGTTGTTAGCCCTGCACCTAACCCCCAAACATGGAAGACCAGTGGACCATTCTTGGTCCTTACATTTACAGCACCTGATATTCCCAAATGGTCACCCATTTAAGTACTGACCAGGTTCGATGTTGCTTAACTTCGGTGATCGGAAGGGAACCGGTGTATTCAACACGATATAGCCGTAGACTATTATTATATTAATAAGTAGGAATAAGGATCAGTTGATTACTTCATAACAATATAAAACCGATTCCCCACTATATGCCCAGGAAAAGCTTTGATTGTTTCTAACTATTATATTCAGTTGCTAGACATAGGGTCTTCCAATTGCTACTCTTTTGGCCGAGTGTAGCACTAACACCTCAAGGCACTTGATATAGGTCTCCATGACATACCTGGGGCCGTGTGGGAAAATGAATCATAACTTCGACATAAATAGTGGTCACCTCAAACATATATAATCCAACTCTTGACGAATCCTCTGCACAGTCCTCAGATTGACACCGAAATACTCTGAAATGTTCGTATTCGAGCTTTCGGTGCGAATGCCAAGCAGTACGGTATGCTCTTTCTAAATTTCTGGCGAAACTGCTATCTGTCAACCATCACAGGCAACCTCTCCTGCCACCCTATAAGCATGGGCCAAGCGAGTCTACCTAAAAGCAATATATTGCGCCTCCTCGGCCGTACCCTCTCTTCCGACCTCAAGTGGAATCATTACATAGAGTCAAAAGCTGAATCCATTGCTAAGAACGTTGGGTCACTGTGTCGGGCCAGGAAGTTTTATACGCCTGAATCCATCTTGCAAATATACAAATCAGCCATCCATTCGTGCATAGAAAACTGCGTTGAGGTTGAGGGCCTGTAGAAGATGAAAGGAGGCATTACGTCATCATCACTAGTGATCACTCAAAACACTGAATATATCTTCTAACTCCTCTGCATTGTTCTCGTATTGACACTTAAACACTCTGAAATGTAAACTCCTGTGGCAGGTGCAGCAGTGACTTGAGTTCGTCGGAGCAGAGTCCATGAAAATATTTATAGAACAGACAGCGGGAAGCCACATCCTGTCGGTGAGAAAGTGGCTGGAGTCGAGCCGCCAAGTCGGTACCTATCACATGACTGATTTTCTTTTGGAGACTGTCGAGAACACTGAGATGAACAGGGGGGCGCCTGACCATATATGACAGTAGTATTTTATGCACGGACAGATTTGCGGTGATTTTCTAAGCGTATGTTCTATAAATATTTTCATGACTTCTGCTCCGACGAACTTAAGTCACTGGTGCGCCTGCCACAGGAGTTTACTCGTGCAACAAGACTGGCAACTGAGTCCCAACCATTCACAGTTAGTTCAACCAAATGCAGGCGACAATTCTACTCCTGCAGCTTCTTTTCTCGCACATTGTACCTGTGGAACTTCCTTCCGTATACTTGCTTTCCTGATGAGTTACCTCCTTGTTTCGGGTGAAATTATGAAATAATAAAAAATAAACATTATATGTATGGGGGGGGTGTTAGGTGAGCCACTGCAGCCTGTTAAGTCCGAACTATTCTCCAAGATTTGCTTTTACCGAATGAGGTTAGCTACCATTACAGGATGCTTTTGTCACATGACCCATCGACTTAATTTTATTGCATGAGGGGAGTCACGTGATGAATGGGAAAGATTTCTCAATGGAGGGCGGGAATTGTAGAATGGCATTGTGTGTAAAGAGAACGGAGCCGCTAACCCTGGAATTTAAACTATTGAGGTTTGTGGTGCAATGGATATCGACTCAGAACGAGAAATCAGGGAACCGAGTTCGAATTCCAGTTGAATTCATTGCATTCACTTACACACAAATTTCCTTGGGAAATGTATTAATCCGCCTCTTCCCTCCAGTTATGGGTTAAATAACAAGATAGACTGGATTCTATAACCTTGGTCGGCAACCAGTCTACCACAGAAACTAATGCAACCTTCTGCGGGAAAATGCTAATAACATAATCACCCAAGCGTGTATCACGTATGGCACTTAACTGACTGAGGGTAACTAATCATGCTATGTGACTCTTCGTAGAGCAGAGCGTTGCGTGGTACAAGCCATTCATTTTAAAGTGAGCTTCATCCTCACTAAGTGCACCATGCTTGTGGCCACTATGCTTCACTAATCCAAGCTTAGTACGTACCTATAACCAGCCTTTGAGATTTGAAAAAGAAATCACTCAACCGGCGGTTGAGAGCGAGGGAGAAAGTTACTCGCCCAAAATCATTTTACTCGACCGACTCCATTTTCTAAATAGTCGCTTTACGTAAACATAGCGTGAATCGTTGACGGAAAACAAAAAACGAAATTTTAATTAAAATTTCGAACGTGTTAGAAGGGATTTAAAAATGTTTTAAAATAATAACAAAATTTGATCTTTCCTTTTAATAACAGCATAAACATTTTGATGATAAAACTTAGTTTTTATTAAGTTTGAGCCCTTTTAACATTATGATATACTGTTGTTTTTTTTTGTTTTTTGTTTTTTTGTTGTTTTTTTTTGGCAATTGAGTAGAGGTACCTAAGTTCGTAGTTTCTTTCGTCTGCTATGTAGAAAATGTTTTGTAGTTGATATCTTTTTCCATCTAACTGTGCTATTGTATTTGTCTATATTTCTGAGATGAGGTAGTATTTACAGTATTTACATTATTCAGACTATTATTTCGAACCGAACCCTTTATTACAATCACTGATATTTGTCATCCTCATTCCTTGCGTAAAGCCTTGATTGGAAGTCATGAATTATCTCCCTATAAACCTGCAAGTTGTGAGTTCAATATCAGGCTGCAGCAGTGGTGAACAAGTAACTTGCAGGATTGGAGGGAGATAACTCATGACTTTTAGTCGAGGCTTTACGCAAAGGGATGAGGATGATATACCCCAGTGATTGTAATAAAGGGTTCGGTTCGAAATTTCTAGCACCTGAAGAAGGCCGGAGCGTACAACGGCCGAAACGTCGTACAAATGGCAACAAAGATGATAATAATCCGAATAATATGTAAATACTGTAAATATACCCCAGTGATTGTAATAAAGGGTTCGGTTCGAAATTTCTAGCACCTGAAGAAGGCCGGAGAGTACAACAGCCGGAACGTCGTACAAATGTCAACAAATTTGAGGACAATAGTTCGAATAATGTAAACACTGTTCTATTGTATTTACCTACTGTAGTTTACGCAGAAAAATAGACGAGGATTTTCTTCGTGGTAATCATCGGAGATGTAAATGTCCCATCGAATGTCGTAAATAAGCTAAATAGCGTTAGTCGCATTAACAATTATTCCAAGTTATGCACTCACATCTTTTGAGTATTGAAACTTAACATATCTGTATTGCTCTCTATTCATCTTCATAATGAAACAGCCGTTCGCGTTGCAAGACTCATCACAATATCCTTTAGACAATGTGTGTCTCTAAAGAGTTAGCATTCGTCAGAGGAACGAAAAAATCAATAAGTCGCCATTGCTGTTTTGAAATGAAAACTCATATTGCGTGTAGTTTGGCTACGCTATAATATCGTTCATCAAACACTGCTTTTTCATTCATTATCAAAGGTTAATAGTAACCCTCCCACCACCACAAAAAATGGGTTTAGTTTTGCTTATTCAACTTGCGATTCTTCTTCTATGTGCCCTGTCCCTTCAGGACGTAGGCGATCATGGCATTCTACGTCTCCCTATCCCTGGTAGCTCTTAGGACGCCTTCTTCTGTTACACAATCCTCGTTCCATCACCCACCTGATTAGATCTTTCAAATATGTTATCCGCTGCTTTCCCCTGTCTTTTTTTCCCTCTATCTGGCCTGTTAGTATCAGATTCTCCAAGCCCTCCTTCCTCATTGCATATCCCAGGAACTTCAGCTGTCTCTTCCTGATGCTCAGTATTAATTTCCTTTTCGTTTCCATCATTTCCAAAACCTCATCATTTCTCACATGCTCGATCCATGTTATTCGCAGCATGCTTCTGTAGAACCACATTTCAGTTGCTTCAAGTTTTTCCTTCATCTATGATGTTATTGTCCATCATTCCCTGCCATATTGGAGAACGGATAACACATAGCAATCCAGTACTCTCTTCTTTGTTTCTAGCGAAATTGTCCTGTTTCTTAATACTTTACTCAACGTCTGGAATGCTTCCTTCGCCATACTAATTCGCCTTCTGATCTCTGTGTCACACTTTCCGTCTTCCGTTATAACACTTTAATTTTTTTGTACCTGCTTGATTCTAGTATCCCTGACTTGTATTTAGCATATTGGGCTGCACTTTTTAATACTCTATATTTCTACTTTATGCTAATATTTTATTAGCATAATTTTACTAATTACGATACATTTCAGAGCAGATATGGTTATTACGATGAATCGAAAATTGTGTTATATAGGCTTGATTTAACTTCGTTTAGACTATTGATCATTCTCGGTCGAGAGGTCGAAGACGCACCAGATCGAATTGGTGAATTCCCCTATGTGGATAGGGGTTGCAGGTTCGAATCCTGCCGAATGACACATATTTTTGTAACAAAAAATTTATCGTAAATAATCAGGCCGGTAGAAATAAATATATATACTGTTTGATTATAAAACAGGATATCTACTTAAATACGAGTATTGATAAAAAATAATGTTCAAACAAATCATTTCAAATCATCTGTTGTTTAAAAACATTTCGTTAATCTTCGTTAATTTCCGTAATATATATATGTGTGTGTGTGTGTGTGTGTGTGTGTGTGTGTGTGTGTGTGTGTTATCCTATGTCTATGGCACAACTCGGAGTTTCATGCGTTATGCAGTCAGCAGATGCATATTTCATGTTTGAAATATGTACCTGATGATTGCATAATGCATGAAACTCGGAGTCATGCCATAAACGTAGGATAATATGTATATTTATTATCGCTTTTAATATTGATATCTATATCAGCATGTGTATGCACAGAAGCTGAGTATCATCTACCATGTATTCAATTGTGAAAGCAGAATAACATATATTTTAATTACTTCAAACCTCTCTCTCTCTCTCTCTCTCTCTCTCTCTCTCTCTCTCTCTCTCTCTTCGTCTATATTTTGTGTGTTTCACCTACATATAGATGTGTGTGTGTGTTTGTGTGAGCTAAACACACAATGTAGACATATATTTTAGATATAGACATATAGACACTCTATATATTTTATCACTTCCAAGCTCTTGAGAAAATCAAATTTCTGCAATAATGGACTCATGAGGAGTTTATAAGATATTAAACAGACAAATTCAGCTAAGAACACTAATCATGAGTATATAGTAGCCAGCGCAAATGACGCCATTTCAATTACAATTTAATTAAATTTTCAATACCTAATTTTCTTACCTAAATATTACGTTTTTCAGTTCCTATTAATATTAACTCAAAGTACAAAGTTTGAAGTGCCTGCATTTAAAATATTTCAAATAAAGATTTCTATTTAACTAGCAGTATAGCCCGGCGTTTCTCGGGTGTAATGAAAGCTTTAAAACTAATCCATCAGACCCTTTGGACGTTGGCACGAAAGACTAAAAAGCAATAGTTGTTTCCAGTCAAAGCGAAACCGTAGATTGAAAGAAAAATGAATGGATGTAAGTCAAATTTTGATTTCCGGTATCGATGTAAAATAAGTTTTCCGTCGTCAACTGAATTTTGAAGGCTAAATAAGTCCTCTGAGTAAATGGTATCATGACTGAGACTAGGAACTACAATTATACCTACTTAGAGCAAATTCTGAAGCAAAAACCAAAATAAAAGGGCTAAAAACTTGATTTTGATCAGACCCGATAGGATATCGGGGTATCGATTTCCAATATCAGAGTCAAATAAGTCATCCAAGGATGAACTAACCAATGTAAGTCCATGAAAACTTATCGTACCCATCGGGAGTAAAACTGGAGAAAATGAGCCATATTGATGGAAGAATATCGGTTTTTGATCAGATTCGATAGAATGTCGGGGGTATCGATTTCCGATATCAGAGAAAATGACTCGTCTGAGAAGATCTACAAATGTTTGAGACTAAAAACTATAATTTTACCATGTTAGAGCAAATTCTTCAGCAAGAACCACGATAAAATGGCTGAAACCCTGATCAGACCTGATCGGATATCGAGGTATCGATTTCTGATATCGGGGAGAAATCGGAAAAAATAAGTAGAATATTTGTGTGAGGTTTGGTGAGAATCGGATAAAAATGAAAATATAAAGGACAAAACAGACAGACAGACCCACACACACACACACACACACACACACACACACACACACACACACACATCTTGCCTTTTATATATATAGATATTTTTTTCATATTTTCAAAATCGGGTATGATATACCTATTGTTAGTAGTGGTGTAACTTTAATTTATGGTTAGTGTTCCAGAGTTTATCATTAACTAAATGGATGATGAAGCAGGGTTTTGGAGAGATAACGAAAAGAAAACATTTATTAAGCACTACAAAGAACAGGAAATTGTGGAGAGCCATGATCAGAAACGTCCTGAAGGGACACAACACATAGGAGGTTAGAGTGTGTCGAAAATAATTGTGGTCTGTGATATTTACTATCTTCCCTCTCCTCCCACTGTAACCCCCTGTGCACCAGCCGCAGTACTGACTTGCTTTGAGTGAAACGATTATAAAATAAATAAATAAACAAAGATAATAGATGTTTTCATGAAGTCATCTGGGAGTTGAATTTGTAAAATATGGCCTAAACAATTGGAACACTCAGACGTAAAATATTTCAGTTATCAAATATGTTTTGATATAATTATTCTTTCATACATTAAAATATTCTTTCATACATTTCTTTTATCACTTGGTTGACTGCATACTGATTTTTACTGACTGATTAAAGGCTGTTTAGGTTAAAGTTGCAACTGGTAAGACTTGAATTTCAAGTTCTTTACACAAAAGTTTGGGCTCCTTACTACCAGTCAGAAAGCAGAAGGAGGGTACCAGGTTGACAGTTTTCCTTATAAAAAGACGTTGCCACCATCCATACATAATACAAAAAAACTTGTGGCAGCACCACTACTAATGCCTAAGGAGAGGAAAGAAACCAGGAACCCCTTTCTAAATAGGAAACAAAGAATGGGTCTTTACTCCTGTTTAAGGGAAGGGACAAGAGTATAACACAACCCCTGATTGCATCCAGTCAACCTACCTGACCATTAGCAGATTCTGCCTATGCTGTGTTGTTGATCTCAGATTAGCCAAAACAGGACCATTTATTACCACTTGATGAGGATCGACCAGACCAGATTCAAGACTGCCATGACACAGTGTATTTATATATATTTATATATATCAAATAATTACAAAAGTACAAGCAAGTCAAAATAAGTGATGGAAAAAAAATATCAGTTGGCTGGTATTTCCGTATAATAATTGTGTTATGCTATTTTTATGGGACGATCAGTTGTTTGAATTTGCAATATTTCTCTCTGATTGTTTTCCTCTTATTTATAGCAGCAGGCAAGTTTTCAAATAGACCGTATTTTCAACCTCTTCTCACAAGACACAGGAGCTGACTCACCAATTTCGTCTTTGCATTCTGCTTTTGTTAAAAGGGCACTTAGACCTGGGGTGATGAGAAAGAGGGGTGTAGGGTTTTCATTTCCCTCACTGTATAATACTTCCCATTTCAAAATGAAAACAATTACATTTATCCATTTTGACTTCACACGCTCTCTTATTGTCGGCCTGCTCTTATCAACTGCCCTGGTAATCCAGTATACAGGAAATAGTCAAGGTGACATTTTAACCTAAGGTTACATATCATCAAAATCCACTGACAGATATTTTGTCTGGAAACACTTTAATGAATACACTTAAAAATAATTCTGTACTCAGTAACTCTGTATCTGGTTTTTCACTTGTTAACAATTCAGCTACTTCTTCCAACAAAAAAGAGGCTCATCCCTTGTTCCCTGTTTAGGATGTGATTTCCGGCTTTCTCTTTTCCAATCTTCTCACTTTGGTTTCTCTTTTTTTTTCTTTTTTTTTTCTTCAATTGGAGTAGATAGATCTATCTATCGCCCAATTCACACTCCACCCATGTCTATTGAACAGGTTAAGAGGCTCATCCCTTGTTCCCTGTTTAGGATATGATTTCGGCTTTTTTCTTTTCCAATCTTCTCACTTTGGTTTCTTTTTTTTTTTCAATTGGAGTAGATAGATCTATCGATCACCCGGTTCATACTCCACCCACTCTATTGAACAGGTTAAGAGGCTCATCCCTTGTTCCCTGTTTAGGATGTGGTTTCCGGCTTTCTCTTTTCCAATCTTTTCACTATTACGTAGCCCCCTGCACATCAGTGGCGTTACCGCCTTGCTCGGGGTGATACGATTAAAAAAAAAAAAAAAAATTTTCTTAATAGTGTTAGTCATCTCGGATTTACGAAAATGTATCGTCCCCTGTCGTCTGCCTCCTACAAATGAGATACAACTGCGCCACACCGCGTGATATACACCCTCACTGAATCAGGAGAGTAGTGGAAAGGAACAACAGAAATAAGTGTCCAACCTGGAATTATGTGTACTTTAAAACATTGTGGGTAACAAAACACATCATGGGACTAACGCAGGGTTTTTTAGGGTTTTTTTTTTTTTTGGTTTTTTTTTAATCGTATCACCCCGAGCAAGGCGGTAATGCCACTGATGTACAGGGGGCTACATAAGAGTAAAAAGATTAAGTAGAAGAGAGTGAAGAGGAAGACGAACCAGTTAGAAAGGAGCAAGAGAAGGATGGGAATACAGGTGTGATGACAGTTGCAAAGGTGGAGAGAAAGGAAAGGATATACGGGGTGGTGAAAGAACTAGAGTCAAGTGGTTAATAGATGTGTATTGAGGGTTAAACATTATCGTTCCAGATATCTCAATAACGGCTTAAGACGTGGGAGATATTTTTAACACGGAAGATTGGGAAACTATTTCCCACAATAAGGATTTATATAGCGTCGATGTGGATGTGCGCTGTGG
Source organism: Ascarosepion bandense (assembly GCA_037127315.1). Taxonomy (NCBI): domain Eukaryota; kingdom Metazoa; phylum Mollusca; class Cephalopoda; order Sepiida; family Sepiidae; genus Ascarosepion; species Ascarosepion bandense. Next base: position 673,217 of record JBBBDQ010000999.1, read on the forward strand.
CGCAGTGGATGTCGGCTCGGAATGAGAAATCGGGGAACCGAGTTCGAATTCCAGTTGAATTCCTTGCATTCACTTACGCGCAAATAGCATTGGGAAAGGTATTAATCCTTCTCTTCCATCCAGTTATGGGTTAAATAAAAGGACAGATTGGGTTCTATAGCCTTGGTCGGCAACCAGTCTACCGCAGAAAGCAATGACAACCTACTGCGGGATAATATTCTGCCCAGTCAGTCATGTCTCTTTCGAGACATGATCGCCAAAAGCATTTATCACGTATGGCACTTAACTGATTGACGGAATATAATAGTTGGAAAGATGATTGAGGCTTCTACTGGTCATAAAGTGGGGGATCTATTTTCTATTGTTATGAAGTAATAAACTGATCTAACACTAAATACTACTTAATAATATAGGACATATCTTCCCCATCTAGACATGAGTCAAATAACAGGACAGATTGGGTTCTATAGCCTTGGTCGGCAACCAGTCTACCGCAGAAAGCAATGGCAACCTACTGCGGGATAATCTTCTGCCCAGTCAGTCATGTCTCTTTCAACACATGATCGCCAAAAGCATCAACCTCGGCGGGTCATTTATTGCCAACTCAACTTTATTTATTGATTGCTGGTAATACCTTTTTCTTTCAACAATTTATTGTTTATATAAGTTTTGTGTCCCGTAATACACTTTTCTTTTTCGAGTATCAAGATTCATTAGGATTTGTTTTTTAAGGGCACGGTCCTCAAGGCCTACCCTGTTATTTAACCCATAACTGGAGGGAAGGGACGGATTAATACCTTTCCCAAGGGTACCAGTGCTAAAGTGAATGCAGGGTATTCAACTGGAATTTGAACTAGGCTCACCGATTTCTCTTTCCGAGCCGATATCGACTGCACCACAACGCATATCCGTCACTAAATGCTGACAGCACCTGGTATTCCCAAGCGGTCACCCATCTAAGTACTGACCAGGTTCAACGTTGCTTAACTTCAGTGATCGTGCGAGAACCGGTGTATTCAACGTGATATGGCCGTAAGCGATCTTGACTCTAGCTGATGCTTAAAAACAAGATTTTGACTGATCTTGATGCATAACACCTAGCAATTCTTACGAACACATAATGCTCAGCTCTAGTCAATGACAGCACCACATTGCTACAAACAGAAGCTACCTCAAGTCAAAGAACTTTCCGCGCAGCTTGCGAACGATGAAGTCTTAAAATCACTTGCACATCGGAACTACGACCTTGCAGTAGAAGGCATGAGACAGAGTCTCGACCACTGACTCACAGCAGCGGACGCAGTTGGGCGAACTACCCAAACCCACTGAAGAAAGCTTCTTGTCGACTCATCAGCCAAATGACTGATTCTTCGTTATTTGTAAGACACTTTATCCCGGACGGGCTTACGGCCTATCACGTTGAATACACCGGTTCTCGCTCGAAAAAAGTGGGTTCTGCCAACAGAAATAGATAAAATAGAGATCAATGAACTGTTTAATTTCATAAATCGCTTTTTGTACAATATTTAAAAAAAAAAACTTCCTGTATTTAATATAACAGTGAAATGGAAATATCTTTCAGAAGAAAAAGATAGCAACAAACGACAAAAACAGCGACAGGCAACAAAGCTTATTTCAATACCTGGCAACACGACTCCAACCACATTCTCATCGACGGGAAGTGGCTTCCTTCTATCTCTTCCCTAAATATTTCCATGGCTTCTGCTCTGATGATTAGATGTGCATTGTGGTGCAGTGGATATCGACTTGGAATGAAAAATTGAGGTGCCAAGTTCGAATTCTCGTCGAATTTCTTGCATTCACTTACGCACAAATACCCTTGAAAAAGGTATTAATCCGTCTCTTCCCTCGAGTTATGAGTTAAATAATAGGACAGATTGGGTTCTTTAGCCTTGGCTGTCAACCAGTCTACCGCAGAAAGCTATATCAACCTACTGAGGGATAATCTCCTGCCCAGTCAGTCATGTCCCTTTCGAGACATGATCGCCCAAAGCGTGTATAACGTATGGCATTTAACTGACTGACAGTTGTATTAAAATGTGCTCAATACATATATAATGTAGAACTTCAGAATTCAGCAGATTAGGCAACCTTGGCCTCGACCCTACAGTATTGTCAGCCATTTTATTTTAACTGATTTTTCCAACTTTTTTTTAAGTGCGTAAAAAAAAAAACTTTTAGAACACATAACTGAAAGTTTAAATTAAGGAAGGAGCTAGTCAAGAATTGTAAACATTTTCCTCCGGGTTTATATGATCTTTGAAATATATTTTCTGAGGTGTTTACATTCAGATATTACTTATTACCTCTGCTTGACTGCAGCCACTTTCTCATCAGCGGAAGTGGCTTCCCTCTATCTCTTCTACAAATATTTTCATGGTTTTTGCTCTGACGAACTTAGGTCACTGGTGCCCCTCTACAAGAATTTACTCGGGCAACTAAACTTGCAACAAATGTCTCACTCTTTTACAGTTAGCTCAACCAAATGCAAGCAACAATTCTACTCCAACAGCTTCTTTTCTCGCGCTTCCCGCCTGTGGAACTCCCTTCCATATACTTGCTTTCCTGGCGGCTACAACCTCCAGGAATTTAAAATCAAACTCAATTCCCATCTCTTATCCACTTAACTCCAGCCCTTTCTACATCACCCCGTGTATCATGTTTTTCTTTTCTCTCTACCTTCACAACTGTCTTCACTCCTGTGTTCACATCCTTCTCTTGTCCTTTCTCTTTCACCCCCTGTAGCTGGTTCGTCTTTGTCTTCCTCTCCTCCTGTCTAAAACTTTAACCCTCTTATGTAGCCCCCTGCACATCAGTGGCGGTAACGCCTTGCTTGGGGTGAAATGATTAAAAAATATATCAAATTGAAGCAAGACGATCACATAATGTATCGTGTCTAATGAAGGTGCCTCACATGAAAAGCTTGAACAAATAAGGTTACAATCTAAGGAACGTATGAGTAAAGGACAAAGACAACGACGAGCGACAAAGCTTATTTCAAGAGCAAGTTTATCAAAGACGATAACTTAATAGATATAGTTCGTGATAAAAGTGCCTGATTAAGGTGCCTTACATAAAATGCTTCAACAAATATGGCTACGATCTAAGAAAGGTATGATTAAACGACATAGGCGATGAACGACAAAGCCTATATCAAGAACAAGTTGAAATTTTCATAGCTAAATCTACTACTAAGAAGGATGGGTCACCGTGTCGGGCCAGGGTGTTTTTCCCGCCTGAAACCATCCTGCATATATACAAATCAACCATTCGTCCGTGCATGGAATACTGCTGCCATATACGGTCAGGCGCTCCTGCTGTTCATCTCAGTTTTCTCGACAGGCTCCAAAGGAGAATCAGTAATGTAATAGATACCGACTTGGCAATTCGACTACAGCTACTTCCCCACCAACGAGATGCGGCCTCCCTTTGTCTGTTCTATAAATACTTTCATGGCTTCTTCTTCAACAAACTTAAGTCACTGGTGCCTCTGCAACAGGTGCTTACTCGTGCAACCAGATTGGCAACTGGGTCCCACCTATTCACAGTTAGATTAACCAAATGCAGACGACAATTCTACTCCTGCAGCTTCTTCTCTCGCACTTCCCGCCTATGGAACTCGCTTCCTTATTCTTGCTTTCCTGACGGCTACAACCTCCAGGATTGAAATGCAATGTGAATACTCATCTCTTAACCACTCGACTCTAGTTCTTTCTTCACCACCCCGTATATCCTTTCCTTTCTCTCCACCTTTTGAAACTGTCATCACACCTGTATTCCCATCCTTCTCTTGCTCCTTTCTAACTGGTTCGTCTTTCTCTTCACTCTCTTCTAATTAATCTTTTCACTCTTATGTAGCCCCCTGCACATCAGTGGTGTTACCGCCTTGCTCGGGGTGATACGATTTTTTAAAAAAGCAAGACGATCCTTTAATAGATAAATGTTCCTGATAACTGTACCTTATATAAAAATACAATCTAAGACACGTATGAGTAAAGGACAAAGATGTCAACGGACAATAGAGTCTATTTTTCGAATAAGTTGAAACAAGACAATCACAAAATAGATAACGATACCGGATAAATGTACTTCAGATGAAGGGCTTGAACAAATAAAGCTACAATCTAAGAAACGGAAAAGAAAATGAACTGATTTTTAAACGGTTCGTTTGGTTAGGGGAATAATTTTGTTTAAATGCAGATCAATATTTTATCTGTATTGATTATTAAAACGACTAATTACATAAATTTACAAACTCAAGTTAATTTATCTCCTTAACTACTAAAGATGGGACAGGAAGTATATAAATACGCATTGATAATTATTATATGGTTTGATTAGTACTTATTTATTGATAGCTGTAGTAACAACGTCTGAGTAGTTGTGATGGATTGTGTTCTCTTATGGCGTAGGCGATCATGGCTCTCCACAACTTCCTGTCCATTGTAGCTGTTAATAGATTTTGATTTTTTATTATTTTTCTTAACCCTCTTCCACCATCAATTTACTTAAGCTAATCAAGTATGTCATACGCGGTTTCATTTCTCACCTTTTGTTCTCAATCTGTCCTGTGATTATCAGATTTTCTAAGCCCTCCTTCCTCATTATGTGCTCCAGAAATTTCAACTGTCTCTTCCTGATGTTAAGTGTAAATTTTCTTTTTGTTTCCATTTTCTCTAAACTTTCATCGTTGCTCTCATGTTCGATCCCTGGTATCCTCAGCATCCTTCTGTAGAACCACATTTCAGCTGCTTCAAGTTTTTTCCTCGTCTTCTTTTATGTGCCCCGTCCTTTCAGGATGTAAGCGATCATGGCTCTCCACATCTCCCTATCCCTGGTGGCTCTTAGCATGCCTTCTCCTGTTACACCATGCAACCCTCGTTCCGTCATCCACTTGATCAGGTCCTTCAAATATGTTATCCGCTGCTTTCCTCTGTCTCTTTTTCCCTCTATCCGGCCTGTCAGTATCAGGCTCTCCAAACCCTCTTTTCTCATTGCATGTCCCAGGAACTTTAGCTGTCTCTTCCTGATGCTCAGTATTAATTTCCTTTTCGTTTCCATCCTTTCCAATACCTCATCATTGCTCACATGCTTGATCCATGATATTCGCAGCATCCTTCTGTAGAACCACATTTCAGCTGCTTCAAGTTTTTTCTTCATCTTTAAAGATATTCTCCAGCATTCACGGCCATATTGAATGACGGACATCACATAGCAATCCAGTACTCTCTTCCTAGTTTCTAGCGAAATTGTCCTGTTTCTTAATACTTTATTCAGCTTCTAGAATTCTTCCTTCGTCATGCCAATTCGCCTTCTGATCTCTGTGTCGCACTTTTCGTCTTCTATTATAACGCTTCCCAGGTATTTAAATTTTTGTATCTGCTTGATTTTAGTATCCCCCAACTGTAATTGGCATTTTGGGTTGCTCGTTTTGCTGATGACCATGCATTCGGTTTACTGAAAAAGCAATAATGATTGACAGTGGTTCATCTAATAAATATTCTAATGATATTAATACTTGCTTGCTATTCGCAGTAGAAAGATGATATGAACAGTCGTGGTGGAAAGCAACCAAAATTAGAATGAGAGAAATACTAGCTAAAAAAAGTAATAATTGAGAAAGTTGTAACGTTCTTTTAAATGAGGGAAAATTATAAAGACGTATAGATTGGTAGAGTGACTCGATCCGGATGTACAATGGACAAGTCTTTCCAACACGAACAAAGACAGAAAGATATATGATGAAAAAAAAAATGGACTCCTTCCTGAGATATACGACGAATTGCCATTTAATCTAATGAAAATGCTGACCTTTTCAGAAGAATCAATTTAGTCTTGGCGGAAGTTGCTTTGCAAAAGGGTAAATGTAGTTGCATAGAATATATTATTTACTTATTAGTGTTCAAGCAGGAAACCCAGCTCCCTTCCAAAGAAACGAAAGAAATGAAAGGAAATAGGAACCAACGTATTGACTGGGCAGGTTCAGCCATTTATGTGACCAATGAATAAATTCTGATTGATATGCCGTCTTTGTCATCGAAAAAAAAACTTAATTCTGAACAAAAGTGCAACGTCTATTCAAGCTACCAGCGGGTAGTATTCAAGCTAACACCATTGCAGCTATTTTTTGCTATTTTATAAATATACCCACGCAAACACAGACACACATAAACAGCACTGTGCAAAAGTATTAGGACAAGAACTAGTTTATATTTTATGAGGCATACTGACAGAAAATAAACAATTTAATTAAAGTAATTTTATTTGATTTACTCAACAAATGCTTTAACAAGAAATAAATACTTGTTACACAATAAGTTTAATATTTAGTATAATAGCCTTTTAATTTAAAATAATAAAATAATTGCGACAATTTACCAAATTATCGCACCTTATATATATATATATTACTGTGCAAAAGTATTAGGACAATAATTATTTTATCTTTTATGAGGCATATTGAAAGAAAATAAAGAATGTAATTAAAGTTGTTGTTTGTAGTTTTACTCATGTTCTGACGTAGGAATTATAATAAATCATTCTCTCTCTCTCTCTCTCTCTCTCTCTATATATATATATATATATATATATATATTAATCGTTTCACCCCAAGCAAGGCATTTCACTGCCACTGTATATAGGAAATGTCAGAAGGGAGGGTGATAGGTAGTTGGGAGGATGGGAAGAGTGTTTGAAAGAATGGAAGCGAGTTTTTGTGTTAGGAGGTGACCTTACATTTAAACTCCTGGAGATTGTAGCTGTCGGGGAAGCAGTCATGTGGAAGGGAATTCCAGAGTCGGGAAGTACGAGAAAAGAAACTGTTGGAGTAGAAGTTGCGGTTGCATTTTATCGGTTTCACTGTAAAAGGGTGGGATCTAGTTGCTAATCTAGTATCTCGTGCAAATTCGAACCTAGGGGGCACCAGTGATCTAAGTTCATTATTATTATTATTATTATTATTATTATTATTAACTATATCGTTATTAACTACCCGATGAGACATTGTTCTTTCAATGTCGAAACAAAATAGACAATAGCAGTATTTTGTAGTTTGCACATGTTCTAAAGTAATAATTAATAACATATATATACAGTACTGTGCAAAAGTATTAGAACAAGAACTATTTTATCTTTTGAGGCATATTGTCATAAAATAAACAATTTAATTAAAATAATTTTATTTGATATACTCAACAAATGCTTTAACAAGAAAAAAAAAATTGCTACAAACTAAATTTAATATTCAGTATATTAGGCTTTTACTTTGATCACATCCTTCATTCTGTCAGGCATTGACATCACAAGCTTCTTCAATGTATCTCATGGCATCTCCTGCCAAGCAGCTTGTATTTGTTCTCAAAGTGTGTCTTGAAAAGTAAAATTAGATTTATCAATTTTTTCATCTAAAATATCCTATAGATGTTCAATAGAGTAGTTTCAAAATTACTTGTTTAATAGAAAATAGGAAAAATTAAATATAACTTCTTTTTAATACATTTCTTTTACACATAGTTTTAAATAATCAATATTTATTAGCAATTTTCTTGTCTTTTCAACCGGTATTTGAATTACAGTGAGGTTTTTAGGAAAATCACCCCTGTTCTAATACTTTTGCACACTAACGGTGATGTGCAAAAGTCCTAGGACAGGGGTGATTTTAAACTTTGTTTTGGTGCCTCATAAGAGATAAACTAGTTCTTGTCCTAATACTTTTGCACAGTACCGTGTATATATATATATATATATATATATATATATATATATATATATATATGAGGTGCGAGTGGTAAATTGTCGCAATTATTTTATTATTTCAAAGCAAAAGGCTATTATAGTAAATATTAAATTTATTTTGTAACAAGTATTTTTCTTGTTAAAGCATTTGTTGAGTAAATCAAATAAAATTACTTTAATTAAATTGTTTATCTTCTGTCAGTATGCCTCATAAAATATAAACTAGTTCTTGTCCTAATACTTTTGCACAGTACTGTATATATATATATATATATATATATATATATATATATATATATATATATATATATATAATTATAATTTACTGGAAAAATACGTGAAAATAACGAGTATTTAATGTGATTTTATAGGTTAGCAGATCTTCTTCAAATGTTTAATATATAACTAGCCATAAAATATTCAATAAATCAAAAGAAGTCCAAATTATTTATCTGGTTACCCAACACAGGAGTTTCGCATCAAAATTCTCATCAGCACAAAAAAAAATATTTGAGTTTTATTACAATTAAGTTGAATTTTGGTTGATTTATATATGTATATATACTGATTTAATGAATATATATATACGAGTTTTCACCTGTTGTCAAAAATGACGGCAAAATATTTGAGTGGATTATAGATAGATAGATAGATAGATAGATAGATAGATAGATAGATAGATAGATAATGAACAGACTGAGATAGATAGATAGATAGATAGATAGATAGATAGATAGATAGATAGATAGATAGATACAAATAAATACACAACGGTCATTATTATAAGAGGGAGGATATACATTGATTTATTGAATATATATATATATATATATATATATATATATATATATTTGTGTGTGTGTGTGTGTGTGTGTTTACTAAATCATTGAATATATATATATATAGTCATCCGCAGACAGATCTGTTTCGCTGTATCACAGCTCATCAGTACGGTTAGACTCCGATTGCTTTTAACCCAGGATTGAAACCCAACCGAGTTGGCGTCAGTCGACAATTCTACTTCTGGGCTATGGGCGCTCGGTAGAAGAAAGGCAGACTTTTTAGCGGGTATATTATCATTATACACGCCCAATAGCCAGAGAGCTCTAATTCTGTTTATCAGTATATACATAGATATTCTGATTTATTGAATATATATATATATATATGAGCTGTATAAAGGCTTGTATGTAGATGACTAATATATTATGCTCTCATTACGATTCAGCTTTCTAGAGAAGAAAATTTTTAAAACAGTTTCCACTTCTGCGATATATGCGTTACTCTTCAAATGAATCGAGTTCTTTCGATGACTGCCGTGTGTATACACTGCTTATATACAACACGTCAAAATTTCCTTTTTCTGGTTCTATGCGCCTATGGCTTAGTGGGTAGCGACGCTAACTGACACCAAATCGGTCGAGTTTCGATCCCGGCCAGAAGCAAGTAAATGTGTCTAGCCATATTGATGAGCCATAATACAGCGAAACAAGCTTGTATGTGGGTGACATATATATATATATCGATAGGAAACTCTTGAGTTGGGTAACCAGAGAAATTATTTGAACTTTTACTGATCTACTCAATATTTTTTTTTCTTACATACAACATGTGACCAATGACCACATGTGCATTTACTTTGCCCTCATCAGCCGCTAACCAAGGGTGAATACACAGTTTCGGTGGTTTAAAGCGGGACTGCCACCCCTGGCACCACCAGCAGCAATCGCTACTGGGCAAAGTAACTGACAGAAAAATAAAATCAATTGGCACATTGAGACAGATGAAAACGCTTTAACAGTTTTTTAAAATTCAAGAGCAGAACGAGAACGGAAGAAGTAGACGACGTCATGCTTTCTTTGCGAATTTCTTCGAATTGCGCCAAATCCAGCATGACGCTTGTCGAACAATAGATTGAAGGCGACATATTTGCTTCTTTAAATCCCTTCCAGTGACGCCTATTTTCGAAAGTTTTTTAGCAAATCCATATATATATATGTGTGTGTGTGTGTGTGTGTGTGTGTGTGTGTCCACTAGATCAAGAAAAGTTCAAATAACTTCTCTGGTTACCCAACTCAAGAGTTTCCTATTGAAATGCTCATTAAAACGCCAAATATTTTCAGTTAACTAATAGTTTTAATCATTTCCGCCCATGTAAGGCGATCATGCAACTCTGTGACGGACGGTTTACATATATTAAAAATGAGAATGATAAATATCAGGGGCATATATTTGGCAACAATATACTAATCATGGACGAATGGTTCACTTATAGATATGTAAGATAGATTCTGGAGAAAAAAATTGTTTCACTCGACTCAGTGAACCAACTTTCTTAGCAGCTGACATAGCAATGGATTCAATATAGTCTTTCCTCGTCATGTCAGCTGTGAACGTAAACCCGAGAAGGCACAAGTCATTTTCTTGGGGGTTAGCATCAGCCATGCTGATCGAAGGTATATATATATATATATATATATATATATATATATATATATATATAAGTTGCTTTTAAGCAGGCTAAAGATTCTTAGAAATAAGCCTAACAGTAAAATTTTAACAATAAACTTATATTTGAATATTTTCTGTTGGAAAAACTAATCTGCCTAAATATAAATTTTTGTATTTCTCCATACCTAAGGTTTAAACAGAAAAAATAAGAAATACTGAAATTAGTGCGATTTCATCAAAGACACTGGAACAAGGATCGCCATATTTATGATTAGGATGCTCTCTGAAAGGGCTATACATATGAAGATGGATTTATACCTGTGCTTTATTGATTATGTGAAGGCTTTTGACAAAATACGCCACAAAGAACTGATGGAGATGCTCGGCAGCCTGGACATATTTAGAAAAGAATTAAGAGTAATCAAGAATCTTCACTGGCAACAAACCGCTTGTATACAGACAGGTAACGAATTCAGACAAGGATGTGTCTTTTCACCGGATCTGTTCAACTTGTACAGCAAGAATATTTTGAGGACCCTAGAAGTTATGCCTAGATTTGTCATCGGAGGACACATTTTAAACAACTTAAAGTACGCAGATGATGCAGTGCTGATAGCAGACACAGAAAGGAAACAACAAGACATCCTACAGAAGGTAGCTGAAGAGAGTGACAAGAAAGAACTACAAATAAACCGGGCAGCCCAATATGCCAAAAGAGGTCGGCGATACTAGAATTAAGCAGGTACAAAAATTTAAATACCTGGGAAGTGTTATAACAGAAGACGGAAATTGCGACACAGAGACCGAAAGCGAATTGGCATGGCGAAGGAAGCATTCCAGAAGCTGAGTAAAGTATTAAGAAACAGGACAATTTTGCTAGAAACAAGGAAGAGAGTACTGGACTGCTATTTGTTGTCCGTTCTTCAATATGGCAGCGAATGCTGGACAATATCATCAAAGATGAACGAAAACCTTGAAGCAACTGAAATATAATTCTACAGAAACTTGCTGCAGGTATCATGGATCAAGCATGTGAGCAATGATGAGGTTTTGGAAAGGATGGAAACGAAAAGGAAATTAATACTAAGCATCAGGAAGAGACAGCTGAAGTTCCTTGGACATGCAATGAGAAAAGAGGGCTTGAAGAACCTGATACTAACAGGCCAGATAGAGGGAAATGAGACAGAGGAAAGCAATGGATAACATATTTGAAAGACCTAGTCAGGTGGATGATTGAACGAGGGTTGCGTGGTGTAAAAAGGGAAGGCATGCTAACAGCCACCAGGGATAGGGAGACGTGGAAAGCCATGATCGCCTACTTCCTGAAGGCACATAGAAGAATGTAAATGAATTCAACTGGAATTCGAACTCGGCTCTCCAATTTCTCGTTCCGAGCCGATAACCACTGCACCACAACGTATATCCGACTCTTCTTTATTCTGCTAACTTTAACTAACTTTTGCCATGTTGATAAATCTGGAGAGTCATATAATGTAGCAACATGTATAATGAGCGTTCATATTATTGTTAGACAGACAGATAAGAGAGACCATCTTGTACATATATAAATCTACCATCCGCCCGTGCATTGAATACTTCGGCCATATCTGGCCGGGTGCCCCTGCCATCCACCTAGATGTCCTTGACAAAATCCAACGGAGAATCTGTAATATAATAGATGCCGACTTAGCAGATCAGATACAGTCACTTTCTCACCGGCGCAACGTGGCTTCCCTGTGTCTCTTCTACAAATACTTTCACGGCTGCTGCTCTGATGAACTTTGATCATTGATGCCCCCTTGGTATGAATTTGCATGAGATACTAGATTAGGAACTAGGTCCCACCCTTTTGCAGTGAAACAGATAAAATGTAAACGTTAATTCTTCCCCGACAGCTACAATCACCAAGAATTTAAATGTAAAGTCAATAGTCATCTCCTATCTCATTAACCTTCATCCTCTCTCTCATGTTCCTTTCTCCGTCCACCCACTCTCATCAGAATTCTCATCCTTCTCGTACCCACTTCCTGACACCCCCTATAATCTGTCACTCTTTCTCATAACTTTCCTCCTATGTAACCCCCTGCAAAACAGTGGCAGTAAAACGTCTTTCTTGGGGCGATAGAATTAAAAAAAAACTGATTATTATGAAATAAGACGCTGGGAGTAGAGAAAGTTTTCTGCGCATGCGTATTTTAAATGCGGTTCTTCTAAAAAGCCTTTTTTCCGGAAGTCTTCATCACTGACACCAACTGGCGGTCATAAGTCACAACGCATAGATAAAAAAATTGATGATTTCTAGACTTATTATCTTACTGATTGTTCTGTATTTCTTTAAAAAGCCAATCGAATTCTTAATAATACAAGTTCTAAGTCTTCACTGTGTGTTATCTTTGTCAGACTTCTCTCGTTTCATTGATCCCGTACGTTTCTTCCGGTATCATCAACGAAACCTATATATAAAAAAAAAAGAAAGAAATACAGTTCCAGTCACACATCCCGTCATGCGCTTCAGTCTTGTTTATTCTGCTTTTCTAGACGAAGAGTTTATAGAATATGTTCAAAGGAATCGTTTTTAAACAATGAGAGGCCTCTTGCTTGGATAAAACGATTCTAACAATAATATGAACGCTCATTATTTTCATTTATTGTTCTAAGAATTCTGCTTAAGTTATTTCTGGGCGATCTGAAATACTGAACATTTTGGGAAAAGATAACTATGTCCAATCCGTACGTGCAATAGCTTATACAATATTATATATATATATATATAATATTGTATATTTTCTAAACATATGCTATTAAATATAAGAGACAATGAATGTCTATTATGTATAATCATGAACCGTTCTAAACGTCGTATTTTTGCTTTAATTTCAGTTGAAAATAAAGACAAAAATTCTCCAACATTTGGATAATTATTTATTGGTTTTCTTCTAAGCTTTCGGCTCACATGAGCCATCTTCAGAGAGGTAGTTCAAACTGAAATATTATAAAATCCACCATCACCGACGATTTTATTTTGTGTTGACATAAAACTCCGCTTGGCAACGGCAATAGTTACCAAAAATAATAAACGCAGTTCTTAAGTTTGCGATGCGTTTTTATGACGTCACACCGCGGGATAGCGCGAAATGACAACAAAGCCATGTAGTCAAATGCAATGTAATATGTTATTTCCTGTTTTAAAGTTGATTTTATTGAGTGTTGGTTGTTTTGATTTGATGTACATGGCCTCCAATATCTGCAGGTTCCTCTTACTGTGTGTATGAGTAAGGATCACCGTATTGTTGACCAAAATCTGTCTGATATTACCTACATGTTTATGTTTTTCAGAGAAATGTTGTTTAAATGTTGTTATATATATATATATATATATATATATATAACATAGTGATAATCCACGTATACTGTCTTTAATAATATGTATAGGAAAAAACTACTAAAAAGTTATAAGTTTAAAAATGTATTTTTTTTTTACAGTATTTCTTTATTTCTATTATTATATTTGATATTTCAGACCGTCCTCGGTCCTTCATCAGAAACAAATGATTTTAAAATTTAAATTAGAAACGTTTTCACGAGGAGCGTTCGTCCGAGAGATTGTTTTCACGTGATGTTTCTAATTTAAATTTTAAAATCATTTGTTTCTGATGAAAGGCCGAGGACGGTCTGAAATATCAAATATAATAATAGAAATAAAGAAATACTGTCAAACAAATATATTTTTAAACTTACAACTTTTTAGTAGTTTTTCCTGTGTGTGTGTGTGTGTGTGTGTGTGTGTGTGTGTGTGTGTGTGTGTGTGTGTGTGTGATATAAATATATAATCAAAAATACAGTACTGTGCAAAAGTATTACGACAATAACTACCGGTAGTGTGCAAAAGTATTAAGACAGGGGTGGTTTTCCTAAAAACCTCACTGAAATTCAAATACAGGGTGAAAAGCCAAGTAAATTGCTTACAAATACTGATTATTTAAAACTATATGTAAAAGAAATTTATTAAAAAGAAGTTATATTTAATTTTTCCTATTTTCTGTTAAACAGTTTTTTTTAAACTACTCTATTGAACATCTATGGGGTATTTCGGATAAAAAAATTGATAAATCTAATGTTACTTCGCAAGACACACTTTGGAAACAAATACAAGCTGCTTGGCAGGAGATACCATTAGATACATTGAAGAAGCTCGTGATGTCAATGCCTGACAGAATGAAGGCTGTGATCAAGGACTATTAAATATTAAATTTATTTGTTGATCAAATCAAATAAAATTGCTTTAAAAAAATTGTTTATTTTCTGTCAATATGTCTCATAAAAGATAAAATAGTTTTTGTCCTAATACTTTTGCACAGTACTATCTATCTATCTATCTATCTATCTATCTATCTATCTATCTATCTATCTGTGTGTGTGTGTGTGTGTGTGTGTGTGTGTGTGTGTGTGTGTGTGTGTGTGTGTGTGTGCAAATGTAAAAGAATGAAGAATAAAATTGCAACATTTAAAAACATTAATTTAAAACAGGGCTCAATTTAAAAATAAACCAATAATCGATTATTGTATAACTTTTACATTAGAACATGTAAACAACTACTACAAAATTGTACATTTTGTTTCAGCATTGAAAGAACAATGTCCCATCAGGTAGTTAGTAATGACTGAAATAACAATTTTCCAGTACTTTAATGAAAAAGTTAACTAATATATATTTGTGTGTGTGTGTGTGTATGTGTGTGTGTGTGTGTGTGTGCTTAATCATATATACATTTATGTTTAATCACATGCATACGATTAAATATAAATACATATACGGTTAGAAATATATATATATGTATATGTACATGATTATATATATATATATATGATTAAATGTGTGTGTGTGTGTGTGTGTGTGTGTGTGTGTGTGTGTGTGTGTGTTATTATAGATATACGAGGGCCATTCAATAAATAAGGTGAATTTTTCGGTATAAGGACTTCTACGAGGGCCATTCAATAAATAAGGTGAATTTTTCGGTATAAGGACTTCTACGAGGGCCACTCAATAAATAAGGTGAATTTTTCGGTATAAGGACTTCTACGAGGGCCATTCAATAAATAAGGTGAATTTTTCGGTATAAGGACTTCTACGAGGGCCATTCAATAAATAAGGTGAATTTTTCGGTATAAGGACTCCGACGAGGGCCATTCAATAAATAAGGTGAATTTTTCGGTATAAGAACTCCTACGAGGGCCATTCAATAAATAAGGTGAATTTTTCGGTATAAGGACTCCTTCGAGGGCCATTCAATAAATAAGGTGAATTTTTCGGTATAAGGACTCCTACGAGGGCCATTCAATAAATAAGGTGAATTTTTCGGTATAAGGACTCCTACGAGGGTCATTCAATAAATAAGGTGAATTTTTCGGTATAAGGACTCCGACGAGGGCCATTCAATAAATAAGGTGAATTTTTCGGTATAAGGACTCCTACGAGGGCCATTCAATAAATAAGGTGAATTTTTCGGTATAAGGACTTCTACGAGTGCCATTCAATAAATAAGGTGAATTTTTCGGTATAAGGACTTCTACGAGGGCCATTCAATAAATAAGGTGAATTTTTCGGTATAAGGACTTCTACGAGGGCCATTCAATAAATAAGGTGAATTTTTCGGTATAAGGACTTCTACGAGGGCCATTCAATAAATAAGGTGTATTTTTCGGTATAAGGACTTCTACGAGGGCCATTCAATAAATAAGGTGAATTTTTCGGTATAAGGACTTCTACGAGGGCCATTCAATAAATAAGGTGAATTTTTCGGTATAAGGACTTCTACGAGGGCCATTCAATAAATAAGGTGAATTTTTCGGCATATGGACATCAACGAGGGTCATTTAATAAATTAGGTCAATTTTTCGGTATAAGGACTTCTAATACAGATAGAAGCATACATTTTTTTTAATTTTTTTCCTTTACTTCTTTTTCAAAAGGATTTAATTTTTATTTTTTTTTTTTTTTTTTGCAGATTAAAAAAACTTTGAGAGGTTTGGGGATTAACAAAGATGGCCGACGAAGAAGCATGCTCCAGGATTGAACAGAGGTCAGTTATCATGTTTTTGGTTGCTGAAGGGTGTATTATGAATTCTTTTTCACATATTTCGTGAAAACTCCAACGTCATTGGATAAAAAACCACTTACTTATAGGACAATTTACTAATCGCAGCATGACGACAATTTATTTATCGCTTTATTTTTACTAGTTGAATTTTGTGCAGTTTTTTTTTTTTTTATAAAGTAGGCTCCAACCAACTTTCTTAATTTTTCTAAAACTCGCAATCTGATTGGCTAATACACTTCACAAAAATATTTCTGCAGATACATAATTTTCCTGCCAAGTCGTTTTGATCCACCTTGGAAAGTATTTAAACCCGAGATTTCGTTTTCTCAATCAGTGAGTATCCAACTGCTAACAGAATCCCCGTCACTACGAACCTCACTCATTTATTTCACCCAGCAAAGCGCGAAAATCACTTGTGAATCCAATTTCTGCTATCATCTTCTAATCGGCCATTGACCGGAGAACTTCGTATTAATTACGGCAGTAAGAAAACAAGTTACTCACTCGCTCAAATTGTCAAGCTGAAATCAACAACATCTCAGTCATAGAGAATATTCTTCAACAAACTTTTCCCCACACAGAATTTCCTTCCACGAACTTTTCATCATCTAGAACACTCACTCAACTATTCAATTAGATTACATCTTGAATAATCTTGGAATTATTTCGAATTTTTGTTCTCATCTTGGTTAATATAAGTGTTATAACAGACACAACGTTTCGACCAAGTACTCTCTGGTCATCATCAGGTGACCATAGATTGGCTGATGTGGAATATCTCGTTGATTATTGCGAAATATCCTGTGAAATCTATTATTGTTCTTTCATGTTGGAATTTGTTTCGCCACTACCAAGTCCAAGGATCGAACTCGTGACCACTTCTCATCTTGGTTGATATAGTTGTTTTGTTATAATAGACACAACGGTTTGACTAAGTAGCCTCTGGTCATTATCATGTGTCTGTAGATTGACTGATGTCAGAGGGTCGAAACGTTGTGTCTATATTACAGATGATTTACATTCCCCAATGAGTATAGCGTTTAACTAATAAAACCAATTTTCCCCAAAAAAAAATATTTTTTTTTAAATTTCATTAAATTACATAGAGGGCGGGTAATAAATGAAAAAAAAAGTATTTTTATCAAGACTTTTTTAAATTATAATTTCATAGTAATTCCATTTATTTGTGAATAAGTCCTGAAAGTTTAATTAAAATCCGACAATTATTTCATTTTTGCAAGAATTTCTAAATTAATGTTTTTCACTGAAAATAAAAGTAATATTTTAATATCCATTGTAAACTCTCATCACAATTTGGTTACCCCCCCCCCAAAAAAAATGAAATCAAAACAAGATTTTTTACCAAAATTTCGAACGTGTTAGAAAGGATTGAAATCTTTTTTTTAAATAATTTAAAAAAGCTTTGATCTTAATAATAACATAAATATTTCGATGGAAAAACCTCATGTTTATTAAGTTTGGGGCCTTTTCTTTTCATGTTTTTTCTGTGATTTACTGCAGGTACTTACTATCCGAACAAGTACCATGAAAGTAGTTGTGAGTGGATTAAAATGTTATTATATCTTATAACGATAAATGCTATTTTTCGTGGCGACATGGGAATACATGTATTTTGAATACATGCGTTACAATATATACGGGGAGACATATGAATACAAGTGTTTCAAATGCATGCGTTACGATAAATTTTATTTTTCCTGATACATGTATTTTAAATACATGTGTTATGATAAATGCAATTTCACGTGAATACATGTGTTTTAAATACATTTTTCGTGAATACATGTTTTGAATACATGCGTTGTAATAAATTATATTTTTTGTGAATACATGTAAATACATGCGTTTTGATAAATGCTATTTTTCGTTGATACATGTGAATACATGTGTTTTGAATAGATGCGTTTCGTTAATACATGCTGTATGATATAAAAATTTACATGTGTGTTTCTTTTGGCTAATCAGAGTGGAGATTCATTTTGGAATTTGGCTCCAAAGAATACATACTAACCAACTTTTTCTCTTTTTTTTTTCTCTTTCCCTCCCTCATCCTAATCTTTTCCCTTGTTTCTTTTCCCTCCTTAACGGTCAAGATGTTAACCTGCCTTTAACCTGATCTTATCATTTTCCCTTCTTTCTCCTCAGTTTTATTACTTTTGATGTGAAAAAGGGAAAAATTTGGTTAGTATGCATTCTTTGGAGCCAAATCACAAAATGAATCTCCACTCTGATTAGCCAAAAGAAATCCACATGCACATTTTTATATCTTCTCACATACATACATAGCAAACCAAAGGTTTTTGTCATTTAAATGTAAATCATCTGCACAACTAACATCAACATTGCCTGATGATAAGAATCTATCTCGAAACATAGAAATTTCCGTGTCGCAATGAACAATTAATTCATAACTATATAGATATATATATTAAGCTCTATAATACTCATTATATTGAGCACTGTTCATAATAAAATAAATGCCAGAGCACTCAAAATAATAAACCTTGATTCCTCTTCACCTGGAATTATATAAATATATATATAATTCCAATTATATATATATATATATATATATATATATATATATATGGTACCGTCTTGACCATTCGACCATGGATAGCCTCTTGATCAGACGAGGTTTTTATCATGCTTATATAACACAATTTTCGATTTTTACCGTAAACAAGCATATCTGCTCTGAAATGTATCGTAATGTTAACAAATGTAAACATGTTACGGAAATTAACGAATTTTTACGAAACTTGGTTATAAGCAAACGACAATTTGTAATGAATTATTTTGAAGATTATTTTTACCGATACTCGTATTTAAGTAGATATTCTGTTTTTAATTAAACAGTATTTTTATATTTATATCTACCGGCCTGATTATTTACGATAAATTTTTATTACGAAAATGTGTGCTACCCAGTAGGATTTGAACCTGCGACCCCTATTACATAGGGGAAGCATACCATTTGATCTGGTACCGTCTTGACCATTCGTCTTGAACAGAATATCTACTTAAATACGAGTATCGGTAAAAATAATGTTCAAAATAATTAATTACAAATTGTCGGTTGCTTATAACCAAGTTTCGTAAAAATTCGTTAATTTCCGAATATATATATTCATATATATATGAACCTGCGACCCCTATTACATAGGGGTCGCAGGTTCATATATATATATATATATATATATATATATATATATATTAGAACATGTACAATTTTTTTAAATATATCCACTACAAATTGTACATTTTGTTTCGACATTGGACATTCAATGTCTCATCAGGTGGTGTGAAAAGGAATGGAAGACCTCTTTTCTTATATTTGAGAGTTGTGTGTGCGATGTTGGCGTGGGTTACCGATAAGGAAATAAGTCTTGCAAATTGTCCGTTAGAATTTTGAAGAAAGTGGAGTAGGTAAGGGATATAGTTGATTCATGAAAGTGTCTTATGACCACCTGGCTAGCCTTTATTCTTTGGTTTTATTAGAGGGGGAGAAAAAGGTGGGGTAAAGGGTGGGAAAAGATGGGATTGGACTTATTTTTGTAATGTTTATTTGTACAACTATAAAATATTTTTGTATTTAAGTAGTTTCATAATTAATCTAATTGTCGAAACAAAATGTACAATTTGTAGTGGAAATATATTAAAAAAAAATTTGTTCATGTTCTAAAATATAATTTATAATAAATATTTAGAGCTCTATATTATATTGTGGTGATACCGACCGAGCAAAAGCGAGAAACCGGATGTTTGCTCTCTCACAATACAAAGGCAAAGGAATAAAACTCGTCGTGCGCATCCGAGTTTGCGCAGATGTTCCGGTTGAAAAATAAAAATTAATCAAAAGCACTCATTGATATCAGGATTGACCTCTTCAAAGACATTCCTCAAAAGTACTTACTAACTTACTGACCTTAGAAGCGGCAACTTCAAAATGAACATTAATCACACTACTAAGCTTTTTATCTTTTTCAGCATTATATTTTCCATGAACATTCTAACCTCCGTTGGACCTTTATTTCAAATATTGTTTTAATTGTAAAACATTAATTGAAATGTGTATATATAAATGTTATTTTATACTCGAATTGCCTTTCTTGATTTTATAATCATTTTATGAATTATAGTGGGCTATCTTCTCACAAGGCCAAATTCCGTTAACCTGCTATGGTATACTACTACCCTTCATTAGAACGGAATCCTACTACTACTAGAAAAGAATAAATCATATACCCGCTACAATATATCGAGCAGTTTTAAATTAATGTTTTGGGCGTTGTAAATTTTTCTTCGTTCCTTATTTACTCGGATATATATATATATATATATATATATATATATATATATGCCCTTATCAAAGTCATCATTATTGTCACAACAATAATGGCTGATTTCATCACCGTTCGTTATCGATTTCCTCATTACAGAAACCATAATTTGATGGAAACTGAACGCTGCAATTTAGCAAGGGAAACCATTTATGCTGTCTTTAAAAGCATTACGCTCTCATTCCAGATAATCAACCAGAATCCTTATCAATGATTCAGCAGATATGTCACGTCGCCATCTTTAAATTACAGGCTGAAAAAAAAAAAGACACTATCACTGTGTAAACTAATTGAAAAATATCATTCGTTCACCGTTTGTTATCCGTTACAAAATATCAGTCCCCTGTGGTACCATTTGTTCTTAATCTAGCCTCACAAATGCTAACAAAATCTTAATTGGTTTCACTTATTCTCAGTATGATGAACACGGTCACCGGTTTAATGATCTATGAATTTAAAATCTGCTTTTCATACTCATTAAATTTCACAAAGCAGTATTTACTTTCGTCGGTAGATTTGTATGAAAGGCAATGTAACCAGAAATAAACGTGTAATATTTTTCTCCATCAGCAGGTTAAACACCACAAACCGCAAATAAAGAAAAAATGGTATATTTTTGTTTTGTTCCCCGAAGGCCTTTACCCCTTGAAATTTTTCCAAAGCATCCTTAATTCCGTGCAAATGTATATGCTGAACTCAAATCGATAATTGTTTATAGAAGAAACGTACTTTTTTTCATGTTATCGACCAGAAATAAATCGGACTATATCTCACCCCTTACCACCGTTCTCATATCTGATTAACCGCTG
Source organism: Ascarosepion bandense (assembly GCA_037127315.1). Classification (NCBI taxonomy): domain Eukaryota; kingdom Metazoa; phylum Mollusca; class Cephalopoda; order Sepiida; family Sepiidae; genus Ascarosepion; species Ascarosepion bandense. The sequence goes on from JBBBDQ010000999.1 coordinate 694,694, forward strand.
AATGACTTGAGGCGTACGATACTGAATTCGTTCTATTTACTCCCTTTTTAGCAATTACTCCGCGGTTTGTTGGGTTTCGGAACTCATTTTCCGCGTATTAATCGCAAAATGGAAGTAAAAAAAACGAAAAATCGGAAATCTACGCGTGAAATCACTCTACAGTGAATAAAAGTTTCTAACCGTGGTTAGGGGGTGCGATAAACAGCGACAAGAAGTTCCATATTTTTCTTCTCGATAAAATGCAAAAAAAGTAGGTTTATTCAATAAACAATTATCGATTTGAGTTAAGCATATACATTTGCACGGAAATAGGGATGTTTTGGAAAGATTTGAAGGGGTAGAGGCCTTCGGGGAACAAAACAAAAATTTACCGAAAAATTAAACGTTGTAACAGAGTTCCAGTTATCTAAATTCATTTTAATAATCTCTCTTTCGGAAGCCAAAACAAAATATGCTTATGACCACGTGATTTCTTAAAATGAAAGAAACAATGTTTAGAACTTTTGAATTTTGTAATCCGTGGTTCTTTTTCATTTTTTTTTTTTTATAAGCTACATAGAGTGGAGAAAGGATGGTTAAATATAGGAAATGTCAGAGAGTGGGTGATAGGCGGGTAAGGATACCGAGAATGAGGGTTGGGTAGATGAGAGTGTTCTGAGAATAATTGGGAGTTAGTGTGATAGGAGGTGTCTATTGACCCTACACTTAAACACCTGGAGATTGTAGCTGTCGGGAAAGCAAACATGTGGAAGGGAATTCCACAGGCGGGAAGCGCGAGAAAAGAAGCTGTTGGAGAAGAAATTACGGTTACATCTTATAGTGTTATATTAAGCGTATAGTGGCAGAAGAAGAAGAAACGACGAGGTTTAGGAAATAAGAATAAATAATTGTATTAGCCAAAAACAAATACAGCAAGCGGTAAATCAGTGTGATTGTTTTTCGTTGAAAGAAACAGATATAATTGAGATCTAAACTTATGTATAAATAGAACTTTGTGTGTGTATCCGTTACATAGAGACTCCGAAACGGCTGAACCGATTTTCTTAAAAATGTACACAGTTGTACTATAAGCGTCTGCGAGTGTTCTTGGCTAGGTTTTGTGTCGAGGTACCCCCGATAAATATCGAAAATCGATAATCGAAAAAATCGGGTTATAGAAGGAGTGGTCCGATTTTAATCAAATTCGATACACTCACAGACAAAGATATAAGAAACGATATTCAGGAGTTTCAAGGTTGCAGTTCTTACAATAGTGCAGAAAATCGATTATATATATATATATATATATATATATATATATATATATATATATATATATAAAAGGCAAGATGTTTGTGTGTGTGTCTGTTTATCTGCCTGTATGTCTGTATTTTTTTCAGCCCTTTTATTTTAGTTTTTTACTTCGGGTTTGGCTCTAAGTAGGTATAATTGCAGTTCTTAGTCTCAGCCATGATACCATTTACTCAGAGGACGTATTTAGCCTTCAAAAATCAGTTTACGACAAAAAAAAACTTATTTGATATCGATACCAGGAAATCAAAATTTGACTTACATCCATTCATTTTTCTTTCAGTCTATGGTTTCGCTTTAACTGGAAACAACTATTGCTTTTCAGTCTTTCGTGCCAACGTCCAAAGAGTCTGAGCTGCAGGACTATGGATTAGTTTTAAAGCTTTCATTACACCCGAGCAACGCCGGACTATACTGCTAGTATAAAATACATAAAAAGTCGTCCGCGAAGGCGTACATTAAAAGGAGAGTCGGTTGTGAATTACTATGACGACAGCCTTTGGTAATGGTCACTGGAAATGGGAAGTCGCTGCCGACGGGCGTTGTGAATCGTTGCTGGTTTGCCGACCGACGGATTTACCAACCTTCCCACGCAAGGTTAGATGTGACACAAGGTCATTTTATAGTGGGTCTTCCCGGCCATATAGCCGGGCCAAAAAATGTCTGGCTATTTTTACCGAGTCGTGATTCTACCCTTCGGCAGAACCACGACTGGGTTAGCGCTCTCTACTCGAAGGCAAAAAGCGCTCTCCGCCCGAAGGCAGAGGGCTTGACAGTGCATAGAGCCATCAGTCTAGTGAAGTCTGCCGAAGAAGTTACTTTGATGAATTTTCACCAATAGAAACCACTCCCGTCTAAAGAAACAAAGAAAAATTGAAGCATAAGAATGGGATATAAAAACTTTATATCCTATTCTTATGCTCAGATCGGCTTCAATTTTTCTTTGTTTCTTTAGATGGGAGTGGTTGCTATTGGTGAAAATTCTGGATTTTATTTTTCTTTGAGTATGTAAGTGAAACGGAAGCTATGTCTTCTTCTTCTTCTTCTTCTTCTTCTTCTTCTTCTTCTTCTTCTTCTTCTTCTTCTTCTATGTGCCTTGTCCTTTCAGGACGTAGGCGATCATGGCCTTCCAATTCTCCCTATCCCTGGTGGCTCTTAGCACGCTTTCTCCTGTAACGTATCGCAGCCCCCGTTCTGTCATCCTCCTGCTCAGGCCTTTCAAATATGTTATCCGCTGCTTTTCCCCTGTCTCTTTTCCCTCTATCTGGCCTGTTAGTATTAGGCTCTCTAAGCCCTCCTTCCTCATTGCATGTCCCAGGAACTTCATTTGTCTCTTCCTGATGCTCAATATTAATTTCCTTTTCGTTTCCATTCTTTCCAACACCTCATCATTGCTCACATGCTCGGTCCATGATATCCGCAGCATCTTTCTGTAGAAACACATTTCAGTTACTTCAAGTTTTTCCTTCATCTTAGTTGATATTGTTCAATATTCACTGCCATATTGAAGAACTGACATCACATAGCAATCCAGTACTCTTTTTTGTTTCTAGCGAAATTTTCCTGTCTCTTAATACTCTACTCAGCTTCTGGAATGCATCCTTGTGCTTTTGGATCTCAGGAATATAAATGTATAGAAACTGATGTGGTCATAAAGTGAGGGATCAGTTTATATATTGATTGTAATATGAAACTGATTCCCCACTTTATATCCAGTATGTTTCTGTAGAACCACATTTCAGTTGCTTCAAGTTTTTCCTTCATCTTTGATGATATTGTCCAACATTCACTGCCGTAGTGAAGAACTGATATCACTTAGCAATCCAGTACTCTCTTCTTTGTTTCGAGTGAATGTTTCCTGTCTTTTAATACTTTACTCAGCTTCTGGAACGTGTCCTTCGCCATGCCAATTCGCCTTCGGATCTCTGTGTCGCACTTTCCATCTTCAGTTAGAACATTTCCTAGATATTTAAATTTTCGTACCTGCTTGATTTTGACATCTCCCACCTGCTGTATTTGGCACTTTGGCTGCTTTTTTTTTTTTTTTTTTTGCTGATGACCATGCATTCGGTTTTCTTGCAATTTGTTTGTATTAATTTGTCACGCTCTTCAGCAATCTTCTGAAGGAGATCCTGCAGTTTCCTTTCCGTGTCTGCAATCAACACTGTGTTGTCTGCGTATCTTATGTTCAGATTGTGACCTCCAATGCTATGCCTAGATCTTATGCCAGGAGGCATAACATCTAGAGTCCTCAAAATATTCTCAATGTACAAGTTAAATAGATCCGGTACACATCCCTGTCTCACGCCCCTTTCTATCTTTGTATAACTGCTGAATTCGTTACCTGTCCGTATGCAGGCAGTTTGCTGCCAGTAGAGATTCCTGTCTTTCCCAAATATGTCGAGGCTGCTGAGCACCTCGATCAATTTTTTGTGGCGTATTTTGTCGAATGCTTTCGCATCATCAATAAAGCACAGATATAAGTCTTTCTTCATTTGTATTGCCCTTTCAGAGAGCATCCTAATCATAAATATGGCGTTCCTTGTCCCAGTGTCTTTGACAAACCCGCACTGTTCTTGTCCTATCTCTGGCCTGATTCTGCTTCTTGCTCTATTCATTAGTGTTCGGACGATCAGTTTTGTAATATGACTCATTAAGCTGATAGTTCGGTGTAGTTCGCACTCGTTTGCACCTGGCTTTTTAAGCAATGCTATGAAAATAAATTTGCATAGGTCGTCTGGCATTATACTACTACTTTAAAATTCATTTTTTATTTCCGTAATTTTCACTATGCCGAATTATTCCAGGGCTAACAGCAATTCTATCACAATGCCGTCTGGACCAGGCGTTTTGTTTCTATTCAGTTTGGTCATTGCAGCTTCCACTTGAGACTTTAATATTTCCGGTCCGTCCTCATCTTTGAGTATTATTGGCTGCTCTTTCTTGTGGTGGAAAAAATCTTCTATATATTCTTCCCATCGCTTGAGTATTTCCTTTTTCTCCAGTATTATCGTTCCATCCTTGGCTTTTATACATCCTATTGAGGAGCAGGTTTTTTGTCCTGTTAGTCTTCTTATCTCTTTATGCATGTCTGCTTTATTAGTTCTGCTCAGTTTCTCTACCTCTGTGCATTTGTGGTTCAGCCATTCCTCTTTTGCCTGTCTGCATTTGTTCCTTATTTCCTTGTGCAGTTTCGCAGTTTAAGAATTTTTTAGGTCAGCCTTAGGTTTCAGAGTGTTCACATACAGTCAGTGGTGAAAATTTGTGTAACATGAATCAGATTATTTGGTTTTAGGAAAGCTATAACACTATAGTTTCAGAACTCCAAATTATGAATTTTTTTTTTAATTTTCAAAAACATTTTTTTAATTTTAAGAAATTATGTATGAGTAAATTTGTTTTGGCTTTCATGGTGGAATACATAAAATTGACTTCTGATAATTTTTGTAAACACACACATGAGATACTCACGCACACGCGCACACAAGAACACCTGAGAACGAATACAGGATGGAAAAAAAATGTAGCAATAAACACGCCCGTAAATGAAGCAGATAGATATAATACCAAGTCATAAAACGACGCCCACTACCACTCTAACAAAGGTCAACGCATACTTATATAAACCATAAATTAAAGCAGACAGATATCAACAGATCGGAAAACAGTGCCAACTATCATTCACACACACACACACACACACACACACACACACACACACACACACATATATATATATATATATATATATATATATATATATACCATAAACACACACAGACATACATGCTCTAACATACTTACAGGTAGACACATACACACTCACTACAATTAACAATAGCAGTAGCAGCGAAAGATGACCATTCATTGAAAGGCACGATTCACGGTCGAACACGAAAACAAGCTCTCCTACCATTCTGAAGATGAGATTTCGATCTCGAAATATTAATGTATAATAAATAGGCAATACCCAACAACTTCTTTACCTCCTTTATTTTACTGAACGCGTTGTGATAGCCTTCAAGACCTAACCATACACCTAATATACACAATGCTTCAAGCAAATTACAAAACTTTATAAAATTTAATTATTTTTATTTTTTTATTTATTTAGGGGTGAATATTTACGACTGCTTCTTTGACACAAGGTCACAAAATGACATCAAATCTACCGCACGAAAAAATTCATCTTCTGGAGGATCAGCATTATGATCGTTGAACTGCGATTTTAATAGTAAACTTAGATCAGTTTGACACAAGGCCAGAGGAGAAGCGAATACAGTAAGAATCAAAATCACAAATCAAGCCCTGTGACACCATGAAAGCCAAAACAAACTTACTCATACATGATTTCTTAAAATTGAAAAAAAATTTTAAAATTTAAAAAAATGTTTTTTGAAAATTAAAAAAATTATTCATAATTTAGAGTTCTTAATCTATAGTGTTATAGTCATCCTAAAACCAGATCTGATTCATTTAACAAATTTTCACGACTGACCGGATGTGAACAATCTGAAACCTAACGCTGAACTAAAAACCCTGTTAACTGCGTATAGACTCTGAACATAGCTTCCGTTTCACTTACATACTCAAAGAAAAATAAAATCCAGAATTTTCACCAATAGAAACCACTCCCGCCTAATGAAAGAAACAAAAATTGAAGCCGATCTGAGTCTAAGAATGGGATATAAAAACCTATCAAAAGAACTTCTTCGGCAGTCGATCGGCATGCCAACCACGATTCACAACACTCGTCGACAGCTACCTCCCATTTCCAATGACCATCGCCATTGTCGTCACAGTAATTCACAACCCACTCTCTCCTACCGTAAGCCTACGCGAACGACTTTTTATGGCTTTAATTATCTCTTTCTTTCAACGATTCACATCGATTTACCATTAATTATTGGTCTACGGCATGCACTTTTTGTTTTCTTGCTTGTTTGTGCATGACAGTGTTGATTGAAGTCGAACATTGTTAGACCAGTTTTATAAAAAGCACTAAAAAAAATAGTAATATATAAAAAAAATAAAAAGGAGTATTTTTGTTGTTTTATATAACATATTTGTTGTTATTGTTTTATCAACATCTAAACTTATTTAGAAATGGAACTTTGTCTGAGAGTGCATGTGTGTGTGTGTGTGTGTGTGTGTGTGTGTGTGTGTGTGTGTGTCCGTTACCTATAGACTCCGAAACGGCTGAACCGATTTTCTTGAAAATTTACACAGTTGTATTATAAGCGTCTGCGGGTATTCTTAACTTGGTTTTGTGTCGAGGTACCCCCGATAAATATCGAAAATCGATAATCGAAAAAATCGGGTTATAGAAGGAGTGGTCGGATTTTAATCAAATTCGATACACTCATACACAGAGACATAAGAAACGATATTCAGAGGTTTCAAGGTTGCAGTTCTTACAATAGTGCAGAAAATCGATAATATATATATATATATATATATATATATATATATATATATAAAAGGCAAGATGTTTGTATGTGTCTGTTTATCTGCCAGTATGTCTGTATTTTTTCAGCCCTTTTATTTTAGTTTTTGCTTCGGGTTTGGCTCTAAGTAGGTATAATTGTCGTTCTTAGTCTCAGTCATGATACCATTTACTCAGAGAACGTATTTAGTCTTCAAAACTCAGTTTACGACGAAAAAACTTATTTGATATCGATAGCGGGAAATCAAAATTTGACTTACATCCATTCATTTTTCTTTCAGTCTACGGTTTCGCTTTAACAAGAAACAACTATTGCTTTTTAGTCTTTCGTGCCAACGTCCAAAGAGTCTGAGCCCCAGGACCATGGATTAGTTTTAAAGCTTCCATTACACCCGAGGAACGCCGGACGATACTGTTAGTATATATATATATATATATATATATATATATATATATATATATATATATATATTAGATGCGATTGGTAAATTGTCGCAATTACTTTATTATTTCTAATATTTTTTAGGCTGAGTGTGAGCTCCAGGACCATGGATTAGTTTTAAAGCTTTCATTACACCCGAGCAACACCGGGCTATACTGCTAGTATTACATAAAACTTCAGCATTAAATTTCCCATAAAAATTTGATATGCCGTTAAACAAATCAGTCAACATGGTCTATCGTTCGCTGGAAATCAGAATTGTATACGTTTTTCTAGAGTCGAACCGCACGCAGGGAAACCCTTGACGATCACTTGATCTTTAACTGAACACATAAATGGGTTACTTAAAAAGCAAACCACTTATGGACCCAAAGGACATACAAGAGTACAAACCCACGCAGGTATGTGAGTACATACAGGATCGCGCGCGTTACACACTGTAAAGCGAAGGAGAATACAAAATGGAAAAAGTTTATATATTTTGTATATTTTTCCTCCAAAACTGTTTTTGATATACAATGTGTACATATCGTTATGGATGTGCATTGTGGTGTAGTGGATATCGATTCGGAACGACAAATCGGGGAGCCGAGTTCGAATTCCAATTGAATACCCTTGGGAAAGGTATTAATAATCCGACTCTTTTATGGGTTAAATAATAGAACAGATTAGATTCAATAGCATTGGCTGGAAACCACTCTACCGCAGAAAGCAATGGCAACCTACTGCGGGGCAGTGGATATCGCCTCGGAATGAGAAATTGAGGTGACAAGTTCAAATTCTAGTCGAATTCACTTACGCACAAATACCCTTGGGAAAAGTATTAATCCGTCTCTTCCCTCCAGTTATAAGTTAAATAAAAGGACAAATTGGGTTCTTTAGCCTTGGCTGGCAACCAGTCTACCGCAGAAAGCAATATCAATCTACTGTGGGATAATCTCCTGCCCAGTCAGTCAAGTATCTTTCGAGACATGATCGCCCAAAGAGTGTATCATGTATGGCACTTAACTGACTGACTGAATAGTTGGAAACATGATTAAGGTTTCTACCGGGCATAAAGTGGGGGATCTGTTTTATATTGTTATGAAGTAATAAAGTGATCCCCCACTAATTACTACTTAAAAATATAATACATTTCTTGCCCATCTAGCTATGAGTCAAATAACAGGACAGACTGTATTCTATAGCCTTGGCTGGCAACCAGTCTAACGCAGAAAGTAATGGCAACCTACTACGGGATAATCTACTGCCCAGTCAGTCATGTCTCTTACGAGACATGATCGCCCAAAGTGTGTATCATGTATGACACTTAACTGACTATCGTTATCCCATATACAGGGTGGTCCAAAAGTAGGTGGTCAGTAGGTGGAATAGTTTTCTGTATTAGTTACATTATTACAATGGTGTTCATTATAACTATTGTATAGTTGTTATTGTATCCCGGGAGGGGATAAACAGAGAAATAATGGTGCAAGAAATAACTCTTAACACTGAGGATATATAAATAGAGATTTATTATACCTCAGTACAATAAACCAAATACAAGTACACCATTGAACAGTTAACAAGAATAACAATCAAGAAGGCAATGTCTCTGTATAGGACGTATGCGTCCGTTTAAGGCCGATGGCTGTCGACTCTCGTATAATGACGAATAATCTTGATCACTCCCGTGTAATGACAAAGACTCTCGTATAGTCACGAACACACTCGATCTCTTTCTCGAGCTCTATCTCCCTCTAGTTCGTTCTCGTCTAGGTCTTTTATAACCCGGGCCATACCCATTCCTGGGTAGGACAGGATATTCCTCCACAACAATAATATAAATACTTTTAGTAAAATAATCACTGATAAACTGAACATAAGCGACAAAGTAGCAAAACTCACCACAAAGGAGTGTCATATCACCATAAGCAAAATTTTAATACAAATCCTACCACTAGGATGATAAATTTAACTAAGAACTATAAAAAAGTTAATAATAACATGGATAATTTAGTTGATAACTGTTGTATCCCGGGAGGGGATAAACAGAGAAAGAATAGTGCAAAAAATAACTCTTAACACTGAGGATATATAAATAGAGATTTATTATACCTCAGTACAATAAACCAAATACAAGTACACCAATGAACAGTTAACAAGAATAACAATCAAGAAGGCAATGTCTCTGTATAGGACGTATGCGTCCGTCTTGAGAAGTAGGCTTCCGTCTAGTGACTTCTAAATATTGTCTAAGGCCGATGGCTCTCGATCTATCGTATAATGACGAAGACTCTCGATTACTCCTGTGTCATGACAAAGACTCTCGTATAGTCATGAACACTCTCGATCACTCTGTAGTTCGTTCTAGTCCCGGTCTTTTATAACCCGAGCCATACTCATTCCTGGGTAAGACAGGATATTCCTCTGCAACAGTTTTATAAAGAGTGCTCATTTCAAAATATAGCTCAATTTTGTAATTTTTATAAACCATTGTCATAACAAAATTTCAGTATATATATATATATATATATATATATATATATATATATATATATATATACTGAAATATATATATATATATATATATATATATATATATGTTGTATCCCGGGAGAGGATAAACAGAGAAAGAATAGTGCAAGAAATAACTCTTAACACTGAGGATATATAAATAGAGATGTATTGTACCTCAGTACAATAAACCAAATACAAGTACACCAGCGAACAGTTAACACGAATAACAATTAAGAAGGCAATGTCTCTGTATAGGACGTATGCGTCCGTCTTGAGAAGTAGGCTTCCGTCTAGTGACGTCTAACTCTCGTCTAAGGCCGACTCTCGTATAATGACGAATAATCTTGATGCCTCCCGTGTAATGACCAAGACTCTCGTCTAGTCACGAACACACTCGATCTCTCTCGAGTGCTTTCTGTCTCTCTCTCTCTCTGTAGTTCGTTCTCGTCTAGGTCTTTTATAACCCGGGCCACACCAATTCCGGGGTAGGACCAGGATATTCCTCTCCAACAATATTCCTCCAGAACAACTATAAAATTTAACTGTCAATGTAATAATTGAATTAGTAAATATAATTGTATATGTAATCTCAAAATACATATATAGAAAACATTATGTACATGTTCTAAGATATAATTTATAATAAATAAATATTCACAGCTCCATACATTATATATCGAGCACTGTTTTAAATTAATGTTTTGGACGTTGGAAATAAATTCTTTCTTCGTTCTGTACTCACTCGGATATATATATATATATATATATATATATATATATATATATATATATATATATATATATGAAGATAAATCATAAACACTAAATCATCAATAAAATAATACAAACATAACAGTAAAATATTTCATTGCTTGGTGAGTATTACAAGTAGTACCAAAACACGACAACTCTTGTGTTGCAATAAACTATGTTTTTATATAACCAATTATAAGAGAAATATCATTAAGAATATTGCTCTACTAATTATCGAGCACTCTTTAAAAAAGTAAATAATACGACAGTGGACTCTTAATTCATTTGTTTGGACTACTTCTAAGATATATATATATATATATATATATATATATATATATATATATATATATATATATATATAATCATTTCACCCCAAGCAAGGCAGTATTGCTACTGGTGCACAGGGGCTTACATAAGAGGAGAGTGATGAGAAAGAGGAACAAGTTATAGTTGGTGTCAGAAAATGGGTAGGAGAAAGATGGGGACACTGGTGTGATGATAGCTGATGCGAGTAGAGTGAACAGGAAAAAGAATATGATGAAAAAAATACGAATCAAAGAGATAAAAGATGACAATTGACCTTACATTTATATTCTTGGAGATTGTAGCTGTTAGGGAAGCAAGTATACGGAAGGGAGTTCCACAGGCGGGGAGTGCGAGTAAAGAAGCTGAGGAAGTAGAAGTGGGAGCTGCATTTGGTTGTTTTCACTGTAAAAGGGTGGGACCTTGTTGTCAAGTCTGGTTGCTCGAGTAAATCCTTATAGAAGGAAAAACAGTGAGCTAAGCTTGTCAGAAAAGAAGCCATGAAAATATTTGTAGAAGAGAGAGAGGGAAGCCACATCCCGTCGGTAAGAAAGTGACTGGAGTCGAGCTGCCAGGTCGGGATCGATTACATTGCAGATTCTCTTCTGGAGCCTGTCGAGAACCCCGCTAGAAATAGAAAAGGCGCTTGACCAGATATGACAACAGTATTCAATGCATGGAAGGATGGTTGATTTGTATATGTGCAAGATTAACTCAAGCGAGAAAATCATCCTGGCCCAACACAGTGAACCAAACTCCCTAGCAGTAGATTTAGCTATTGATTCAATGTTTGGATATTGGAGCTCAGACTCAGCCTAAAGAATATTTGAAATAATAAAATAAAAATAATTGCGACAATTTACCAATCGCACCTAGTATATATATATATATATATATATATATATATATATATATATATATATATATATATATACTAGCAGTATAGCCCGGCGTTGCTCGAGTGTAATGAAAGCTTTAAAACTAATCCATGGTCCTGGAGCTCAGACTTTTTGGACGTTGGCACGAAAGACTTAAAAAGCAATAGTTGTTTTCAGTTAAAGCGAAACCGTAGACTGAAAGAGAAATGAATGGATATAAGTCAAATTTTGATTTCCTGGTATCGATATAAAATAATCCACAACAATTCAAGAACATCACAATGGATAGTAATTTATAAGAAATTAGTCTGAATCATGAATATAGTCAGTGAGTGAGTCCTTGATGAAATTAAAGAAAGTTCTTGTTTGATGAAAATTTCTTGTCGATTATTTGAAATGATGATGAGTGAACCAGGAATCCTTAAACAGATGGAAGAAAGTTTGTGTGTGTGATGAAGCTCGTGAAAGTGAAGTGCGGCTAGTTGAAAGTGATGATGTTTCTTATTTCCACACAAACACACAAAATAAAAATTAATTCACACCACGTGTATCTCCAAAAAAATACAATTGCGCGGGAATTCACCCCTTACCATACCCTGTGGGGTCAAAAACAAGGACGGCGCACCCAAAAGCTCGGACGTAGTGGAAAGCACACCACGTGGTCAGGGCTCGACATAAGAAACACATTTCTTGATCTCCCTGGAGCCTCACCATCCAGATAAAAGGAAGGTAGATACACTCAACAGAGCAGAGGGCCGAGCAACCAGCTCACACCAAAAAGGAACGCTACAGCTTGGAGCACACACACACACACAGAGAATCCAGCAGTTCACACAACAGGCAGTATCACAGATCAGCGAACATTCTTTCACCCTCTCTTTCTCTCATCTCGCTCGCTACACATCGTCCTACTTTTCCCTCTCACATTCCCAGTTCCTTTCTTTCTTCCTTTTAACTAGCGTGTATTCGTTTGGCGATTTAGGGCCCACTGAAGATCAATCGAAAAGCTGTGCCTTTTATACTTTCTGCAAAACCTGTTGGGGCGCTCTCCACCTTTCCGCGGAAATGAACTATTCGAATCACTATATAAAATAGTAGTGATTATACCTCGAGGAAGGAAGTCGAGTGAGCGAGTCAGTCGGGTATTTCCGGTATTGCACCGGAAGTGTTCTACTAGTCAATCTATCACATCTCTACGACGATATTGTATACTAATTACCTTGTTCTGTATTCTTCTAATCCTCACCTCTTGTAAATACTTCTATTTCCTGTCAATACACCTACTTTTATACAATTACGTTGTTTTGTATTATTTCACATAATTCTGTTACCCGACGTAACAAAACCAAAAGTGGCTCCAGACGGACCTGTTGAAATCTGGCCCCAAAGTCTATTTTAACCAATGAGATCACAGAAAACACAATATAAGACTGTGATTGGTCAGTCTAAATGCTGTTGGATTATTCCAACATGTATTGGCCTAAAAATGGGGTGGATAGCTTATACTATTTCAACAATGTATTAATCATCAAATTTTTGTTATTTATAAAAATTATAATTTAATGTGAAAAGTTAATTGGAAAGTTTTGCTTCTTCTTGCAATAATATTTTTTTAAGTTCAGTTCACTTGAATTTAGGAGGAAATGTTTTTGATGAAAGGTCTTATTGATATTTGCTTATGGATGTACGAATTGTGTGTAAACTTCTATATGCTGAGTTTGTTCCTCTCTTTCATTTGTTTCTGCTTTCTGCATTTTGTTTGAAAGAGAAAATGACGCAGTGAGAAAATTGTCGTCTGCTTTTTTTAATGTCAAGACAAATGTAGCTTTTTGTTCGTTGCATGAGAAAGGAGAGAGATACAGAATGCAGCATGAGAGAGAAGATGAAAGAGTGAGAAATGCATGTCAACGGGGATTGGATATCCAGTTATTAACCGCGACTCTCTTTCTTTCTTTCTTTCTTTCTTTCTTTCTTTCGCTGCATGAGGAGAAGGTGAGAGGGTAAGAAATGCAAGTCGCCGGAAATGGCGCCCAGGGGCGGATCTAAAGCCCTCTGAAGAGAAAAGGCAAAATCATGCGTATATAAACATTTTGACGATCAAGAATAAAATCAAGTTTGAATATATTTTTCCTGTCTTCTAATAAGTCAATTTAGGTACCGCCAGTAAATCGCTGAAAAAAATACAGTATATTATATAGAAAAAAGGCCCCACACCTAATAAAAACGAACTATTTCCATTAAAATGTTCATTTTATTATTAAGAGGAAAGATCGAAGCATTTTTTAATTATCTTTTAAATTTTTTAATCTTTTCTAAAACGTTCAAAAGTTTGGTAAAAAATCTTTTTATTTTCGTTAGCGGGTAGCCAAATCGTTACTAGAGTTTACAATGAAAAATGTAATTTTACGTAACTCCGTTTTTTTTGGTTTGTTTTGTTTTGTTTTTGTTTTGTTTTTTGTTTTTTTTTGTTTTTTTTTTCGGTAAGAAACACATTAATTTGGAAATTCTTGAAAAAAAAAATCAAATAATTGTCGGATTTTAATGAAACCTTCAGGACTTATTCTAAAATGAGTTAAATTATTTGTGAAATCATTATTTTTAAAAATCTTGGTATAAATATTTTTTTACATCTGTTACCCACCCACCTCCACGTAAATTCATGAAATTTCAAGAAATTAAATTTTGTAGGTTATATTAGTTAAAAAATTAGTTAAATAATTTAGTTTATATTAGTTAAATTTAGTTTATATTAGTTAAATAATTAGTTTATATTAGTTAAAATTGGTTATATTAGTTAAATAATTAGTTTATATTAGTTAAAATTGGTTATATTAGTTAAATAATTAGTTTATATTAGTTAAAATTGGTTATATTAGTTAAACGCAAGACTCATTGCGGAATGTAAATCATCTATAATTTTCTCAACCGTCTGACTCTTTTTCTGAGAATCTGCTCCCAATAGTAAAATCAAAAATGCATTAAAGCTATAACATTATTTAATTAGATAAGCTTTTAATTGATTTAATAAATAATATAAATTAAGGACATTATAATTATTTTTGAATAATAATGAAATTTTAAGAGAATTGTTGTCATTTTTTAATGGTTATTTATAATGTTCCAAAAAGCTTCTTTTTTTAATATTTCAAAAACTTGAAAATGTTAGGTTATTAAATTATTAAGTAAAGACTATATTTACTAATCGAAAATTTTTAAATCATCGAGCCATTGTAATTTTAAAATATTTGTGTGTGTGTGTGTGGTGTGTGTGTGTGTGTGTGTGTGTGTGTGTGTGTGTGTGTGTGTGTGTGTGTGTGTGTGTGTGAAGGTTTTTTTGTATGGTAACGTCTGTGTGTGTATTAACAGTCATGTGTTTCACGGTTTCTTTCCCTTATAGGAAAACAATTTGGACAATTTTGTCAATTCCGGTAGCCATATATTTATTTTATCTTGAATCTGTCTGGCTGTCATTACATGTCAAATACGAGGAAACGTCAGAAACATCAACACTGTGTTTAAGAAAGTTTTATTCTAAATTTCATACTATAAATAAATAATACTTGCGTAAACCAGATTAATTTCACATTAAATTTGCTAATTTTCCAAAAATAACGCGTCACTGATGTATATTTTATTTTTGCAAGATTTTTAAAACCGAAAATTACCTTTTCTTTACAAATGTGTCGATTGTTCAAAAAATGGCCAAAAATCTCAAAATTTTAGATTCCAATCAATATAATTTCTGTTTGAAATACATCAGAGTATTTTCTTTACTGGAAATAATAAATTCAGTTATTCAGCTTTCAACTAAAATTAAAATAAAAGTTTCAAGAAAACTTTTTATTTTTAAAAGTTCAATTTAAAAGTTAGCTATCGAAAATGAATGGTGGTACCTATACAAGATTGTGTATCGAATTTGTTCTGAACGACGTCCGCACATGGGGAAATTTGTAAAACTAATTATTTAATAAAAAATAAATTATTATTGGTTAATTAAAAATTGTAACTATTCCTTTCGTTGGCTCCTGAAAAGGTATAGGTGTGTGTAAAGTCAGATTTATTAAGAAACCAAAATATGGAGAAATCAGACAACAGTAACAAAACGATTTGAAGAGCTGGTAGCAGATGTCAGAAGTGGCTTGGAGGGCATTTGAAAAAACCTGGAGTATTATTCTATTGCTACCGATGATACTGTGGTGATACCGAGCAAAAGCGATGGACCGGATGTTTGCTCTCTCACGACAAAAAGGCAAATGACCAAAAGTCGTCGCTGCGCATCCGGGTTCGCGCAGATGTTCCAGCTGAAAAATAAAAAATTAATCAAATATTAAATTTCCATTTCGCGAGCCTACGCGAATTTTATTTATCAGCCAATGGGAAGCCCAGAATCAAATACGGATATGAATTCCCAAATTATCTGCTGCGATCCAAAAAGCCGAAATAAAAAGCCGAGACAGAAAGCACCCAGCAGACAGACTGACGGTGACAGGCGAGAGTAATTAATATCTCCCTTGACCAAGTCAAGTGGCTACTATGCTCGTCCCTTCACCTCTCATTACTTTCTTCCCTGTCTCAAATCTACTTACTGACCTAAGGAGCGAATACATCAAAGACATTCCTTACTCACGACGCTCCCACATTCCTAAGCATTGATTCTCTTTCAGCATATTATTTGTCATGAACATTTTAACCTCCGTTGGACCTATATTCAAGTATTGCTTTAATTGTAAAACATTAATTGATATGTACTTATATATATAAATGTTATTTTCAACTCAATTTGCTTTTCTTGATTTTATAATCATTTTATGACTTATAGTAGGCTATCTACCACAAGGCCAAATTCCGTTAACCAGCAACAGTATACCCTTCACTAGAACGGACTCCAACTACTAACAGAAAAGGAATAGATAAGCAACCCACTATAATACCACAGACATGATGGAAACTTGTCAGCTTCCAGTGTTTGTGAAAGGTTTAACACCAACATTCGATATTTTAGAAGAACGTGGACAGTTGATTTTTATGAAGAACGCTACCACTGAGCAGATATTTTTAAAAGCGTGATAAAACGGATTATTAAAACGAATCTGGATTCATCAAAGCTTATTGGAGTAACCACAGATGAAGCACCAGCAATGATAGGCGAGAAAAAAGGGGCTCGTTGCTTTGCTCTAAGGGCACATCGGTAGTGATCAAAAAATAATAAAACTTCATTGCATTATTCATCAGGAAGCATTATATGCACAGTCACTTAATTTTAAGGATACCATGGCAGTGGTCGTTAAAACAATGAATTTTATATTATCAAAAGGCCTAAATCACCGCCAGTTTCCAGAATTTCTAAAACAAATCGAAGCACAGTATGGCGACCTTACATATTTTTCAAATATTCGGCAGCTTATCCGCAGAGAAATGCTGGAATTAGTAGCAAAGATGAAGATAATTTTTACTTTCACGTTTCATAGTGAATTGTCAAGTTAGCTTTTTTAGTAGATATTACGACTCAAATGAATATTTTCAATCTTTTTCTTATATATATATATAATAATATCGTCCTAAGCAAAGCATTTTACTGCCACTGTTGTGCAAGGGTTTACATTGGAGGAAAGTTATGAGAAAGAGTGACAGGTTATAGGGGGTGTCAGAAAGTGGGTAAGAGAAGGATGAGAATACTGATGAGAATGGAGTGGATGAAGAAAGGAGCATGAGAGAGAGGATGAAGGTTAGTGAGATAACAGATGACTGTTGACTTTACATTTAAATTCTTGGAGATTGTAGCTGTCGAAAAAGCAAGTAAATGGAAGGGAATTCCACAGGCGGGAAGTGCGGGAAAATAAGCTACTGGAGTAAAATTTGCGTTTACAATTTATTGGTTACACAGTAAAAGGGTGGGACCTAGTTGCTAATCTTGTGGCTCGAGTAAATTCATTTGTAGGGTGCACCAGTAAGCTAAGTTCATCGGAGCAGAAGCGGTGAAAGTATTTGTAGAAGAGACACAGGGAAGCCACATTGAGACGGCGAGAAGGTGACTGTATCTGAGCTGCCAAGTCGGGATCTATCACATTACAGATTCTCCGTTGTATTTTATCAAGGACACCTAGGTGGATAGCAGGGGCACCCGATTAGATATGGCAGCAGCATTCAATGCACGAGCGAATGGTAGATTTATATATGTGCAGGATTGTTCCAGGCGGAAAAAACTTTCTACACAGAAAACCGACCTTCTTAGCAGCGGATTTAGCTATGGATTCTATATAGTCATTCCACTTGAGGTCTGTTGTTAGAGTTAAGCCGAGGAGGTTTTTCCTTGAGCTTCAAGAGGAAAAAAACAAGCTTCTATTTGAGATGTTTACTCAAATTACTGTGTCTGAAAGAAAATTTCATCTGTGGGAATTACAACTTCAGAAAAGAAACAATTCTCATTTTTCAAATTTCCAAAATTACAAGATAGGTGTAATACTAGACAACTTTGTGAGCTCTGTTCGGGATTTGAGAATCGATTTTTCTTCCCGTTTTGTCGACTTCTGACAATATAGAAATCTATTTAAATTATTTGGTACTCCTCACGAAACAGATGCGTGGGCAAGTGGCAGAAGATTATTAGTTGAGGTTAATCGACTTACAATGCGACAATTTTTTAAAACGAAATATTACTTTAAACCTGTTCTTGACTTCTGCAAGAAATACACATTGCCAAACAGAAAATGTCTTGAATAAGGAGAAAATGATGGTATCATTATTTGGAAGTACATATGCTTGTGAACAAGGTTGTTAGTTTGTGTTATGTTTTTAACATGACAAAATAAAACGGTTATGGAAAAATAACACACTCGCCGAGTATTGGAAATAAATAGGGAATTTATTATTGTAGAAACATGGGTACAGCGAACAGTTGTGAATATTGAATAAGGACGTAGTTATGGAGAGCTTATCAAGTCCTGCGCTCCATGTTGCTGGGCTCCTGTCGGATGTCCTTTCCTGCCCCCCAACATGCGCCTATCAGCTCGGGATCGACTCAATTGAATGGTCAAGGGAAGATAACTTTTGACCCTTTTTATGGTGGTCCTAATAGTTTGGTTGGTTGGTTGGTTGGTTTGTTCAAGTGTTGATTTCATGGTTGGTTGGTTGGTTGGTTGGTTGGTTGGTTCAACTGTTGACTTCATAGTTGGTTGGTTGGTAGGTGGGTTGGTTGGTTCTATTGTTGATTTCATGGTTGGTTGGTTGGTTGGTTGGTTGGTTGGTTGGATCAATTGTTGATTTCATGGTTGGTTGGTTCGTTGGTTGGTTGGTTGGTTGGTTTAGTTGTTCATTTTATGGTTGGTTGGTTGGCTGTTTGGTTGGTTGGTTAGCAGGTTGGTTCTTTGGTTGGTTGTTCAAATGTTCATTTTTAGATTGGTTGGTTGGTTCAATTGTTGGTTCACTTGTTGAGTTCATGGTTGGTTGTTTGGTTGGTTGTTTGGTTGGTTGGTTTAGTTGTTGATTTCATGGTTAGTTGGAAGGTTGGTTCAATTGTTGATTTCATGGTTGGTTGGGTGGTGTGTAGGTTGGTTG
This sequence comes from Ascarosepion bandense, assembly GCA_037127315.1. NCBI lineage: Eukaryota > Metazoa > Mollusca > Cephalopoda > Sepiida > Sepiidae > Ascarosepion > Ascarosepion bandense. The sequence continues at coordinate 713,862 of JBBBDQ010000999.1, forward strand.
GGTGGTTGGTTGGATCCATTGTAGATTTCATGGTTGGTTGGTTCATTGGTCGGTTGGTTGGTTCAATTGTAGATTTCATGGTTGATTGGTTTCTGGGTTGGTTGGTTCAGTTGTTGATTTCATGGTTGGTTGGATCAATTGTTGATTTCATGTTTGGTTGGTTGGTTGGTTGGTGGGTTGGTTCAATTGTTGGTTGGTTGGTTGGTTGGTTGGTTGGTTGGTTGGTTGGTTGGTTGGTTGGTTTGTGCAATTGTTGATTTCATGGTTGGTTGGTTGGTTGGTTGGTTGGTTGGTTGGTTAGATCAGTTGTTGATTTCATGGTTGCTTGGTTGGATCAATTGTGATTTCATGGTTGGTTGGTTGGTTGGTTGGATCCATTGTAGATTTCATGGTTGGTTGGTTCATTGGTCGGTTGGTTGGTTCAATTGTAGATTTCATGGTTGATTGGTTTCTGGGTTGGTTGGTTCAGTTGTTGATTTCATGGTTGGTTGGATCAATTGTTCATTTCATGTTTGGTTGGTTGGTTGGTTGGTGGGTTGGTTCAATTGTTGGTTGGTTGGTTTGTTGGTTGGTTGGTTGGTTGGTTGGTTGGTTGGTTGGTTGGTTTGTGCAATTGTTGATTTCATGGTTGGTTGGTTGGTTGGTTGGTTGGTTGGTTAGATCAGTTGTTGATTTCATGGTTGCTTGGTTGAATCAGTTGTTAATTTAATGGTTGGTTGGTTCAACTGATGATTTCATGGTTGATTGGTTTGTGGGTTGGTTGGTTTCATTCTTGATTTCATGGTTGGTTGGTTGAATCAATTGTTGATTTCATGGTTGGTTGGTTGGTTGGTTGGTTGGTTGGTTTAGTTGTTGATTTTATGGTTGGTTGGTTGGTTGGTTGGTTGGTTGGCTGGATGGGTGATTGGCTGTTTAGTTTTTTGGTTATCTGGTTGGATCTTTGGTTGGTTGGTTCAATTGTTGATTTCATGGTTGATTGGTTGGTTCAGTCGTTGATTTCGTGGTTGGTTGGTGGGTTGGTTGTTTGGTTAAATTGTTGATTTCATGGTTGGTTGGTGGTTGGTTCAATTGTTGATATCATGGTTGGTTGGTTGGTGGGTTGGTTGCTTGGTTCAATTTTGATTTCATGTTTGGTTGTTTGGTTGGTTGGTTGGTTCAATTGTTGATTTCATGGTTGGTTGGTTGGTTGGTTGGTTCAGTTGTTAATTTCATTGTTGGTTGGTTGCTTGCTTGGTTCAATTGTTGATGTCATTGGTTGGTTGGTTGGTTGGTTGGTTGGTTGGTTGAGTTGTTGGTTTCATGGTTGGTTGGTTGGTTGGTTGGTTGGTTGGTTGGTTGGTTGGTTGGTTGGTTGGTTGAGTTGTTGGTTTCATGGTTGGTTGGTTGGTTGGTTGGTTGGTTGGTTGGTTGGTGTTTTTTTTTCGAAAATGAAATATACCAAAAGTCGCTGAAGAACTAAGTTGGGTGACGCCCACCTGGGTGATGTTTTGCTCCTGTCATCGACAAACATTTCACCTGATCTAGAAAAGTTATCGCACATTAAGCAGAAACATTCCTTATTAATAATTTGCCATTGCTAATTGTATTTCGTTTGTGGTAAAGAATTTTCTTTTTTTTTTTTCGTTTCTAGTTCTTTTCTGTTATTTCTACAGTAGAATTGTAGCAAAACACTCCCTACATTTGTAATTTCAAATGGTTGAACAACAACTGAAAGATAAATCTCACTTCTTTTCATAATAATAATAATAATGATGTTATTTAATTTATTACATCAAGTTATGTAGTCATCAGAAGGTTTTGCTGTGCAGCAATATTTGCCAAGAGTTCAGTTTGTAGGGATAACAAAAGAATTAAAATCAACTCTCTTCTTCACTTTCACGAAAATTCACAATGGCGTGTGAAATCCTGGTTTTTCCCATATAGAAAAAAAGAATTGACCATCTACTTAAAGAAAAGGTCGAAACCAGATTTCGCAAGTAGGTGCTAAAATGATTTTGACCAATGGGGGCGACTTGCAAGACCAAAAAGGACTTCGCGAGTAAGTGCGAAAAAAATCTCAATTACAATAAAAGGACTTCATCATCGTCAGTCAGTCAGACAGTCAGATGGGAGCCGCGAAACGAAACATGTAAAATGTAACTTCAACTTCAAGCGACTCGGATATTCTCCTCTTAATTCTTTATCCTTATCTCTTTCAACAATTACTACTACGAACATTTTGTACAAACACTTGATACCCTTAACTTTCTCATTGAACATTAATTTTTACTAATTCTTGTTATTCTTTCTTTTAATAAATTTTTATTTTAACATGAAAAATGAATATTTTTATTCTTCACTATTTTACACAATTCCACATATTCCAACCTGCCGACAACCAACATTCTGATAACGATGAAAACCTGAAAATAACCTGATAATTCTGATGATGATGATTCTGCATAAATCCTGTAAGCTGTGTGGAGTTCGGTTCGTCTGACACAAGGTCGAATCAAAGAAACATTAACCAGCTCCCTACGATACAAGTTTCTTGAATTTTAAAAGAAATGATTAATTTTTTTGTTGTTTGTTTTTTGTTTTTTGTTTCTTTTCTTTTTTTTTTTTTTTTTTGGTTTTTTGGTTTTGTTTTTTCTACGTACATACTTGAATAGTAGTGAACTTCCGTACGTTGATTCTTTGTTCCTCTTTTTCTTTCTGCTGGCGGACAGCTTTGAGGAAGGAAGAAAGTATAGATGAGATGAGAAAGAGAGACAGAGACAGAGAGAGACAGAGAGAGTGAGTGGCAGAGCCAATGTTTATCGTCTGCTTTTTTTTGTTTTTGTTTTTTTTTTTTTGATGACCCGAACAGATGGTTCACGGCTCTCTGCGTATGTTCTTTTTTTTTTTTTTTTCACTTTTTAATTTTATTGTTTTTTTCGGGGGGGGGGGGGGGGGAGAAAAATGAGAGAGTAAGAAATGCGTCCAGTTAATACGCACAACTGTCTCGGTCCCTTCTCCACTGTTTTTTCTTCCAAAGCTCTTCCTTTTAAACCATGTTGTTTTTTTTTTTTCGTTTTTGTTTAAGGGAACACACTTCCGCTTCCGGCTGGAGATGATTCCAGAAACGTCCAGAATCTTCTAGAAAAGTCTAGATTTCACTCGAAACATCCCAAATCGGAAGTCATTTATTTATTTATTTATACTTTCTTCTTCTTCTTCTTCTTCTTCTTCTTCTTCTTCTTCTTCTTCTTCTCTTTTCTATTCTTTTATTCATTTTATTTATTTATTTATTTATTTATTTATCCCATGTTATCCATTACATAGCATTCTTTCCTCACCACAATTCCAAAATTTGTCCCAGTAAGAATTTAAAAAGTATGTTCACCGCATTGTTGGCTTATAGGTCTCTCTCTCTCTCTCTCTCTCTCTCTCTCTCTCTGTGTGTGTGTGTGTGTGTGTGTGTGTGTACTACACTGCACGAACACATTCAATCAATTAATGCTGAACAATACATGCAAACAAAAGCAAAACAAAATTATCAATATTAAAGGTAACAATCTCTCCACCTCTCTACTTCCTGCAAATGTGCGCCTGTTTCTTTATTAAATTAATTCCATGAAAAGTAATTCTTTTCCTAAGTTACTCTTTTAAGTAAGGCTTCTGCTCTGATGGACTTAAATCACTGGTGCCCCCTAGGTGTGAATTTGTACGAGATACTAGATTAGCAACTAGGTCCCACCCCACCCTTTTACAGTGAAACCGATGAAATGTAACCGCAATATCTACTCCAACAGCTTCTTTTCCTCGCACTTCCCGCCTGTGGAATTCCCTTCCGCATGCTTGCTTCCCCGACGGCTACAACCTTGAGGAGTTTAAATGTTAGGTCAATAGACACCACCTAACACACTAACTCGCACCCATTCTCTCCAACTCTCTTCCTATGTACCTACTAACTCGTCTATCACCCTCCTTCAGACATTCGCTCTATGTAACCCCCTGCGCTATAGTGGCAGTGGAATGCCTTGCTTGGGGTGATATGATTAAAAAAATATATTAATGAATCGAACCAGCATTTTTTTTCCTTTGAGCTCTCTGTATTCCTTACTTTGTATTTGTTAAGCCGTGTTAATGTCGCCTCTACAATTTTTAACTATTGGACTGTATCTGATCGTCATCGTTTTTTTTGTTTTGTTTTTTTGGTGTGGGTGGGGGGGCATTTCCGATCGTCTAGCTTTTTTTTTTCATTTGAGACCTGTGCCGTCGATGCTTCAATTTATGTCATGTGGATATAGGTCACTTAGCATCAAAACGCAAGAGCAAAGCACTCCCCCACAGTTGAAAGTTCAGAATATTGAACAACAATTAAAAGATAAAAATCTCACCTCTATTTATATTAATAATGATGATATTTATTAATTAATTTATTAGATCAAGTTATGTAGTCATCAGAAGGTTTTGCTGTTGGGGCGCTCTCCACCTTTGTCTACAGTAATGGACTGTTCTAAGCACTACATAAAGTAGTGGTGAGGATACCTCGGGGTAAGACCTCGGAAGCCAGTCGAATGAACAAGTCAGTCGAGTATTTCCGGTATTGGACCGGAAGTGTTCTATTGGTCAGACTCTTACGTCTCACGACAAAACGTTCTACTAAACCCTTGTTCTGTATTCTACTAACGACCTCTTTTGTAAATACTTCTCTTCCTGGTAATACACCTATTTAATACAATTACGTTGTTTGTATTGATTTCACAATAATTCTTACATGCAACATAACACTTGCTGTGTAACAATATTTGACAAGAGTTCATTTTCAAGAATTAAAAAAAAATGTTTAGTTGTTATATTTTTTACGCGCACAGTTGAATAGCACTAAACTTTCGTGCGTTAATTCTTTGTTCCACTCTTTCTTCTTTCTTCTTCCGGACAGCTTGGAGGAATGAAAGAAGTATATGAGATAGAGAGAGAGAGAAAAAGAGAGTAGCAGAGCCAATGTTTATCGTCTGCATTTTTTAAGTCTCGAACAAACGGTTCGCAGCTCTATAAATGTTGTATCGCCGAGGTAGATACGATACACAGAAAGGTGTGTTGCGGTATTATTCAGCACAATATCCGGTGTTAAACGGATATACACAGAACAGCACAATATCCGGTGTTAAACGGATATACACAGATAGTTACAATAACAGACAAGACAGAATTTACAACACGGGTTTAGATCGCAATAGTCGCCGAAGTAATCAGTCCTAATATTACTCGAATGACACTCGAATATTATGCCTCGAATGCTACTACTCATTACTTAAATAGACCATTTAACCATGGACACTTCCATCATTGCGAATGCTGCAGAGGTGTCAGCCACTCTACAACAATAAAGATCCCGAAGCAGAAGTTATTTATTTATTTATAATTTTCTTTCTTTTTCTTCACTTTCTCTCTTCTCTTTTTTATTCATTTTGTTTTTCTTCTTTATTTATCCCCTGTTACCAATTTCATAACAGAATAAGAAACCGTGTTCAAATTAAATTCCATTAAATGTCTTGTTTTTCTTTAAACCTCCTGACCGAGACAGTTTTTCTGAATTCTAGAAAAATATAAAACGGTCATAAATATTCATTAGGTAGCTGAAAAATATTAAAAATTTCATTAGGTAACTGAAAAAATTAGAAATTTAATTTCGTCGAAAAGAATTTTTTTCATGTGAAGTATATTCTTTGGATAAGGGGTATATACTACTTTGTTGTAGTAGATAGCTTATCAAAATGACCAAAAGTGTTCAGGTGTACATCGCCGACAACAAAAATCACAATAGAATTTCTACACGAATTGTTTACAAGGTTTACTATACTGGATACGATCGTATCGGACAACGAGACGCAATTCTCATCAAGAGAATTCTCAGATTTTTGCAAAGCGCATACAGCGACCCAACTGACATCCGCGCCTTACCATCCAAGACCTAACGGGTTAGTAGAACGATTTATAGACGTTTTTAAAAGAGCAATAAGAAAGGCGGAAAGAATAGAAACAAGAAATGAGGAGCTACATAATTTCTTATCTGTCTACCGTATCACACCAAACGCAAACGCTACAGTAGAAATGTCTCCTGTAGAGTTAATGTTTGCAAGGAAGGTCAAATCAGTTTTCAATAAACTGAAACCAAATAGAGAAAATAAATTATGAGTGACAGAACTAAACGCGATGGTAAACGCTTCCACCTGGTGACAGTGTTTACTTTTAAAATTACAAACTCGGTAAAGAGTCATGGGAAGAAGACATTATACAAGCGAATTGGCCACATAATGTGCCTTATAAAACATCCAAGGGTGATTATAAGGAGGCACGTAAACCAAATAAAAAGAAGGCTGAACAGCGTAGGGGAGAACCCATGGTAGCAATATACGATGGGCCGATTCCTACAGAGTTACAACAAAGACACTTAATAAAGCGAGAAAAAAAGAGTTACGGGAACGATTGAAATCGACCGACCTCCCCAAAAAAAAGAAAGAAAATATCTCGTCCAGGATACGAATCATATCAGTATGGAGGTGTTGTAGAGCAGCTAGCATCCATCTAGCGCTCTTAAAGATGGAATGCTTTGTGGACCGAAATAGCTGTATAAATAAAGATTAATAGCAGTCAGGAATTCGGAGTGGCATTGATGATTATTATTGGACTGTGTTCTCTGCGACTCTAACAACTTAACCTCTCCTCCTTTTCTAATTATTACTGTTCTAACTTATCTGTGTTTGTCTTGTTTGTAATTAATATCCCTTAGCACGGATATTGTGCTGTAAATGCTTCAGCAAACATCATCTAGTATAACACTGTCACCCGGCTGGCTCGCTGCCCCCTGGTCCGGAACCTGTTGTAATGATGGTGACCAGAACCTGAGTCAGGGTTGATGCTGTCGAAACGGCACCAATTATGACGACGCTCTCAGGTCGCTAATCGTAATGATGGCCTCGTCACAGTAACTGGTTTCCAAGACGTCTATTACAACGGTGAACTTCCCTGCCCACGCTGTATTCTTTGATCTTAGGAAAGTCACGTTGAAACCCCGATAGCCGTTTCTCTACCACCTCAAACCAGACCTGACACACGTGTACACTTGTGTTGATAAAATAAACACGGTACCAAAACAATAAAAAAATGAATAAGTTCGAAGACGCCTGGATACATGAAAAAATAAATAACAATAAAAGCAGAATGTACAATCGTCGAATTCAATGTTCACAACGGAACGAAAGATTCGTTTAGAATAATCAGAGCTTTCAATTTTTCCAATTACTTTCAAAACATAAAGTTCTTTCAGGGCTCTTATCAAAGCTTTACGGAAATAGCCGAAGTGGAGTGAATGGTGGGTATGTAGAGACGGTGGTAGTGGGGTCGTTTGGTCTCTGTCGCTTGGCAGCTCTGACACTGATTTTTCTCACTGGGCTCTAGATTTTTATACTTGCCCCCAATTCTCTTAGGAGATGCTGAGAAACCCAGGGTATATGCAAATCAGATCTTTGACCAATGAAATTACTTCCACCTACACATCTCAAGATGGAGAGTTTTGGTTTAACGAATGAGGCAACAACACCTCATCTGACGTAATTTTCTCTTCGTCCTCTTCTTCTTAATTTAACTGATTACGTCAGCAAATCCAGCCTTTAGCTTGGAAATTTTAACTCCAGTGAGATTTATAATTTATTTCTATTCTCATAGTCAAGTCCTGACCTTCTTTACAGCATCAAAAGTTTTTGACAATTTCTTGTAACTATCGCCATTTCTCACTTCCACTGGCCAAAACTTCGCTTCTGAATAACAATGTAAAAATATATTTTCTTTTCTTCCCAATTTCCAGCTAGTTTTTCTATTTTCAGGATTTTACAAGCATCCGAGTATTAACATATTTCTAATTAGCGCTCATATCGCGATTTACAATAAACTGCAAAATCAACAACACCGCTAATAATAATTTCTTTCGCTCCGTCGTATTAAACTAAGAATTTCATTTTTTTTTTTTTTCATATATAGAAATAGGGTTACACGAGTATCGTACTACCACCTCGGCGATACAACAATTAATAAAGAATGATCACTTTTCTTAAAAGTATTATAGCTTGGTGTTGTAATAGCAACTTGTTTATATACATGTGTGTGTGTGTGTGTGTGTGTGTGTGTGTGTGTGTGTGTGTCAGATGAAATAAATTGCAAAAATTATGTCTGCTTATTTTTAATAAAATCCGTTCGTATTCACGAATAATCTTTCGTGTATTATAATTGAATATTAATTTTTAAAAATTAAAATTAATAGTATGCATATGTATCTCTGACAAAAAAACAAAACAAATATATATTTTGGATTTACAACAACTACATTAACAAGTCGTCTTACATTACAAGTGACTGACCATTTGTCCATTTCGAGACATCAACAACAACATTCCTGTCAACATTCACAATATAAAAAAATATTGATCGACAACACAACTATCCCACACCAAGAAAATAACAAATGAAAACTACAGATCCTAGATGCAATATTCATTAAAAAAAACTTAAGCCGTCACTTAATAGAATCAGCTACGAATACTGTAGTAATGTTCTAAAATGTTTATAAAAAGAACAGTTTTTTTATGCCTTAATACGTGCATGAAAAGGACATTACAACATAAAAAAAATTCCATAGTGGGTAATTTTCATGTTCCAATGAAGGCTAAGCATAATTGTCAACCGTTACATTTGAAGCAAAAATAATTACAGTAATTTTTAGCAACACAGTTTTGTTGTTATTTTTTGTAACTACAACTTACACTCCTGAAGATGAACTAGGAAAGAGATTGAAAGTACTTGAGAACATTGTCAAATGGAAAATAAAATCAACTGTCAAAGTTACAGCGCATTTTTTACAGCTATAATGGATTATATTAAACGAATAAAGTACGGATTTTATTACAAAATAAGCAGACATAATGTTTACAATTGATTTAATTTGACATACCTAAAAGAAAATTTGCTCCCTAAATACACACACATAGATAGATAGATAGATAGATAGATAGATAGATAGATATGAACAAGTTGAGATAGATAGATAGATAGATAGATAGATAGATAGATAGATAGATAGATAGATAGATATGATGAACATTTGGGCAGAAAACTCTCTTTTATGCAGGTTTCATTAATAATGACAGACAAGTTGTGATGGTCAAGTTTTTTTTATGTAATTTTTTATATGATCTTATGATTTTTTTCTGTTGAGAACATAAATTATATAAAAATTGTCCAATGTTTTATTTATCCGAGCGCTCCTCTATACTTTTAACCATTTTCGAAGATGAATGTTATTTTACGTGTAACAGAATGTAAGTAATGTTATGCATAATGTGGAGTAGAGGTATGTGTTATGTGCCGAACATGATAAGGATGTTGTTAGCGTTCTAGTAGATGATGTCATTGAATGTTGAGTTTTTCGTTTTTAGTAATAAGACCTCAATTATTTTTAGTCCTTTTTTTACACGCAGATAAGCTATGATATTTGTGTTGTCAACGAGTATGTTCCGGATAGGATTGGTAGGTCTCCATTAGTGTTTAAATAAGATCAAAGTGATCTCCGTTCAGAGAGATGCAGCGTGAGTATTCGAGTCAGTTTCATTGTGGTATGGCCAATATAATTATTTACGAAATTAGGATCAAGAACGGAATTCTTCAAAGGACACGTGAACTCGTAAATAATGTTGCTTCATTGTAGTTTGTATCTCGCAGGTGAATTGTTTTTTTATGATGAGGTTAACCGTTTTAAATTTACATAAAAATCTTAACCATCACACTTTATCTGTCATTTTAAATATATACATAATATATACACACACACACAAACACACAGGATAGAAATTTATATATAACACGATCCCCCGGCAAACCTTGACCAATCCTTTCTGAAACTCCACCAATCCGCCCACGTTGTGTTTGTTTGATCTCAAACCAGCCGAAGTAGGATTGCCTGTTACCACCTGGCTACATTAGCCTAGACATGCGAGAGAACAGTACATAGTTTAAACCAGATATAATGCTAACGCTTGCTCAGTCGGCCCTAGCATGCTGATTTCAGATCGATTGTTTTCTTCAAATCATGGGCCCAATCCTGCTAATTTCGTTTTCCACCTCGGTTTTTTTGAAAAGGCACAAAACTGGGGTGGTACAGGTAGCTACAGGAATTCAATTTTCCCTCTCTGTATAAGTCTTACCAGCTCGAAATGAAAATTATATCAGTTATCCATTTCGACTGAGTCTTCAGCCCTTCACCGCCCAAAAAGAAGACACTTGCTCTCTCTTATTGCTTGCCTGTCCATACCAAAAGGTTAGGTAGCCAAAGACAAGAAATTCTACAGTTCAATTTGACTTGGAACCAAACAATTTGTCAAAACAAAATGACATGTCTATGCTTCAGCTGCACAGATTCAATCAATTCGCTTACTTTTCCTGACAAAAGTAATTGTATTTTTCAATTTTAGAGAAATCTCCTCTTATCTTAAAAATCAATAAAAAATTAATACCAGCCTTCTTGAAATAGGGTTGCATATATACACATACATACATTAATTGGAATGCTTTGATTAGTGTGGCTAATGTGTAACTTAGCTCACTAATCGAAAATGCATTCATCCAATACACATTGAGAGATGACTACATATATATATATATATATTGAAAACAGAAATAAAGGTTGTTCCAAAGAGAGAAATTGGTATAGGTGAAAAAAGAGTATAAGAAGCTCTGAATGTTTTGTTTAAAGTGTAGATTTATTGTTATTATTATTAATAATAATATTATTTATCTTTTGTATAATGCATAATGGTATTTGTATGGCAAAAAACAAAGGGATTTTGATATATAAAGTCACAAATTTATTCGTCTGAAAAGAGTCAACTACGACTTAAAACATGTAGCGACACAAATGCCATTCTTCTTCTTCTATGTGCCCTGTCCCTTCAGGACGTAGGCGATCATGGTTTTCCACGTCTCCCTATCCCTTGTGGCTCTTAGTATGTTTGTTCCTGTTACTCCTGTCAACCCCTGTTCCGTCAACCACCTGATCAGGCCCTGCAAATATGTTATCCGCTGCCTTCCTCTGTCTCTCTTTCCTTCTATCTGGACAGTCAGTATCAGGTTCTCCAGGCTCTCCTTCCTCATTGCGTGTCCTAGGAACTTCAGTTGTCTCTTCCTGATGCTCAGTATCGATTTCCTTTTTGTTGCCATTCTTTCCAACACCTCATCTTTGCTTGCATGCTCAGTCCATGATATCCGCAGCATCCTTCTGTAGAACCACATTTCCGCTGCTTCCAGTTTTGTCCTCACTTTCGATGATATTGTCCAACATTCACTGCCGTATTGAAGAACTGACATCACGTAGCAGTCCAGCACTCTTTTCTTTGTTTCTAGTGAGATTTTCCTGTGTGTTAGTACTTTGCTCAGCTTCTAGAACGCGTCCTTTGCCATGCCAATTCGCCTTCGGATCTCCGTGTCGCACTTATGCCATTATGGACACTTATTATTTATCTTTCATATAGTACATTATTAATAATAACAATAAATAACAATAAATCTACACTTTAAATAAAACATAATCATTCACAGCTTTTCACACTTTTTTCACCTATATGAAAGAAAAATACGAAACTAATTCAAAAACTAATATTCATAGGGATGCTTATATATATATATATATATATATATATATATATATATATATATATATTATTTTTTAAATTACTTTAATCCGAAACGGAAAAGTAGGAAGATAAATTCCAAGAACCTAAATCATAATTAATATTAAAAATTTTAATATTAAAAAATGATACGGGAGGAGAGCTCAATGTACTTAAAATTACAGAGTCAATATAAATTAAAATAAATTTTCAAAATTCAAAAATGTTGAATGAACATTTCAACATGAAATCCCTATTGGAGTAAATAGACTAAACTATCGCCCAGTTCACACTCCACCCATGTCTATTGAACAGGTGTAGAGGCTCATCCCTTATTCCCTGTTTAGGATATGGTTTCCGGCTTTCTATTTTCCAATCTTTTCACTTTTCTTTTTCTTTTTTTTTTCGATTGGAGTAGATAGACTAAACTATCGCCCGGTTCACACTCCACCCATGTCTATTGAACAGGTGTAGAGGTTCATCCCTTGTTCCCTATTTAGGATGTAGTTTCCGGCTTTCTCTTTTCCAATCTTTTCACACTTACGTAGCCCCCTGCACAACAGTGGCGTTACCGCCTTGCTCGGGGTGATATGATTTAAAAAAAGGAAAGAGATTTCACGTCTCCTCAACAACAGTCAGTCTCTATCAAAATGAGAAAAATAAGATTAAAATTTTCGTTTATTAAGCAAGACATGCCAAATTCTCCCATCTTTCACTTACAACTCTATCAAAAAGTAAAAACCAACAATAGACGGATTTTCAAAAAAAATTTTTTGTGACGTATATTTTGGTGACGTAAATTTTGGTGACGTATATTTCTAAAATCCTAACCGTTATTTATTTCTCTTTTTAATCTTATTTTTTCTCATTTTGATATCGACTGTTGCTGAGGAGACGTGAAATCTCTCTTAGGAATTCCATGTTGAAATGTTCATTCAACATTTTTGAATTTTGAAAATTTATTTTAATTTATATATATATATATATATATATATATATATATATATATATATATATATATATATAAACTTATTTATAAATGGAACTTTGTCTGTGTGTGTGTCTGTGTGTTTGTTTTCTATAGACTCCGAAACGGCTGAACCGATTTTCTTGAAAATTTACACACTTGCACTATAAGCGTCTGCAAGTGTTCTTAGCTGGGTTTTGTGTTGAGGTACTTCCGATAAATATCGAAAATCGATAATCGAAAAAATCGGGTTATAGAAAGTTTGGTTCAATTTTAATCAAATTTGATTAACTCATAGACAAAGACATAAGAAACGATATTCAGAAGTTTCAAGGTTGCAGTTCTTACAATAGTGCAGAAAATTGATTATATATATATATATATATATATATATATATATATATATATAAGGCAAGATGTTTGTGTGTCTGTTTATCTGCCTGTATGCCTGTATTTTTTCAGCCCTTTTATTTTAGTTTTTACTTCAAGTTTGGCTCTAAGTAGGTATAATTGTAGCTCTTAGTCTCAGCCATGATACCACTTACTCAGAGGACTTATTTAGCCTTCAAAATTCAGTTTACGACAAAAAAAAACTTATTTGATATCGATACCAGGAAATCAAAATTTGATTTACATCTATTCATTTTTCTTTCAGTCTACAGTTTCGCTTTAACTGGAAACAACTATAGTTTTTTAGTCTTTCGTGCCAACGTCCAAAGAGTCTGAGCTCCAGGACCATGGATTAGTTTTAAAGCTTTCATTACACCCGAGCAATGCCGGGCTATACTGCTTGTATATATATATATATATATATATATATATATATATATATATATATATATATTAGATGCGATTGTTAAATTGTCACAATTATTTTATTATTTCAAATATTCTTTAGGCTGAGTCTGAGCTCCAGGACCATGGATTAGTTTTAAAGCTTTCATTACACCCGAGCAATGCCGGGCTATACTGCTAGTATATATATATTAGGTGCGATTGTTAAATTGTCACAATTATTTTATTATTTCAAATATTCTTTAGGCTGAGTCTGAGCTACAGGACCATGGATTAGTTTTAAAGCTTTCTTTACACCCGAGCAATACCAGGCTATACTGCTAGTATATATATATATAAGAGAGGCAATATGAAATTAATTCAAGAAATAATATTCATAAAAATAATTAATAACAAGACTAATTTTGTTAATATTCATTTATTGGCTTCATTTTCAAAATAATATGGAAACGATTTTCCATGTGCAGAGTTGTTTACACCAGCATTGAGCTTTAAAATAGGCAGATTGGATAAAACAATTAGCTATACTTTCAATGAGTGAAGTAAAAAAAAAGGTATTCCTGAGAGGAAATTATTAAAGAACTGTTCAAATGTACGGCCATTCAGGTAAAAATTTCAGACTCTGATCCAGTTAGGAGTTCAAATTTAATGGACGGATGGATTAATTCCTTTATCGAAAAAGCATTAAATGAATTTTCAAAACTTGTTTTTGCAGCAATTTCAAATCTAATATCAGTAGAAAGAATCTTGTGGTGCACAGAAAAGCTGTGTATCTTAAAAGTACATCCATCTGAAGCTGAAGGCAAAATCAAAAAAAGGTCTCTTACTACACCAAAGAAGAGTGTTGGGTCTCTTACTATGCCAAAGAAGAGTGTTGGGTCTCTTATTTACGACAAAAAAGAGTGTTGGGTCTCTTGCTACACCAAAAAAGAGTGTTGGGTTTCTTACTATGCCAAAAAAGAGTGTTGGGTGTTGAACAAGCAATATGGCTTGATGAAAAATAAAAAAAGCAATGAAAACATTCTTTATAAATCCTTTGTCAGAATGACCGAAAGTAAACAAAGATCAGAGATTCGGGAAAATTAAAAACTAAAAATATTAGTCAAATTAAATGTATCTGTAATAAAACTTAATTTTTTGTTTAATAAAAGAAAATGGAAACAATGTATTTTTTTTCATTTTCTTTCAGCATATTTCAGTATGCCACTTTTAAAGTCATTTTTTTACTTTTAAAAGATAATTTGTTTCCATTTTTTTAAGTGAACAACAAAGTCAAAAACAATCTGACATTGTTTTTTTTTTTTAGAATTTTTCTTCATTAAAGTAAAACCTGTTGACTTAATTACAAAACTGAAATAGTTATATTTTCAGAGCGGTAATGTCAGTTCTTTTTAACCAAAGTTAAAGTTTCAATTAAGTTGCTCTTATCTCGGTAACTCATTACATTCATAGATAGTTAATAAACTGACATAAGGCTAAACGTCAGCAGAAGGGAGGGATTGTAGCTTCTTATCAATAAAGGCAAAATCAAAAAAGGTCTCTTACTATGCCAAAAAAGATTGTTGAGTCTCTTACTACGCCAAAGAAGAGGGTTTTGGGTCTCTTACTCCACCAAAGAAGAGGGTTTTGGGTCTCTTACTACGCCAAAGAAGAGGATTTTGGGTCTCTTACTACGCCAAAGAAGAGGGTGTTGGGTCTCTTACTACGCCAAAGAAGACAGTGTTGGGTCTCTTACTATGCCAAATAATTTTCAATAAACATTATTAAGTAGGGCATAAGACTAAGTCTTTAGCAGAGATAGAACAATTTTATCTTCTTTTATTTAAATTTAGAAATGTAGTTAGTTATCTCAGTTTTAAACTATCAAATTTATGTTTCTAAACAATATGTCATGTTTAAAAAAGGATTTTCCTGATTTGAATCTCATTCTGAAATTTGTTATGCTTAAAGGCAAACAGTATTTCAAAGAAAAATTCCATCTAAAGTTAGATTTAAAGTTATCAAAGATAGAATGGGCCTGATTTGGGTAAAGCAATTCTTTGTGGACAAATACTTTTCAGGAAGCTTGATTATTTTAGGAGACAAGACAATGCAGTTTGGCTCAAAAATCACTGTCACTGTCATCATCATCTTCAAAATCATCATCATCATCATAATCAACATCCTCACTGTTTTGCGCCTGAGAACTGGGTTGGCCTTTCTCGTTTGCTTCAGGTTTTGCTAGAGTTTCAGACTTTAGAGAATTCTTTTGCATTAAATTTTGCTTGGAATCAAAATCCGACGTATCTGCAAGACTGGAGGAAGTGCCAACTTTGGGATGCCCTTCTGCCACTCGACCATCAGCTATTGAAGAAATCTCAGAATTCTGAGATTCAATCCTGTTTGATTTCTCCAATCGAGGTTTCTGGTTGCTGTGTTCCATCAAGTTTCCTCCTTCAGAATCTGATTTCATTTTTACATTATCAGGAAAAGAAGGGAGATTAGATGGAATACTGGGTGCTAAATTTGTAGTGGAATTCTTCCCTCTAGGCCGAGGGACTGGTCTTCGAGCACCAGTTCCTTGTGACTCTAAAACTTTACTCTTTTGCTCTTCAACATCTCCACACATTTTTCCGGGGTTTTTACTGTTGTTGCTCATATTTTTTGCCTCAAATTCTTGCACAATCTCTTTTTGGGGATCTTTGTAGGCATTAAGATCAATCTTTGAACTTTGAACTTCAGAGATGACAGGGGATTTGTCATCCTGGATCAGTTTCTCTTCATATTCTTTCAACATCACAGTTGACAGCAGATCTCTATCCTGGTCGTGATCTTTTTCATTTTGGCTCATCTGAACAGAAGAATCCAGTTTCATGGAAGAAACAGAATTTGACTGTAATGTCGACCTTGTGAGTTCTTTTTGATCACTCTGAGAAATGCCAATGTCATTTTGCAACTTATTCAGCATTTTCTTCATCTCCCCCTAAAATAAAAAAAATTAAAAAAAGTTAAGTATTTTTCTTATTGTTGTGGAGTAGTTTTTGCACTGAAAATCATGCTATGTTGGTTACTAATCAACTTAATGCACCTTAAATGTAAAGAACTTGGTAATCTTCCACTAAAAAGCTGACTCCTTAGTATTCGGCTAACTGCCAACTAATATCAACTGCCTTAGTCCAACTATGTCCAAACTGGAAGTAACTAATAGTTCTACAGAACTCTAAAGAACTCTCTAGAACTCCCAAGAACTTCATTATTTATTGTACAGAAGTACAAATGCGGCACAAGGCCTAATACGGGGATGGGGAAAGGCTGGTCATCAACTGTCCTATATTTAACTTAGCTATTCACTTTCGTTGACCCTGACACGCTTACAATAACCTTTCACCATAAAACCACATTTTTACTGACCATTCTTACCACGTCCACCATAATACCTCAGGTTCTCTATGTAGTCCTACTTAACTCCCATATGTACAATGTTCAGTGGAGGGCATGGGCAGAAATAACAACATTTAAAATCCCCAATGATTTTATACAATGAAAATAAGATATGTACAAGAAACTAAACAAAATCATATTAGTAATAAAAGCCCCCCACTACTCTAATAATGTGACAGCAAAATCACTTCCCCGGACGAAAAATAATGCGTGGCTTTAGAAGTATAATACCATATATCCGATCAGCAATTACTCACACAATCACTCACATATTTAAACATCATAACAAAAACGAAAAGCACACTTGAAAAATAACGAAAGTCGCCACGCATCCACCGGGGAACTAACATTGTTGAACACCTAAGGAGGGAAGGGAAGGGGGGTTAAACTAAAGAAAAATAGGGGAGAAAAAAGAAAAGGGGGCCAATGAGCAATCATAACCTAGCTAAGTTAACATTGAAGCCAAAAAACAGAAAATCAAACTTTACCTACACTAACCTAACAGGGACAGGGTGCACATGTTCTGCCCAGCACACCCAAAATCCTGATGCCAAGAACTTCTCAAGTTAACTTCCTGTTAACTCTTATTAATATAGGAAGGAGAGTCCATTATCTAACGAATAGGTGTGTTTCACCATAACACTTATTTTACTTACCAGTGAAAAGCATTTAAGCAAACTTTAACATAAACACATTCATGGGTTCAGGTAAAATAAAATAAAAAATTAACGTATGAATTCACAAATTGCTATCAACAGTATTATCAACAATTCATAACACCTCCAAAATTAAACTGATCTTGGTTAATCATTGGAGAGACCTTTTTCTTCATTCAATCAATAGGACTGACACTAATCTCTAAGAGAGTGACTCATTGTGCCTTCAAAGACTCTGCAGACATGAAGTGGAAAGATTATATTGAATCCATTGCAAGGTCTGCTGTTAAGAAAGTCGGTTCACTATGCCATACTAGACAATTTTTCTCTCGTAAATCTAACCTAGGAAATTAATACTGAGCATCAGGAAGAGACAACTGAAGCTTATAGGACATGCAATGAGGAAATAGGGCTCGGAAAACCTGATACTAACAGGCCAGATCGAGGGGAAAAGAGACAGGGGAAAGCAGCAGATAATATATTTGAAGGACCTAATCAGTTAGATGATGGAATAAGGGTTGCATGGTTTAACAGGGTAAGGCGTGCTAAGAGCCACCAGGGATAGGGAGACATGGAAAGCAATGATCACCCATGTTCTAAAAAGACAAGGCACATAGAAGAAGAATATATATGCCAACTGTTTATAAGAAATTATAATGTGGATATAAAATGGGGGATCCATTCTATATTATAATCAATAAATAAATTGATCCCTCAATTTGTGGCTATACTAGTTTTCTATACATTTATATTCTAAATTTATGGGCTTGAGCTAGTAAATGGTAGAGCCGGGTTTGGGTGGTGTAACGGGAGAAGGCGTGCTAAGAGCCACCAGGGATAGGGAGACGTGGAAAGCCATGAGCGCCTACACATGGAAAGGACAGGGCACATAAAAAAGAAAAAGAAATCTAGAAATGCAAGTGTAGTGAAGTCACTTATGCCAAACTCCCTACATTTGAAAGCAGAAAAGTTCAAGAAAACTATTGAAAGATAAATCTCACTTCTTTTTATAATAATATATTATTGTTATTATTATTAATTAATTAACATATTACAATTATTAATTAATAAACATATCACATGGATGTGCGTTGTGGTGCAGTGGATATCGGCATGGAACAAGAAATCGGGGAGCTGAGTTCAAATTCCAGTTAAATTCCTTGCATTCACTTATGCACAAATACCCTTGGGAAAGAAATTAATCCATCTCTTTCCTCCAGTTATGGGTTAAATAATAGGACAGATTGGGTTCTATAACCTTGGTCGACAACCAGTCTACCGCAGAAAGTAATGGCAACCTACTGCGGGATAATCTTCTGCTCAGTCAGTTATGTCTCTTTTGAGACATGATTGTCCAAGCGTGTATCACGTATGGCACTTAACTGACTGAATATATTAGATCAAGTTATGTAGTCATCAGAGGGTTTTGCTGTGTAACAATATTTGCCAAGAGTTCAGTTTCTTGAATTTAAAAAAAATGTTTACTTTTTTTTTTTCTACATACACACTTTCACTTATGCGCAAATACCCTTGGGAAAGGTAATAATCCATCTCTTCTCTCCAGTTATGGGTTAAATAATAGGACAGATTGGGTTCTATAGCCTTGGTTGGCAACCAGTCTACCGCAGAAAACAATGGCAACCTACTGCGGGATAATATTCTGCCCAGTCAGTCATGTCTCTTTCGAGACATGATCGTCCAAGCGTATATCACGTATGGCACTTAACTGACTGACACACTTGGCTAGTAGAAAATTTCCATGCATTGATTCTTTGTTCCTCTCTTTCTTCTGCCAGACAGCTTAGAGGAAGAAAGGAAGTGTATGAGAGAGAGAGAGAGAGAGAGAGAGTGTGTGTGGCAGAACTAAATTTTATCATCTGTTTTTTAGATGGGCCAAACAGATTGTTTGGCTCTATGTGTTAGTTCATTATTTTTCTTTTCTTTTTTTTTATTTTGGATGGGGGAAGAAAAGAGAAAATGAGAGAGAAAGAAATGCGACCAGCAACCACATGCAACTCTTTCGGTCACTTCTCTCCCCAGTCTTCCTTCCCAAAACTCTTTTTATATCCCAACTTTTAAGTAGGGGAACACTTCCACTTCCAGCTCCAGATGCCTCCAGAACCATCTAGAATCTTCTAGGAAAGTCTGGATTCCTCCCGAAACATCCCAAACCAGAAGTCTTATTTATTTATTCATTAATCATTTTTTTCTTCTCTTTTTTATTTATTCTTCTAAAAACAACAATAAAAGTAATGTGAATAATTTTATTTATTCATTCATTCTATGTTACCCATTACATAACCCAAGAAAAGAAACTGTTAGCATAAAACTTAGTTACATCCAGCCAACTCGACTGTAAATTGATGAAACATTATCCCCAGTACTGAGGCTAAATTCATAAGTGTGGTACCATAGCAGAGAGCTCATCAAATCAATTAGTATGAAAGTATTTACAGAAAAAGCACCCAACATTCTTCGACACTACTACTCCGGTTGAGAAGTTCTTGAAAGTTCTAGAGTTCTTTAGAGTTCTATTGGAGTTCAGTAGAACTATTAGTTCCAGTTTGGACACAGTTGGACTAAGGCAGTTGATATTAGTCGGCAGTTAGCCGAATACTAAGGAGTCAGCTTTCAGTGGAAGATTACCAAGTTCCTAACATTGAGGGTGCGTTAAGTCGATTAGCAACTGACATAGCCTGATTATGACCTTCAGTGTAAAAATCTACTCCACAACAGAATGATATATAAAGAAAAAAACAAAAGAAATTCTGTTATTTTTACTTTTGTATCATTTGATTTTCATGACAATCCCAGTTTTGATGATAAACTGCATCCAGCAGCAAGGCCTCTGATTGAAAAGTTCTGAGAAGCATGGAAGCACCTCTTGATTGCTGTTGTTCCCACGTCCACCCTGACCCATGGTAGTAGTGTAGAGGAAGGTTGGGTCAGCATGAAACAGGGACAAATATATGTTCAACATTCTTTTTTTACTATATTTTGAGAAAGTAATTGACAAAGGAAAACAACATTGTTATAAAAGCAATATAAATTGTATTAACAAAAATATGCAATGTTGATGATTAAGAATAAACCAGTTATGAGAAGAGATTAAGAAATTTAAGAAAAGATTAAACTGTTGCGTTAGATAGTTCAGATGTGAGTCCAGATAAAAAAATGTACAAAGTAAAATAAGGAGTTATCTTGCTTAGACTGCAAGATTTCAGCTGAAAAGAAATTGTTTTAAAAAGATTATTTCTTAAGTGTTCCAAGTTTAATTGAATTATTTTGTTAAGTGAATGTCTTAGATCATAAGAAGTTCGTAAGAAAATTATTCTATGGGAGGACAGTTGTGTTACAAAATGTAGTGTGCGTATGTGTGTTCAAAGAGTTACTTATTTCAACTCGGCAGTTTCAAAGTATGAGTGATTTGGTGCATTCGAATGAGTGAAGTTTAGACTTGTGTGGACTCCTGTGGCAATTGAAAACTCACTGGTTGAAGAGACAAAATTCAAAGTTTATGTACGTATCAAGGAGGCTCAACTTTACTGCGTGGGAAAACTTTGTGTCTTGTGCCGAAATTTCAATTCGAGAAAATTGACCAATCAAAATTCAAGCTTTTATAAAAATCAAGGAAACCATCTTCTACCAAAAGTGCACAAAATTTGATTAGCGAAAATCAAGCCATTGGTAATTGTCACTTAAGCTGTGATTCTTAAATTGTCCTATACAAAAATAATAGTATTTATTATCCAATGAAATCTAGAGTTTTTGTAAAAGGACTTAATGCAAGTTCCTGTCTGGATGATACCTCACAGTAGCACCTAGTAGGGTCCCAGCTATGGACAACTAGTGAACCCACAAAGCGGGGTCAAAACACTATGAAAGTATAAAAATACACTTTTATAATAAAAATACCAACAAAAAAATAAAATAAATACCAGCAATATATTTTTTGTGAAAGAAATTACTAATGCTCCTAAGAAAATTAAATTTTGACATTAAATGACCCATAAGGAGTCAATGTGCCACTAAATGGGCAAATAAACAGTTTCACTGGTTAATTTGGTTTGATATGCATTTGACTTATTGAAAAGATATCAGTATAATTTGAGGTATTCTGAATTCTAGAAGAGATAACACATTCATTCAAAGTTTCAAGAAATTAAAGACGTTGAAAAGAAAAAGAATGTTAATTAAAGAAAATTAAGAATTAAAATCAACTTTCTTCTTCACTTTCACATAATTTCACAATGACGTATAAAAGCCTGGCTTTTGAAACATGTTATACGTCATTGTGAAATTATGTGAAAGTGAAGAAGAAAGTTGATTTTAATTCTTAATTTTCTATCCTAAATAGGTATATACTCTAATTAATTTAATTTACATTATTTTTCTTTTCGGCATCTTTGTTATTAAATATCCGACATTGTGATAATAGAAGACCTGCTAAGAATGGTGAAATGGGTTTTGAGTCTATAATCTTGACAATTTCATTTAGATTCTATTTCCTTTTCTTTTCAGTGTCATTGTTATTAAATATCCGACATTGTGATAATAGAAGACCTGCTAAGAATGGTGAAATGGGTTTTGAGTCTATAATCTTGACAATTTAATTTAGATTCTATTTCCTTTTCTTTTCAGCGTTATTGTTATTAAATATCCGACATTGTGATAATAGAAGACCTGCAAAGAATGTGAAATGGCATATGCATAAAATATACAAGTTGCAAAAAGAAAATTCTGTTAAAAATATTTCTGATGTGAAAATAACATTAAACTTTACATTTTTCGATTTCTCAAAAGACTTCTTTATTTAATTAGAAAAGATTTTTGTCATTAACAACTGATAACCTAATTATATACAATATAGATCATATGCAATATAGGTAAACTATTGAACTAGAAAATTTGAAAAAAAATTGAGTTTGAGTTTTGTTTAACGGCATATCAACACCTCTATGGGTTATTTCATGCCAAAAAGATAGGGTTTTAAGGTATTTGTTTTTTAATGTTTAGTTTTAGTGAGAAGGTTGATTTTAGTCAGATTTTGAGTTTGTGTTTTGTTTAACGGCATATCAACCTCTGTGGGTTATTTAATGCCAAAAAGGTAGGGTTTTAAGGTATTTGTTTTTTAATGTTCAGTTATAGAGAGAATGGTGATTTAGTCAGATTTTGAGTTTGTGTTTTGTTTAACGGAAATATCAACCTCTGTGGGTTATTTAATGCCAAAAAGGTGGGGTTTTAAGGTATTTTTTAATAATGTTTAATTATAGTGAAAAGGCTGATTTAATGAAAATTTTGTTTTCATTCTTTATTTTAGAAAACTGAAAATGTCTTCTAGTTTTGTATTCAAAAATGTTTTGCTGAGAATTTTTTTTCCTTAAAAAATGTACTATGGTAATCATTTTTTTTTCAAAAATGTATTATCAGTAATATTTTTCTTTCAAAAATGTATATATTTCTATAAAAATCTATTTTTATGTATATATTTCTATAAAAGTCTATTTTTATACTTTCATAGTGTTTTGACCCCCAGTTTGGGGGGGTTTAACTATTTGTCCATAGCTGAGACCCTAACAGGTGCTACTACTCCAGGTCAGGCGGACCTAAGAACAACAATAATTAAGGGATGGTTCCATGCTCTTCACAACCTCCCCTATCAGAGGCGTTGCTGCCGGATGCATGAAAATAAATACAATGTATCTAAATACAAATTAGAGACCTGTCATAAAAGATCATTCCATTTTAAATAAATCAACAATGATTTGCAGCAATTTTTAACATCAACAAGAGACTTTTCTTCTTTAAAATGCTAATTTTAACACATTCAACATTACAGATTAAAAATATAGTGAATTTTTCTATAGTGTCTTTTTTTCAAGACTAAGCATTGGCAAAACAAATTCACAGATTTGGATAAAAAAAAATAAGCCACTAAAATGACATAAAAAGTGGCAAAAATATGATTGCTCTGTGCTTTATTAACTGATGACACATTTCAAGGATTTCTTGAATATAGGTATGGTTTGTGTTCTTTTCTTTAATAGCTGTTAAACTAGATAGGGAATCTGATAATATTATAAACTTCCTATTGCTTGAATTTTCTATCATTTTAGGTGCCATTTTAATACTGTATAGATGGACAAAAAATCATACAGAAAAATTTGAAGTAAATTTTTCAAAAATAAATATTCATTGTAGATTTTTCCTCTGTCAAATCTGAATTAAGATAATGTGTTTTAGTTAATTATGCAGTCACCAACTGTCAATAAAAAGTATTTTTTTGAGTTTTATTGAATTACTTTTCTTAAGGTTTTTGAGCAAATTTTCAAGATGTTCTGATTTTATATTGCAAAAATATTTTACTGAAATAACAGGAATTTGTTGTTACAAAATTTTTTAAGTTTTAGAACAAATTAAAAGAAATAAAAATGCCATCAACATCCCTCCCACACACATGCCAATTTTAAAGGTATAAATGATGTATAGAAATGGGACGTAACTGATTCCCTCCCCACCAAAAAAAATATTTCTACAAAGTTTTCTAATGAAATAGTCTATTCAGTATACAATGCATTCAATCATAAGTACTTAAAATTTCACTGGTAATTTTTCAAATTCAAGAAGTAACTTTTTCATTTCATTGGTAATTTTTCAAATTCAGGAGGTAATTTTTTTGCTCTCATTAAAAAAAAAAACACATCAATTTTGGCGGCACCTAGTATAAACAAAATGTCTACATTTCGTGTCGTTTCTTTTTAAGGTTCTAAGCTTTTCAACTGGTTCCAGTCATTATTAAGAAAGAAAGAAATACTACAAATAGACAATCAGTTTCTACTCCAAGGTTTTGTTAAAACGCACGTTTTATAGTTCAAGGGAGTTAACTCGTTATACATAGTTATCTCCCTTGAATAAGCACAATAACACAGTCACCTTTGCTTATTCACTTAACATTTTTTTTTTCTTTATGGCTTATATTTCCTTATGGCTTCGGCAGTATCGAAATAATATCAAACTAAAGTCTTATGGGCTCATCCTCACAGACAGTAGCTCTCCTTTGAAAGAGGGTTGTCTGTGGCGTCCCCAAATAGAGAAGTGCCAAGAGGCCTTGAGCAATTTTTCCACGGTATGAGCTCACTGAAAAATTCACATACATACACACAGGGCTGGTTCAAGGATCTCATGACCCCACCAAAATTTTTATAAGATAGTATTCATATAAATTTTAAAATAAAAATTTTATTATAACCTAATTATATACAATATTGATCATATGCAATATAGGTGAACAATTCAACTAGAAAAATTAAAAATAAATACAATGTATCTAAATATAAATTAGAGACCTGTCATAATAGATTATTACAGCCTCTGTACAATAATGGATCATATGCAATACAGGTGAACAATTCATGTCATAATAGATCATTCCATCTTAAATAAATCAACAATGATTTGCAGCAAATTTTAACATCAATTAGACTTTTCTTCTTTAAAATGCTGATTAATTTTAACACATTCAACATTACAGATAAAAAAAATAGTGAATTTTATATAGTGTCATTTTTCAAGACAGAGGCAAAACAAATTCACAGATTTGGATTAAAAAAAAAATAAGACCCCAAAATGAAATCAAAACTGGCAAAAATATGATTGGTTTGTGCTTTATTAACTGATGACATGTTTCTAGGATGTCTTGAATATAGGTATGATTTGTGTTCTTTTCTTTAATTGCTGTTAAACTAGATAGGGAGTCTGATAATATTATAAACTTCTTACCACTTGAATTTTCTATCATTTTAAGTGCTATTTTAATGCTGTATAGATGGATACATTATTTAGTAGACTGATTTGTTTATGAATTTGTATATGGCTGCTGCACCTGTTCTATCTAGGATTTTTTATCCATCTGTGTAGAATGGTTTATTGGCTTTTAATTCTCTGTACATATTTTTCTTGAATATTTTGTGTGACAACATCAGGTTTATGTGAGATTTGGAGCTACCTTGTTTATTGTGATGTGTGTTATGTGATCAGAATCTTTGTTTATTTGTTCTTATGCTTTGTTAATTCAAAGTCCACGTAAAGGAATGGCTGTTGGTTTATTTCTATAGAACTGGAGGTCAATATGGATTCTAGTTTTAGTGCATATTGGAAGAATAGTTTTTCCCATCTCAGAGATATGGGTGATTCATTGGCTTCATATAAAGACATGGGTGAAGTTCAAAAGGCTCTAAGATTTAATCTCAGTCCTTGCTTTTGTGTGGTTTGTAGTTTTTTTAAGATAGGATTTACATGTGGCACTGGGAATGATGCATTCATAGTCTAATTTTGACCGGATGTGCGACCTATATATTCTGAGCATTACATTTTGGTCAACACCCTAATTCAGTTTTGATATTTTTTTTTTTAATCATTTCACCCCAAGCAAGGCGGAAATGCCACTGATGTGCAGGGGGCTACATAAATGTAAAAAGATTAATTAGAAAAGAGTGAGGAGTACAAACTAGTTAGAAAAGAACAATAGAAAGCTGAGAAAGCAGGTGCGATGACAGATACATAGGTGGAGAGAAAGGGAAGGTTATACGGGGGTGGGGAGAGAGCTAGAGTCCAGTGGTTAGTAGATGAGTATTGACTTTGCATTTAAATTTCTGGAGGTTGTAGCCGTCAGGAAAACAAGAATACGGGAACGAGTTCCACAGGCGGGAAGTGCGAGAGAAGAAGCTGCAGGAGTAGAATTGTCGTCTGCATTTGGCTAACCTGACTGTGAATGGGTGGGACCCAGATGCCAGTCTGGTTGCACGAGTAAACACCTGTTGAGGAGGCATCAGTGACTTAAGTTCGTCTGAGCAGAAGCCATGAAAGTATTTATAGAACAGACAAAGGGAGGCCACATTTCGTCGGTGGGGAAGTGGCTGCAGTCGAGCCGCCAGATCAGTACCTATCACATTACAGAATCTCCATTTGTATATATCTTCCAGGAGAAGGCATGTTTGGTGACGAATACAATATTGAGAGATCATCTTCATATAGGGATTTTGCAATTCCCGTATTAATGGTTTAAATAGCACTATTTATTTTGAGATTAAATAAAGTAGCTAATAAAATGTTACCTTGAGGTACTCCTGCCTCCTGCTTGTGTGTGCCTAACCTTGTGTTTCAATTTCGTATTTAAATGTTAGGTTTGGTAGGAAATTTTGGATGGATATACACATTCTCCCTTTCATTCCCATCATATGCATGTCATTTAGAATATAATGTGGTATCATCGGCTTTTTCAAGATCAAAGAATATTGATACTACATTATGACCCCAAACAAAGCCATAATGAATAAAGGATTCTAGCCATACAAGCTGATACTTGGTTCCTTAGTTTTTTCTGAAATCCACTTTGGTAAATACTTAAGAGATAGCTTCTCTCCAGATACCACATTAATTCGTTGGTTGGTTGTTGGTTTGTTTAACCGGCATATCGGGTCATTTAATGCTGAAAATCATTTTTTTTAAGTTGTTTGTTGGTTGTTTTGTTTTTATGGCATATCAACCTCAGCGGGTCATTTATTGCCAACTAAACTTTATTTATTGATTGCTGGTAATACCTTTTTCTTTCAACAATTTATTGTTGTTTTTTATATAAGTTTTGTGTCTAGTAATACATTTTTCTTTTCGAGTATCAAGATTCATTGGGATTTATTTTTTTTAAGGGCAGGGTCCCCAAGTCTTACCCTTGTTATTTAACCCATAACTGGAGGAAAGGGACGGATTAATACCTTTCCCAAGGGTACCAGTGCTTAAGTGAATGCAGGGTATTCAACTGGAATTTGAACTTGGCTCACTGATTTCTCTCTCCGAGCTGATATCCACTGCACCACAACGCTCATCTGTCACTATACGCTAACAGCACCTGGTATTCCCAAGCGGTCACCCATCTAAGTACTGACCAGGCTCAACGTTGCTTAACTTTGGTGATCGAGCGAGAACCGGTGTATTCAATGTGATAGGCCGTAAGCCTTAAGTTGTTTGTCTTCAAGTTTTTAATTGCTTTCAAAGTTGTTTGCCGTCAAGAAGGTTTCTTGGAGACAGATAACTGTAGGATGTTCTTGCGTTAATATTAGGAGCAGTTCAATCATATTTGCTATTAATCCACGACAGTTCCATCAGATTATTTTTTTACCCATGATTGAGAATTTGATTTTAGGTTTTGTCTTTTAGCAGTTTTTGTTTGGTTAGTTTGTTGGTATTGATGGTTTTGATTTTGGGATTTGTGGGAATTTTTTTATTTTAAGATTTGTTTTTTTTAGTTAGTATTTTGCTTTCAATCTCCATTTCTTTGAATTACTATAATCTGTTTGGTGTTGGCAATGGTGTGGTCTGTTTTTGGGTAGTTGTTTTAGTTAGATTTCGTTTTTTTAAAGTGTCTCTCGTTTCATGTGTGTCTTTGTGGTAGCCAGAAGATATGGTCAGTGATCTTTCTTGCTTTTTTTGTTCAGTTTTGTTGTTTTCTTCTTGAAATATTATCACCCCGGGTCAGAGTAAACCTGGAAACAACAGCAATTAAGGCGTGGTTCCATGCTCCTCACAACCTTCCAATCAGAGGCCTTGCTGCAGAAAGCAGTTTACCCTACCATATTAGTCAAGCATTTACTATTCTCTCCATCATCCAGCAAATGCAATATGTTAGTGCAATGGGTTGGTAATTTGTTGGATTGCAATGGTATTTGCCTTGTTTAAAAATTCAAACAATGACAGACTGTTATGACATGTCTCTAATTTGTATTTAGATACATTGTATTTATTTTCAATTTTTCTAGTTGAATTGTTCATTTTGAAAATGAATTGCATATGATCTTTATCGTATATAATTAGGTCACAATAAAATTTGTATTTTAAAATTTATATGAATACTACCTTACAAAAATTCCGGTGGGGTCATGAGATCCTTGAACCAGCACTGTATGTATGTGAATTTTTCAGTGAGCCAATACCGTGGAAAAATTGCACAAGGCCCCTTGGCACTTCCCTTTTTGGGGACACCACAGACATTGGGTAATAACCCCAACCCTCTTTCAAAGGAGAGTTACTGTCTGGAGGGATGAGCCCCGAAGACTTTAGTTTGATATTATTTCGATACTGCCGAAACCATAAGGAAATATAAGCCATAAGTAAAGGAAAAAAATAAATTTCACCAATTTTAATTAAATAAGCAAAGGCGACTGTGTTGCTAATTCAAGGGAGATAACTGTGTATAACTAGTTAACTCCCTTGAACTATAACACGTGCATTTTAACAAAACCTTGTTCTATTTGATTGTCTATTTGTAGTATTTCTTTCTTTCTTGATACTGACTGGAACCAGTTGAAAAGCTTAGAAACTTAAAGAAGCGACATGAAATGTAGACATTTTGTTTATACTAGGTGCCGCCAAAAATGACGTGGTTTTTTTTTTTAATGAAAGCAAAAAAGTTGCCTCCTGAATTTGAAAAAGTCTGTCATTGAATTGTGCCACAATTTTGAAAATTTATCTGAACATCATATATCATTGAAGATCTGGAAAACTATTAAAAGAGACTTTTTTGGAAGGTGTTTTAAAAACTGGTAATGAATTTCCTCTGGACTGGTTGAAGAGATTTTACTTTTGTTGATGGAGTCTTTTAGTTCCATCAGAGCAAAGAAAATATTGTATTCTTCTCTATTGTTAGAAATTAATGTAATTCTTTCTTGTTTCATAAAGTTTTTATATTTTTTAAATTTTAGAGTGTAGTGATTTTTTGATGAGTTTCTTTGAAATTCTGTTGCTATTAAGTTAGCTAATCTTTTTCCCAGTGCATCCCGGTTTACACTCCACCCACGTCTATTGAACAGGTGAAGAGGCTCATCCCTTGTTTCCTGTTTAGGATGTGGTTTCCGGCTTTCTCTTTTCCTATCTTTTCACTCTTACGTAGCCCCCTGCACATCAGTGGCGTTACTGCCTTGCTCGGGGTGATATGATTAAAAAAAAAAAAAAAAAAAAAAATTTTTTTTGCCATTTGTTTTGGTCAAGTGGACTGCTGTCATTTGTGATGTTTTTCCATTAATTTTCCTTATTATTTGCCATATTTTATTTATTGGAGTTTTGTTGTTTAGTTTGGAGACTAAGCTTTGCCAAGATTCTCTTTTGGATTTCATAATTATACTAGCAGTATA
This sequence comes from Ascarosepion bandense, assembly GCA_037127315.1. Classification (NCBI taxonomy): domain Eukaryota; kingdom Metazoa; phylum Mollusca; class Cephalopoda; order Sepiida; family Sepiidae; genus Ascarosepion; species Ascarosepion bandense. The sequence continues at coordinate 743,563 of JBBBDQ010000999.1, forward strand.
GGCCAGCATTGCTCGAGTGTAATGAAAGCTTTAAAACTAATCCATGGTCCTGGAGCTCAGACTCTTTGGATGTTGGCACGAAAGACTAAAAAAGCAATAGTTGTTTCCAGTTAAAGCGAAATCGTAGACTGAAAGAAAAATGAATGGATATCAGTCAAAGTTTGACTTCCTGGTATCAATATCAAATAAGTTTTTTCATCGTAAACTGAATTTTGAAGGCTAAATAAGTCCTCTGAGTAAATGGTATCATGGCTGAGACTAAAAACTACAATTATACCTACTTAGAGCCAAACCCGAAGCAAAAACTAAAATAAAAGAGCTGAAAAAAATACAGACATACAGGCAGATAAACAGACACACACACACAAACATCTTGCATTTTTTATAGATATATATATTATCGATTTTATGCACTACTGTAAGAACTGCAACCTTGAAACTTCTGAATATCGTTTCTTATGTCTTTGTCTATGAGTGTATCAAATTTGATTAAAATCAGACCACTCTTTCTATAACCCGATTTTTTCGACAATCGATTTTCATCGGGGGTACCTCGACACATAACCTAGCTAAGAACACTTGCAGACGCTTATAGTACAACTGTGTAAATTTTCAAGAAAATCGGTTCAGCCGTTTCGGAGTCTATAGGTAACGGACACACATACACACAGAGACAAAGTTCCATTTATAAATAAGTTTAGATAGTGTGCTTTTGCTTGAGCTTGTAGTTTTATAGGTTGATTGTGGTTGAGTCATGTAAGAATATCTTTTTCCTGGTTTTAACTGCTTCTCTGCATTCTGCTGTAAACCAGAGTTTTGATTTGGTACGTGATTTAGAGTAAGATTTGGGCATTGTTTGTCTTGTTATTTGTGTTAGTACGTTCATAAAAGAGACTAATGGTTCTGGTTCATTGAGAAGTTCCATGTTAATTTTGGATGAGTAGAGTTCATTGAATTTTATCCAGTTAGCTTTGTGTAGTTATCCATTTTAGATTCCTTTCTTCTGGCATAGGCTGACTTATATTTAGGAAAGTAGGTGAATAGTCACTACATTAGTCATCATGAACTTTTCATTGAAAGTCCATAAAAATTGATGGGAAGCATATGATTAGGTTGATAGCTGATGTTGATCTGGTAGCTGGGTGTAGGTATGTTCATTTGGTCTTTAAGGATGTATAGATCAGATGATTCTAGTAGAGATTATATAATTTTACCAGTTTGATTATGGTTCTTACAGCTCCACATTATGCCTTAAAATCACCCATTAGTGAAAAAGTTAACCAATTAGCCTTTCTTTTTCAGTTTTATTCAGTCTGTATTTTGAATCAACCTCTGTGGGTTATTTAATGACAAAAAGGTGGGGTTTTAAGAGGTTTTTTAATGTTTGGTTATAGTAAGAAGGTTGATTTAATCAGATTTTAATGTAAATTTTTTTGTTTTTATTCTTTTTTATTTTAGAAAATTGAAAATGTCTTCTAGTTTTGTATTCAAAAATGTTTTGGAGAGAATAATTTTTTCCTTCAAAAATGTGTTATGGCAATAACTTTTTTTTCAAAAATGTATATTTTTCTATAAAAGTCTATTTTTATTTATATATTTCTATAAAAGTCTATTTTTATTTATATATTTCTATAAAAGTCTATTTTTATTTATATATTTCTATAAAAGTCTATTCTTATTTATATATTTCTATAAAAGTCTATTCTTATTTATATATTTCTATAAAAGTCTATTCTTATTTATATATTTCTATAAAAGTCTATTCTTATTTATATATTTCTATAAAAGTCTATTATTTATATATTTCTATAAAAGTCTATTCTTATTTATATCAAAGACTATTCTTATTTATATATTTCTATAAAAGTCTATTTTTATGTATATATTTCTATAAAAGTCTATTCTTATTTATATCAAAGACTATTCTTATTTATATATTTCTATAAAAGTCTATTTTTATACTTTCATAATGTTTTGACCCCAGTTTGGGGGTTAACTATTTGGCCATAGTTAGGACCCTAACAGGTACTACCATCCCGGGTCAGGGTGGATCTGGGAACAGCAGCAATTAAGGAGGTGGTTCCATGCTCCTCCCAACCTCCCAATCAGAGGCCTTGCTGCTCAGGACCACCAATATTGAGGTACCCCCACTTGGTCTATTCTCTATTGTTGATAAATTTATTTTGCGAGAAGTTTCATATCGGTTAAGGGAGATGCTGACCGTTTCTTTGAGAAAGGTCTCCTGCAACATACAATATTTGAACTGCAATTCAAGGATTTCCTCATAGTTTGGTTTAACACCCTTACAGTTCCATTGCATAATGCTTGCCTTCCATTTGTCCATTTCAGAGTAATTATTTTATTTTATTAAGTGGATCTTAAGGATGATTATGTTTTTGGTTACCTATTTCCATATATTCCATACTTTCTACACCATTTGTTTTCCTTGTTTGTAGACTTGTTCTTCATCAATTATTTGTATATTCTTGATTATTTGGCTGGTTGGCTGAATGATTTATTTAACCAGCATATCAACCTTCATTAGGTTATTTAATGCTGAAAATCATTTTGATTTGTTTTATTCAGCTTATTTGTTTTATTGTTTTTGTTTGTTTATATTATTTTTTCAAAAAAGTTTTGTTAGTAACATTTTTTATTTAAAAGTTTTGTTGGTAACAGTTTTTTATTCAAAAAAGTTTTGTTGGTATCACATTTTTAATTCAAAAAAATTTTATTGGTCACGTTTTTTATTCAAAAAAGTTTTGTTGGTAACGTTCTTTTTGTTCGAAAAAGTTTTGTTTGTAACGTTCTTTTCATTCAAAAAAGTTTTGTTGGTAACGTTCTTTTCGTTCGAAAAAGTTTTGTTGGTAACGTTCTTTTCATTCGAAAAAGTTTTGTTGGTAACGTTCTTTTTATTCAAAAAAGTTTTGTTGAATACTTTTATAGCATTTTGACCCCAGTTTGGGGATAAACTATTTACCCATTGCTGGGACCCTGACAGGTGCTACCACTCCGGGTCAGGGTGAACCTGGGAACAACAGCAATTAAGAGGTGGTTCCATGCTCCTCACAACCTCCCAGTCAGAGGCCTTGCTGCCGGATGCAGTTTACCATCATGCCCAGGACCCTTGATTATTTGGGTTCTTTTCATTTCATTCTTTATGTGGGTTGTCGACCTGTTTACAATTAATTGCTTTTAATTCTATTTCTTCTGTTTTTTGGATTTTGATTTTGTTTTGTATCGAGGTTTGATTGGTTTTTGTTTTGTCAGTTTTTCTTCATGGAATTTTTCATTTGAGAAGTTTTGAGCATTTTGTCATTGAGAGGTTGTCAGTGAATCTTGGGTTGAATTTACATTGTGGATAGATTTGCTTCAGTGGCATGGGTTGTTTGCAAGTTTACAATCAGTTTTAATGTTTTCAGTATGTTTGTTAATTCTTGAATTAAAAACGTTAGTTCTTGTGTTTCATGTAATTTGTTTGATATTAGATTCTCATAAATATAACTTCATTTTGCTTTGGTTATTTTAGCATACGATTGTGTATTGGAATTTGCTTCAATAATTTTCCAGCTTACGGCCATATCACGTTGAATACACCGGTTCTCACTCGATCACCAAAGTTAAGCAATGTTGAGCCTGGTCAATACTTAGATGGGTGACCGCTTGGGAATACCAGGTGCTGTAAGCATTTAGTGACGAATGTGCTTGCTTACAACCATATCATGTTGAATACACCGGTTCTCACTCGATCACCAAAGTTAAGCAATATGGAGCCTGGTCAGTACTTAGATGGGTTACTGCTTGGGAATACCAGGTGCTGTAAGCGTTTAGTGACAGATGTGCATTGTGGTGCAGTGGATATCGGCTCGGAAAGAGAAATCGGTGAGCCAAGTTCAAATTCCAGTTGAATACGCTGCATTCACTTAAGCACTGGTACCCTTGGGAAAGGTATTAATCCGTCCCTTCCCTCCAGTTATGGGTTAAATAACAAGGGTAGGACTTGGGGACCCTGCCCTTAAAAACAAATTCCAATGAATCTTGATACTCGAAAAGAAAAAAGTATTACTAGATACAAAACTTATATAAAAACAACAATAAATTGTTGAAAGAAAAAAGGTATTACCAACCATAAATAAATAAAATTTAGTTGGCAATAAATGACCCGCTGAGGTTGATGTGCCATAAAAACAAAACAACCAACCAACAATAATTTTCCTTGCTTCTGAGGAGAAACTCCTAATTTTTAATGTACACCACTGGCCATAATTATTAGGCCACCTCAGTTTTTTTAAAAGAAATGCATTTCATATTATTTTTAGTATTTATTGCCAGATGAAAATAGAATGGTTCTTTTGTTATTATTATTTTGCAAAATTTTATAAGGCAAGGAAGCAAAGATGAACTCGTCCGAATCATCCTAAATTTTCTTCATTCTTTCAATGATGAAACTGCAATATAGGTAATTATTAAAAATTTATAAATTTATTTGAGGCACCTAACAGTATTAGCAAAAGAAGCATTCTATTTTCATTTACAATTCTTCTTCTATGTGCCCTGTCCCTTCAGGACGTAGGCGATCATGGTTCTCCACGGCCCTGCAAATATGTTATCCGCTACCTTCCTCTGTCTCTCTTTCCTTCTATCTGGGCAGTCAGTATCAGGTTCTCCAGGCTCTCCTTCCTCATTGCATGTTCCAGGAACTTCAGTTGTCTCTTCCTGATGCTCAGTATTAATTTCCTTTTTGTTGCCATTCTTTCCAACACCTCATCGTTGCTTGCATGCTCAGTCCACGATATCCGCAGCATCCTTCTGTAGAACCACATTTCTGCTGCTTCCAGTTTTGTCCTCATTTTCAATGAAATTGTCCAGCATTCACTGCCGTATTGAAGAACTGACATCACATGGCAATCCAGCACTCTTTTCTTTGTTTCTAGTGAAATTTTCCTGTGTGTTAGTACTTTTCACTTGGCAATAAATACTAAAAAATAGTATGAAATACATCATTTTTTTAAAACACTAGGGTGGCCTAATAATTATGGCCAGTAGTGAAATTAATACTGAGCATCAGGAAGACACAACTGAAGTTCCTGGGACACGCAATGAGGAAGGAAAGCCTGGAGAACGTGATACTGACTGGCCAGATAGAAGGAAAGAGAGACAGAGGAAGGCAGCGGATAACATATTTGCAGGGCCTGATCAGGTGCATGACAGAACGGGGGTTGCCAGGAGTAACAGGAGCAAACATACTAAGAGCCACAAGGGATAGGGAGACGTGGAGAACCATGATCGCCTACGTCCTGATACATAGAAGAAGAAGAAGTGTATATTTTTCTTTTTTTCAGGTTTCACACTCCCTGGAAGTTGTCTTATGATTTTTTTTACAATTAGGGCTTTTGGTTTCATTTGGATATGTGTTCTCTGTGTTGTTAGGATCATTTTCCCCACATACCGACTTCCTTATACGTTTATTCTTACTGTGTCCATATTTTTGGCAGTTGAAACGTCTTAATGGATTTGGAATATATGTTTCTACTTTGGAAACTGTATAGCCAATTTTTATTTCCCCTGGTGGTTCTGGTGCATCAAATGTAATGATATAGGTGTTGGTATCTATAATTCCGTCATTTTTTTTTTAAATAGATATTCTTCTTATGCCTGTAATGTTTAATTTTTTTAATGGAATTATTGTTCTTAATTTCTTCCAGTGTACACAGAGAGAGGTCAGTGCTTCTCACCACACATTTGGAGAAATTTAAAAACTGGCGTGGGTAGACCCACAAGGTAGCAACAAAAGAAAAGGGAACCTTTGAGTCGTCCTCAAACTAGAAATCGACCAACTTATTATATTAACATCTATAGATTGACTTAGAAAAGGGCATTCTGCTTCTCAGAGGCTCATAGCTTTATATTTATGTTTATATATCCTGGTTGTGAAAGATTTTTGATTGGGTGGTTCAAGTATGGCTTTGTGGCCTGGCAATTCTGGTTATCTAATTTTAGAAATGGCAAAACTCTCCATCATCTCAAAGAATTCAAACTACACTCAGTAAATTTCTTGTTTCCTTCAAGTACGAGCATGTGAGCAATGATGAGATTTTGGAATTGATGGAAATGAAAAGGAAATTAATACCAAGCATTAGGAAGAGACAGCTGAAGTTCCTGGGATATGCAATGAGGAAAAAGGGTTTGGAGAACCTGATACTAATAGGCCAGATAGAGGGAAAGAGAGACAAGGGAAAGCAACGGATAACATATTTGAAGGACCTAATCAGATGGATGATGGAACGAGGGTTGCATGGTGTAACAGGAGAAGGCGTGCTAAGAGCCACCATGGATAGGGAGACGTGGAAAGCCATGATCGCCTATGTCCTAAAAAGACAAGGCACATAGAAGAAGAATATATATGCCAACTGTTTATAAGAAATCATAATGTGGATATAAAATGGGGGATTAATTCTATATTATAATCAATATATAAATTGATCCCTCATTTTGTGGCCATGCTAGTTTCTATACAGTTATATTCTAGATTTATGGGCCTGAGCTAGTGGATGGTAGAGCTGGGTTTGGGTGGTGTAACAGGAGAAGGCATGCTAAGAGCCACCAGGGATAGGGAGATGTGGAAAGCCATGATCGCCTATGTCCTGAAAGGACAAGGCACATAGAAGAAGAAAGAAGAATCTGGAGGCAAGGAAAAGCAATTTCTTCTGATGAACATTCCTACAAGTGAATAGTTATAAAAGTTCTCTTGATGTATTATGCATTTGTTATGGCGAAACACACCTATTCTTCCTCGGATAATGGACTCTTCCTCCTATATCAATAAGAGTTAACAGGAAATTAACTCGAGAAGTTCTAGGAAAGTTCATAGGAGTTCTTAGAAGTTCATAGGAGTTCTTTAGAGTTCTATTGGAGTTCAGTAGAACTACTAGGCAGTTGATATTAGTTGGCAGTTAGCTGAATACTAAGGAGTCAGCTTTTCAGTGGGAGATTACCAAGTTCCCAAAATTTAGGGCGCGTTAAGTCGATTAGCAACCAACAGCACAATTATAACTTTCAGTGCAAAAACTACTCCACAACAGCATTTAAAACACCATTCATGATTCGCCTATTATTTTCTGAGCATTAGACTGAAATACAAAGGAATGTCATAACCTACCTCATTTAATTGGCCTTTTCTTTTTCTCATATGCGATTCGAATACTCTTTGGATGCTTCTATAAAATAAATTTTTTTAAAAATACATTTTTATTTAAAAAAAAAACATCACTGGTTTTTAATTTATCATAAATTGTTGCATACAAGTCGAATTTTTAAGTCTAAATTCTTTCAAAAGATTGTCTTACATGGCGGGTATCAAACGCAAACCTTTACTACTGAGTTGTAAACAAGTGGGACAGCACTCCTAACAATTACTGTACACCACTTACGGTACCTCCAGAAGATTGCTGCAAATATATACCACTAAAACTTGCATTTGGTAAACATATTTGGCATATTAACACCAAAATATAGAATAAAATAGTAACACCAATTCAGCATTCTATTAATGCAACAGTACACATTGCATCCAACTGTTCATACACAAAGTGTAAACACTGAATAAAGCAGCATTTATAGGTATGACCAGCCTTTGAGATTTCACTCGCCTGATCGACTCAGTCGATTAAAAAATTAATTTGGCAATTAAAGTTTATTGCTTTACTCATCCACGGTTGATTAAAAATCCAGCAGTGAAATATGTCCCTTCAAATATAGAAAAAGGAAATCTGATTCCTTTTAAAACTCAAATGTATGCCATTGAAGATTCACAAGTTACTTAGAATGACCTACAATGACATTATTGAACTCTTTGGTCTCACTTTTATCGTCCCGGCCAGTGTAAACATTCGTTTAATTAACACTTCCAGAGTAGAGCCAAAATGTCATTGTCATCCTGATTAAAAATGCTCACAGATTTTTAGAAGCTCATTTGGAAAAAATATTATCCTTGGCTCAATACTTCCTCCCCACTTACTAAAAGTAAAACCGAACATTTAAAAGAAATAAAGAAAAAAAATATGCATACTTTTTTCAACCACGCACTGAAAAACAAATTATAAAAGTAATTTTTTTTAAAGAAAACTGTTGAGACAATCAAATTTATTTTTTTATCGATGGAGGTTACTGTCAAACAGAAGAAAAAAACTACAAATTTAGGTAACTCCACTCAATTGCCAAAAAAAAAACCCTTCATATCATGTTAAAAGGGCTCAAACATAATAAAAACAAAGTTTCATCATCAAAATGTTTATGCTATTATTAAGAGGAAAGATCAAATTTTGTTGTTATTATTTTTTAAAATTTTTGAAATCCTTTCTAACACATTCAAAATTTTAATTAAAATTTCATTTTTTGTTTTCCATTAGTGATTCACACTATGTTTACGTAAGACAACTATGAAGAAAATGGAGTCGGTCAAGTTTTTTTTTTTTTTTTTTAATCATCTCACCCCAAGCAAGGCATTCCACTGCCACTATTGCGCATGGGGCTACATAGGGGAAGGTAAAGAGAAGGAGTGGATAGACATAGGGAATGTCAGGAGAAAGGTGATAGATGAGTAAGGATAGCAAGGATGAGTGTCGGGCAGATGGGAAGAGTGTTTGATAGAATGGGAGCAGGTTAGTGTGTTAGGAGGTGTCTATTGACCTTACATTTAAACTCCTGGAGATTGTAGCCGTCGGGGAAGCAATCGTTTGGAAGAGAATTCCACAGTTGGGAAGTGCGAGGAAAGAAACTGTTGGAGTAGAAGTTACGGCTGCATTTTATCGATTTCACTGTAAAAGGGTGGGATCTAGTTGCTAATCTAGTATCTCGTGCAAATTCGTATTTAGGGGGCACCAGTGATCTAAGTTCATCGGAGCAGAAGCCGTGAAAGTATTTATAGAAGAGACACAGCGAAGCCACGTCTCGCCGGTGGGAGAGAGACTGCAGGCGGTCTGCCAAGTCGGTATCTATCACATTACAGACCCTCCTCTGAACCTTATCGAGAAGCCCGAGGAGAACAGCAGGGGCACCCGACCAGATATGGCAGCAGTATTCAATGCACGGGCGGATGGTAGATTTGTAAATGTGCAGGATAGATTTAGACGGAAAAAACTTCCGGGCCCTACACAGAGAACCGACTTTCATAGCAGCGGATTTAGCAATGGATTCGATATAGTCATTCCATTTGAGGTCCGCTGAAAGTGTGAGACCAAGGAGGCGTAGTGTTTTACTCTCTGGGAGGCAAGCCTGGTCCATGCTAATGGGAGGTAGGTGAGATTGTCGATGATGGTTAATTGACAGTAGCTTCGTTTTAGAAGCATTAAAATTTACTAGCCATTTCTTACCCCAGTCCAATATGGATTGGAGGTCTTTTTCAATCTCGGCTGCAAGTTTAGCTTTGACGCCTACACCAGATTTTTGTTGGAGGCGAGAGTAAACTGTGGTGTCATCGGCGTACAAACCTATTTGGGTTCTTATGGAATCAGGGAGATCATTAATATATATCAGGAAGAGTGTAGGACCTAAGATGGAGCCTTGGGGGACACCTGCGTTTGTATGGTAGTTCTGAGAGGCATGTCCGTTTAATACCACTTTCATTGTGCGGTTAGAGAGGAATGACTGGATTAGTTCAAACAAATGTCCAGTTATACCATAGCTCCGCAGTTTACATAGAAGGCCAGCATGCCAAACTCTGTCGAACGCCTTAGATATATCCAATGCAACGGTTCGAGCTTCGCCATTCCTGTCGAGTGCCTGGTATATGTACTCGGTGATGGTCGTTAGCATATCAGCAGTAGACCTGGTGAAGCGGAAACCATATTGCTTGTCCGAGAGGAGCCTGTGTGCTGTGAGATGCTGAACCACCTCGGCGTTGATAATGGCTTCGAACACTTTGCCAAAGATCGGAAGAAGGCTGATAGGGCGGTAATTTGCAGGGTCAGAGGGTTCTCCAGTGTTTTTAAATATGGGAACTATAGAGGAAGATTTCCAACAGGCAGGAAAGCAGGAAGCAGATAGGCAGAGGTTGTAGAGCTTAGAAAGGATAGAGGAGAGTTCAGGGGCACATTTCTTTAAGACTATGGTTGGGATTCCGTCACCACCGCTCGCTTTGTGAGGGTCAAGTTTTAAGATTATCTTAGAGACAAGCGAAGGTGTAATGTGGACATCATTCAGTTGTGCCTCGGTTCTAGGTGAGAAATCGGGTGTAAAGACTCCAGACGAGTCCAGACTCGAATTGTTCGAGAATCTGCGGGCAAAACATTCAGCCTTATCTGCTGGGGAGGTGAGGACCTCAAATTTATTGATTAGCGGGGGTATTGTGGACTTGCTCTTGTTAAGTACTCTTTTACAGAGTCGCCAGTAGTCTTTAGAGCCGAATTTAGAGCATGCTATGCGTTGCTTCATTCTGGCAGCAAACAACATCTTAGCTTCGTTAAGTACCCTTTTACACTTATTACGAGCTGAAGTGAAAAGGCGCCTGTTTTCTTCCGACGCATAGTTACGATAAAGTCGGAAGAAATGATTCCGGTGGGCAATGGCAGCCGAACAAGCAGGTGAGAACCATGGAGACGAATGAGATTTAAGCTGGAATTTCCTAGCAGGGATGAAGGCATCAATGCCAGCCTTAACCCAGGAGGAGACCTCGGATGCACATTCTTCGATGGGAAGACTAAAGACGTTGTTCCAAGGGATGTCACAGAGGAAGTCTCGGAACGAATCCCAGTCTGCTCTTTGATAGCAGTATGATATTCTACTTGTCTGTGTTTCATGGGTCGGGCGGGAGTGGAGTGAAATATTGACGGACACTACAGTGTGGTCAGAGTTTCCAAGAGGGCAGAGTTGTCTGGTAGTGCAAGAGTCTGGGATGGAAGTGAAGCAGAGGTCTAGAAGTGAGTTGCTTCCGTTAGGGTTGTCGGAGAAACGCGTGGGGAAGTCCACTACTTGCGTAAGGGATTGGGTGATTGAAAAGTTCATGGTGTGGACACCAGCAGGGTCAGTGACAGCGTTCTTCAGCCACTTGGTGTGGTGGGCGTTAAAGTCACCAAACACGAATACATGGGCAGAGGGATGGGTAGAAATGGCTTTGTCAATATTGTCAGAAATGATGTCAAGTAACGAACAGTCAGGGGAGGAAGGAGAGCGGTACAGAAAGAAGAGATAGCTAATCGAGCTGAGAAGTGAGAGGCGGAAGCACATGAAAGAATGATCTAGGGATTCAAAAGATGACACCCTAGCTAAAGGAAGGTGTTCGCTGACATAGACACCAAGCCCATGCATATGAACATTGGAGTCCTTCCTGAAGAGGGGAAGGTAGCCAGGAACGCAGAACTCAGATGAGGGGATAGAAGGGTTAAGATTAGTTTCACATAGGGCTAATATATCAGGTGAGTTATTATGGAGGAAAGAATCTACGCTGGGGAAGTTGGTGCGGATGCCGCGAATGTTAGTGAAAGAGATGCAGACAGGTTTGGGCGTTTTCAAATGAGCTGGTTTAGTTTTGTTATTATGTTTGCTTTTTTCCATAGTAATTCAGTGAAGGAGTGGTCTTAGAATAGAATCAGTCGGTCAATCATTTGCAACTTGTGAAGGATGGAGACTGGCGCGGCCTACAACATAATGTGGCCTCGGGGTTGCCCACCGAACGTTCATGCAGGGACGCCCGTCCATGCGCGATATGGCACTACAAGAACCCCGGTATTATTCAACTGTTGATCAGAGCAGCCTCTCAAGACGCTACGCAAGAGTTCGGGCTCCTAACTACCAGTCGGAAGCAGCAACCAGGAAACTGCCAACCCGGTACCCTCAGAATGTAAAGACGTTGCCACCATACTCCGTAACTGCAAAGAGCTTCCAGCTGAACTAACACCAAGACCAGAGAAAGGGGATGAACCGGAAACCCCTTCCTAAACAAGAAACAAGGTGATCACCTCTAAACTCATTCAAAAGAAGGGGGTGGAGTGTGAGACCGGGCGATAGTAGAAACTATCTACTCCAATTAAAAAAAAAAAAAAAAAAAAAAAAAGGAAAAAGTGACTGAGGCTTACAAAGTTTTAACTTAGTAAAAGTCGAAAATACCCTTGAATAGCAAAATTATTTACACAAATTAAGTGACGAAAAAAAAAAAAAAAAAAAAAACAAAGACGGCCAAAAGACGAAATAAATAAATAAAATAATTTCAAGAAATTTCACAAAAACAGACTGAAAAATGGACTGAATCCCAGTTGACTTACCACAAGCAGCTAACACTGTAAAGTTGATTTAATTCAATTTCTGAAGACAAAAATAGAAATTAAACCGTTTTTTACAGAATATAGTCGAGTTATGTTGCTTGCGTTCGCTTGCCAAGCCGTTAAGAATTCAATCTCTCGAAGACAGAAATTTAAATCTTCTACAAGACAAAACTAATGGAAATAATTGAACCGTGATGCTATTTATCATTAGTCGAAAATACCCTTGAATAGCAAAATTATTTACACAAATTAAGTGACGAAAAAAAAAAAAAAAAAAAAAAAACAAAGACGGCCAAAAGACGAAATAAATAAATAAAATAATTTCAAGAAATTTCACAAAAACAGACTGAAAAATGGACTGAATCCCAGTTGACTTACCACAAGCAGCTAACACTGTAAAGTTGATTTAATTCAATTTCTGAAGACAAAAATAGAAATTAAACCGTTTTTTACAGAATATAGTCGAGTTATGTTGCTTGCGTTCGCTTGCTTGCCGTTAAGAATTCAATCTCTCGAAGACAGAAATTTAAATCTTCTACAAGACAAAACTAATGGAAATAATTGAACCGTGATGCTATTTATCATTAGTCGAAAATACCCTTGAATAGCAAAATTATTTACACAAATTAAGTGACGAAAAAAAAAAAAAAAAAAAAAAAAAAAACAAAGACGGCCAAAAGACGAAATAAATAAATAAAATAATTTCAAGAAATTTCACAAAAACAGACTGAAAAATGGACTGAATCCCAGTTGACTTACCACAAGCAGCTAACACTGTAAAGTTGATTTAATTCAATTTCTGAAGACAAAAATAGAAATTAAACCGTTTTTTACAGAATATAGTCGAGTTATGTTGCTTGCGTTCGCTTGCCAAGCCGTTAAGAATTCAATCTCTCGAAGACAGAAATTTAAATCTTCTACAAGACAAAACTAATGGAAATAATTGAACCGTGATGCTATTTATCATTAGTCGAAAATACCCTTGAATAGCAAAATTATTTACACAAATTAAGTGACGAAAAAAAAAAAAAAAAAAAACAAAGACGGCCAAAAGACGAAATAAATAAATAAAATAATTTCAAGAAATTTCACAAAAACAGACTGAAAAATGGACTAAATCCCAGTTGACTTACCACAAGCAGCTAACACTGTAAAGTTGATTTAATTCAATTTCTGAAGACAAAAATAGAAATTAAACCGTTTTTTTACAGAATATAGTCGAGTTATGTTGCTTGCGTTCGCTTGCCAAGCCGTTCAAAGTAAAATGATTTTGGGGCGAGTCAATTTTCCCTCACTCTTGACTGTCAATCGAGTGATTTCTTTTTCGAATCTCAAAAGCTGGATATAATATGCATGATTTTATGATAGTAATGACATCTACCAAAAAACCACCTAACATGATAGGTAATCTACAGCAGTGCTACTCAATATGTGATACACATACCACCGCCAGTACGTGAGCCATCGTTTGCCGATACGTGGAGATTTCCAGAAAAAAAGAAATAATAGTTATACTCTATGTCACGAGAGACTGTCAGGATATTTGACTCGTTTTCGTTTTTTTTTACATTTTAATTTTAGTTTTATATTATTATGGCTACATTGTTCATTTACTCACTCATGTTAAAAGTTATTGCTATCCAACTAACGAATGCGATATGATGAACAGCAAAACAGTGAACTGAATACGCATCAGACTTTGTTCCATTCATATATCCATGATATATACATATCATATATTTTAAATACGTCTTAAATTAATTAAAATTAATATTTTGTTTTACTGTTTGTCTATTTTTTAGAAGATTAATGCCTTTTATTAAATTCAAATTGCTTACGAAGTATTAATATTGAATTTAAATATTTTTTCTGGATTTTTAAAAATATATATCCTCGAAACCAGTGGTCATAACTAATATAGCACAAATATGGTACTGGTCAATGGCACACTGAAAAGACTTGTTACGTCAATGATGATTGCTCTTAGAATGAACAAGATATCATGTCCTCATGTTTATTACAGATAGTCAGTTAAGTGCCATATGTGAAACACGCTTGGGCGATCATGTCTCGAAAGAGACATGACTAACTGAGCTGAAGGTTATCCTGCCATTGCTTTCTGCGGTAGACTGGTTGCCGACCAAGGCTATAGAACCCAATCTGTCCTGTTATTTGACTCATGGCTAGATGGGGAAGATATATACTATATTATTAAGTAGTATTTAGTGGGGGATCAGTTTATTACTTCATAACAATAAAAAACTGATCCTCCACTTTATGACCAGTAGAAGCCTCAATCATCTTTCCAACTATTATATTCTGTCAATCAGTTAAGTGCCATACGTGATACACGCTTAGGCGATCATGTCTCAAAAGAGACATGACTGACTGGGCAGAAGATTATCCCGCAGTAGGTTGTCATTGCTTCCTGCGGTAGACTGGTTGCCGACCAAGGCTATAGAACCCAATCTGTCCTGTTATTTAACCCATAACTGGAAGGAAGAGACGGATTAATACCTTTCCCAAGGGTAATTGTGCATAAGTGAATGCAATGAATTCAACTGGAATTCGAACTCAGCTCCTCAATTTCTCATTCCAAGCCGATATCCACTGCACCACAATCTCAAAAAAAAAAAATTCCCGGGTTCACAGCCCCCACCCCTCTTATTTAGCTGGACTGGGACCAATGCTTGCCGGTCCCTGGCACATTGAAAAAAAAAATAACTACCAGTCTGTCACAGCAGATAGTTTGAGAAGCACTGATCTACAGTATATTTTAAAATTAATGTTAACATTAATGTGTTTATCCATAGACTTGACAAATTTTAAATGCTTATTAAGTTATACCAATACAATATGCAGTACCTACTGGTGTATGCTGTAAGTTGTTTGGTATACAACAAATATAGAATGTTATTACAGTTAGTATCTCAATATACAGAGAAGTGGTGTGACCTTATGTATTTTTGACACAGGTTATCATTCTGTAACCTAACTTAATTTACCGATTTTCAGCTTGAAATTCTCTGAAGATTACCTTAATCCATAAACACCTGAAGAAGACCAGAGAGTACAACAGTCAAAACAGTCAGTCAGTTAAGTGCCATACGTGGTACACGCTTGGGCGATCATGTCTCGAAAGAGGCATGACTGACTGGGCAGAATATTATTCCGCAGTAGGTTGCCATTGCTTTCTGTGGTAGACTGGTTGCCGACCAAGGCTATAGAACCCAATCTGTCCTGTTATTTAACCCATGACTGGAAGGAATAGACGGACTAATACCTTTCCCAAGGGTATTTGCGCGTAAGTGAATGCAAGGAATTCAACTGGAATTCGAACTCGGCTCTCCGATTTCTCGTTCCAAGTCGATATCCACTGCGCCACAACGCACATCTAGTCAAAACAGTAAATAATGTAAATAAATCTTAAAAATAAATGTTTCATAAATCAGTATTAAAAAAAATTCTATTAAAATTGGTTGGAAAACACTATTTTATATTCATTTAAAAGTTCCCACTCACAAAAGCAATTTCACAGAAAAAGTGAAAGTGAGGCTGTACGCTAATTTTGGCGACCCTACAAATATAAAATAAAAGTAAAACACATTCTCCAGGTAAAAAGAAATAAATTTTTAAATTTCGGTGCAATATATTCAGACTATCAACTGTCACTTTGGTTTGGTTTACCTATATTTATATCGTGTCCAGAGTAAAGTAGAGGGCCGGATAAGATTCTCTCGAGGGCCAGATGTTGCCTCTCGGGCCAGGGGTTGCCAACCACTGTTATAGAACAATACCTAAACCTCTGAGCCTCCAGTCTAATGATCTACTTATTGCACATTCAAGAACTTAATGATGCTTACCTGTTTGTAAATAATCCTTTCATTAAGATCTCTTCAGTGACCTCCTTCATGAAACTTGTGTAGTCAGCTTCCTCCCTAGAATAAGAACAATTTTTGATTTAATGACCGATTTAAATGAATAAGGACCATTTTTGATTCAATGACTCCAAGAAAGAATGAAATATTAATTTAATGAGTTAACAATTTTTTATTTAATGATTGAATCTGGATCAGGCTTTTTTATTCTCATTTGAGGAACCCCACCCAGGTTGATTTCCACTGTTTCATGTCCGTCATTGCAGAGGATGTGCCGTACTCACCATGCTTGGCAATGCAGGTTGGTGAAGACTATTTAACCCATAGCTGAAGGGAGAAGAGATATATTAATAACTTTCCCAGTTGTATTTGCATGGAAGTGAATGTAGCGAATTCAACTGGAATTCGAACTTGGCTCTCCAATTTTTCATTCTGAGCCAATATCCACTGCACCACCCACACACATCCTTGATTGATTTAAGTGAATAAGAACAATTTTTGGTTCAATGACCCCAAGAAAGAATTAAAAATTAATGAAATATGGAGGAAATATATTTAATGAAATATTGATTTAATGATTTAACACTTTTTGATTTAATGACTGATTTAATGATTTTTGGTTCAATGACTCCAAGAAAGAATGAAATATTAATGAAATATTAATTTAATGATTTAATAATTTTTGATTTAATGATTGATTTAAGTCAATAAAAACAATTTTTGACTTAATGACTCCAGCAAAAAGAATGAAATGTTACAAAGTCCCTCTGCAGACTTGAAAAAAGAAAATCCTAATTAAATAATTAAAATAACTTCTCTGAAATTAAATTTTGACTTTATTTGAAAGATAATAGCTTAAAGTTAATTTGTAATCAATGAAAAAGTATTTTACACTCATAAATAAAGTTTAAGACATTTTTCAACCACTTCCAGTCAGTTTGATGAGAAAATTTAACGGATAGCAACAAAAGAAAAATTTTAAAAACTTTTTAAAATTTCTTAAAATTTCAATATATGGCACAAATATTTGTTTGATAGAAAAATAGTAAATTTAAAGATTAATGAATTAGATTTTGTAAAAATATTACTTTGTACAAAAGATATCGTGGAAAATACATTTTTATGTCCTAACTTGTCAAAGGGCAAACAATTGCTATCTTACAACTCCTACTTTAAATTGCCACCAAAAATCCAGTCAAATATTAAAGTTCACACTTAGCACAATAAACCAAATTTAAAATGATAAAATGTAGAAAAAATAAATAAAAACAAATAAAATTTGAAATAATAAATAGTTTAAAATTAAATTGCTTTAAAAAATGTTAGCTGAAAAATAGTATTATTCACACTGTTCAGACTGTTGTCCTCATCTTTATTGCCATGTTTACGATATTTCGATTATTGCATGCTCCGGCCTTCTTCAGGTGCTAGGAATTTTGAGCCGAACCCTTTATTTCCATTACTAGGGTATATCTCAACTCTCTATTTGTTCTCCACTACTGTAGCCAGGTATTGAACTCACAACTCTTTGGGTCAAGTCACTGGAACTTACCTCAAGGACACATGATGCAGTAAATAGAAGTATTGGTAAAATAATGTAAATACTACCTCATCTTGGATGTATAGACAAATACTGAAACATGGTATTAGACTACATTTCGATTCTTCAAACACATCTCCAAAAATACAAAAAGTATACACACATTAACTCACACACACTGATGAGAGTGAATACCGAATGGTAATTAAATAAAAAAATAAAAATAAAAAAATAAATATATATATATATATATATATATATATATATATATATATATATATAAAAACAATAAACACACCTCCAATTAAAGCAGACAGATATAATACCAGATATAATACCAGATCATAAAACAGCGCCCACTATCACTCTAACAGAGATACAAAAATGACAAACCCTGTTATTGGTCAACGCGCACATATATAAACCATAAATTAAAGCAGACATATATAACATCAGATTGTAAAATGATGCCCACTATCACTTTGACAAAGATGCATAAACACCAAATCCTACTGTCGGTCAACACACACATATATAAGCCATAAACACACACACACATACACATTTACAGGTACACACACACTCACTACAATCAATGGCAGCAGTAGCGATGAAAGATGACCATTTGTTGAAAGACATGAAATCAAGCTCTCCTATCATTCTGAAGATGAAACTTCGATCTTGAAATATTAATGAATAATAAACAGGTAATACCCAACACTTTCTTTACCTTTCTTTATTATACAATGCATTGTAATAGCCTTTAAAATCTACCAATAGACCAAATATACACAGTGCTTCAAGCAAATTACAAAACTCTCCTAAACACATCTTTATTTTAAATCAATTTCATCAGCAATGATCATGATGTGGAAGAGTTTAAAAATCATGCTGTGTAAATGTGCATTGTGGTGCATTGGATATCAGCTCAGAATGAGAAATCGGGGAACTGAATTCAAATTCCAGCTGAATTCATTTCATTCACTTACGCACAAATACCCTTGGGAAAGGTATTAATCTGTCTATCCCTTCCAGTTATGGGTTAAATAACAGGACAGATTGGGTTCTATAGCTTTGGTCAGCAACCAGTCTACCACAGAAAGCAATGGCAACCTATTGCAGGATAATCTTCTGCCCAGTCAGTCATGTCTCTTTCGAGACATGATCGCCAAAGCGTGTATCATGTATGGCACTTAACTGACTGACTGTGTAAATACAAGTCAATTTTTTACAAAATACAACAGAGAATCATTCAGTTTTCTTTAATTCTTTTAAGATTTAGGAACTTAATTCTGATGTGTTCACACACAACCATCATTTTCTTTTTGTTGATATAACACCCTCAGTGATTTAGAATTATAGAATGTAAAAATTAGCAACATCAAAAATTTGTTAGTACAAATTAGCTATCAGTTAAGTAAATAGGAGTTATAATTTATCTAAAAACATTTTCTACAAAAACATTTTTTAAAAAACTTAAAAATAAAATTGAATATAAAATTCATTCATTAATAAATAAATGTTGAAAATTTCAATGTAAATTTGCCTGATTTTTTATAAACTTTTAAAAATGGATTGATCATCTTTTAGCTTTAACATATCAAAAGTGTGTATAATTCTGGAGTTAGCTAAATATTATATTGTAGAAATTTATTTTTCCTAACATACAGGTATAATGGATTGAATTTGTGATCTACAAAGTATACATACATTTATCAAGTAAAGACTCTATAAAAAAATTTAAAAAGCTCCAAAGATAAAATCTAAAAAAAAAAACAGAAAAAAATGTTACTGAATCCAAAATATAACAAAATTCAGAAAAGAAAAAAATTGTCTGTATTTCTGAGATGAGGTAGTATTTACAGTATTTACATTATTCAGACTATTGTCCTCATCTTTGTTGCCATTTATACAACGTTTAATAATAAATCATTCTATTTGTCTATATTTCTGAGATGAGGTAGTATTTACAGTATTTATATTATTTGGACTATTGACCTCATCTTTGTTGCCATTTGTACGACATTTAATAATAGATCATTCTGTCTATATTTCTGAGATGAGGGAGTATTTACAGTATTTACATTATTTGGAGTATTGTTTTCATCTTTGTTGCCATTTGTACAACGTTTAATAATACAGCATTCTATTTGTCTATATTACTAAGATGAGGTAGTATTTACATTATTCGGACTATTCTCCTCATCTTTGCTGCCATTTCCACAATGTTTTGGCCACTGTACACTCCAGTCTTCTTCAGGTGTTAGGAATTTCAAACTGAACCCTTTATTACAATCACTGAGATATAGCATTCTCATTCCTTGAGAGGAGCCACTTCTGAGTTATCTCCCTTTAACCTGACTCACTAAGTTACTAGTTCACCATTGCTGTAGCCTGATATTGAACTCTCAACTCTTTGGGTCAAGTCACTGGAACTAACCAACGCTTATATCCACTGGGTCATGTGGAGGACAACACTGACTGAATTTCTGGGACTTATAAACATTATGTTTTATTAACCTCATTTTACAAGAGTTCATATTGTAATTTTTTGGTGTTAATGGTTTTCTCTAGTATTTTTTTTTATGTTAATGGTTTTTGCCAGTAATTTTTTACCAGAGTTCATCTATCACAATTTTGATGTTGATGGTTTTCTCTAGTATTTTTTTAGTATATTTTTTTTTTACCAGAGTTCATATTGCATGTAACTGTTGAAAGAAATTCCTAGAACCTGAAAAAGGCCAGAGCACACAACAACTGAAACAACGTGGAAATGGCAACAAAGATGAGGTCAATAGTCCAAATAATGTAAATATTGTAAAAAAAACTTCCAAAGATAACAATATCCAGAAAAAAAAATTTGTTGTAGTTCTCTTACCATTTAGTTTCCAAAGTTGATCGTGAGCTACGTTCAGAATTCAAGTTCACATGTTTTTTCTTTCGTTGATTTTTTGGTGTCATTGTGTGATTCAAATTGTATTCTTTGTCTCTTGAATCACTACCTTGAGTAGTCAAACTTTCAGATTTATTAAGACCACCAAGTCTCCTAGGTAAATCCATTGCAGACTGAGAGTGCAAAAGCTTCACATGACCTGCCGACAACACTGGAGATGAACCCTTTGATGACATTGTCTGTTCCGAGAAAAATTCCTTCTGCTCTTCATCTGCAGGAATTTCAAGTGGTGGCACTTTTTTACATTCTTCACTCGAGTACTGCATCTTAGGGGATAGCATTGATGTATCGCCAAGGTTAGTCTTTTGCCTGGGCTTTGGAACTGGAGCCTCTCCTTTACCACTCTCTCTTACATCAGAAGATAATTTAGGAGGATTTAAATCACCAGATTGTTGCTTAGGTTTTATTCTCTTAGGTGGATTGTAGTATTTGTATTGGTTCAGAAACGATGTCCGATTAGATTTAAGTATTTTTGGTACAAATGGTTTGTCAGGTTCAGTAAAGAAATGAGCCCTAGTGCGCAACAGATCCTGTTCCTCTTTGTGGGTTGAGGAGCGAGGTCTTCGCCCAGTTCCAAGCTTTTCAGAGTTCAAAACAACGGATGGAGCAGTAAAGCTCATTTGCGACATGGAAGACATTTTCCTACAACAGCTTGTGCGTCTTAACATGTCCTCAGAAATAGCATTTGTTTGCCTGTTGTAGTTTTGCGTATTCTGGCTATACAGAGGCCCTTGAAGATCTTGGCTTCTACCATTAAGGGTCATTTGTACAATACGTTCCACCTCTGCTTCTAGGTCATCACCATATTTATCCTGCAAATATAATAATATATACCTTAAAATATTAACAATATTATTTTTCATAACACTACTGTTGACACAATAAAAGAACTCAAGAGCTTCTCAAGGTAGAGCATTACAAAATGGGCTTGCTTTATAGATAACAGTTGCCCTGGAACTTGAATAGGTTAAGATTGTAGTAGTTGGGAAAGTGGCTGCTGGGAAGAAGTCATCGAAACATCCTCCTTTCATTTAAAGTTTTTTTTAAATCATTTCACCCTAAGAAGGCAATAAAGCCACTAATGCTGAGGGTTACCAAGTGTTAGAGAATATGAAAAAAAAAAATAAACACTATTAAGAAGAGAAAACAGTAAAAAAAAACAGAATTAAGAAGATAGAAATTAACGATTAACATTGCATTTAAATTTTTGAAGAGCAAAAAGTGAGAAGAGAGTTGCACAGGCAAGAAGTGTAAAATAATGAGACCTTACCAATGGAATATGAAACGAATAAGGATGGTATCTAAATCTAAACTTATTTATAAATGGAACTTTGTGTGTGTGTGTGTGTGTGTGTGTGTGTGTGTGTCCGTTAACTCCGAAATGGCTGAACCGATTTTCTTGAAAATTTACACAGTTGTACTATAATAAAAGTAGAAGTTTATATTTTTATATATACGTGTTCCTTGTTGCCTGCCCAGATCCAGTGTAATATCCAAACTTATTTATAAATGGAACTTTGTCTGTGTGTGTGTGTGTGTGTGCGTACGTTACTTATACACTTCAAAACGGCTTAACTGATTTTCTTGAAAATTTACACAGTTGTAATATAAGCAGCTGCGAGTGTTCTTAGCTAGGTTTTGTGTCGAGGTACCCCCGATAAATTTCGAAAATAAAAAAAAAATCAGGTTATAGAAGGAGTGGTCCAATTTTAATCAAATTTGATACACTCATAGACAAAGAAATAAGAAACGATATTCAGAAGTTTCAAGGTTGTAGTTCTATCCTTGGATGACTTATTTGACCCCAATATCCTACTGGGTCTGATCAAAATCAGTTTTTCAGCCGTTTTATTTTACTTTTTGCTTCGGATTTGGCTCTAAGTAGGTATAATTGTAGTTCTTAGTCTCAGCCATGATACCATTTACTCAGAGGACTTATTTAGCCTTCAAAATTCAGTTTACGACGAAAAAAACTTATTTGATATCGATACAGGAAATCAATTTTGACTTACATTCATTCATTTTTCTTTCAGTCTACGGTTTCGCTTTAATTGGAAACAACTATTGCTTTTTAGTCTTTTGTGCCAACGTCCAAAGAGTCTGAGCTCCAGGACCATGGATTAGTTTTAAAGCTTTCATTATACCCGAGCAACGCCGGGCTATACTGCTAGTTAACTGTAAAGCTCTTTACTGGTGGAACTAAGAAATGTAACACTATTTACATTATTTGGACTATTGTCCTCATCTTTACTGCCATGTTTAAGATGTCCGGCCTTCTTCAGTTGCTAGAAATTTCAATCTGAACCCTTTATTACAATCACTAGGACATATCATTCCCACGGGAAAGCCATTTCTTGTAGCCATGTAGTTATCTCCCTTTAATATATCTCTTATAATTATTTGTTCATCATTGTTGTAGTCTGGTATTGAACCACAACTCTTTGGGTCAAGTCACTGGAACTAACCAATGTCTGTATCCACTAGGCTATGTGTCCTTGAGAGCAGCAGCATGTGAATTTTTGGGACATAAACTTAACTAGCAGTTTAGCCCGGTTTCAATCAGGTAGTTTAAGGAATAATAAGAATAAAAAAAATAGCATAATTTACATAGCAAATACTTACACAATGTTCACCATTGTCACTTTTATAGTTATAGATAACAATGTAGAATGTCTCTATTGAATTAGGGTGGGGGTGGGGGCAACATGTATAGATATAGAGAATATAAAGTGGGGTGACTGATTCTATATTATAATCAATACATAAACTGATCCCTGACTTTGTGTGATGATAATATATATTTTTCTACCCCTAATTTTAGCTTTCTGAAAAATTTCAAGGTGTTGTTAGCATTCTAAAATTTTGACCTACATCTGAGCACAACTTCTGTCGAGCTAGACCATAAAATGCAGACGCTAAGTCGAATCTATCAAACAAACAAATACTTACACAATGCCCACCCTCATCAGTTTTATAGATATAGATATTTCAGTAACCATTTTTACCAGAGTTCATATTGCAATCTTTGATGCTAATGATTTTTTATCGAGCATTTTTTTCTTTACCAGAGCTCATTTTTTACGCTAATGATTTTCTGTGGCACTCTATATTACTGGTTTCCATATTGTATTTATTTCTATGTTTGGTCAGTTCAGGAGATTTTTGTGGCCTAGCATATGCACTGATTTCTTAAATTTATGAAGTTTTGGATACATAAATCTAATGTCTCAGTAACAATTTTTGACCAGATTTCATATTGCAATCTTTGACGCTAATGATTTTCTGTAGCACTATGTATTACTGGTTCCCATATTGTATTCATTTCTGTGTTTGGTCGGCTTAGGAGATTTTTATGCACTGATTCTTTAAATTTACATAGTTTCCAGGGACGTTTTCTATCTATTATTTCAACTTCATTCCATAGGGTCAGTGATCCACTTTCTCCATCCATATGTGATCAGCTATGCCTGATTTCTCTGTTGCCCCTCATGTTACAGCCTTGTGATGTTCTTGCAGCCTTGCCTTGAGGGGACAAATCTACTTAGTGCTATTTCTTTAATTTAATAATTTTTTGGCCAATTTTACTTTTTGTCAAAGCTACATCTTTTTTAATTATATATTATAAACTCCTCCCTTTCTTTTAAATGTGTTAAATTTCTGTCTATATTTCTGAGATGAGGTAGTATTTACGGTATTTCTTGTTTATTTTGTCCTTTGTTTTGCTTTTTCTTTAAACTTATAAGAGAAGGTTCTGTAAAACAATTATTTTGGCTTTGAAGGCTTCTCTCGATATAAACAGGTTGTGTTTTTGTTAGTCCCCTCGTGGTAACAGGAACTTAGATTCCTGATTAAGGGTAGTTTTTCTTTGACTCTGTGACACACCCTTTCCTTCTTTTCATCCTCTCTCTTGAACATGTGCTCTCTCCTTTCGTTCAACCTGGCTCTTGCATAAGCGCTCTCTCCTTCCCTTCACCCTCTCTCTTGGATGTGTGCTCTCTCCTTCCCTTCACCCTCTCTCTTGGATGTGTGCTCTCTCCTTCCCTTCAACTTCTCTCTTGGATGTGTGCTCTCTCCTTCCCTTCACCCTCTCTCTTGGATGTGTGCTCTCCTTCCCTTCACCCTCTCTCTCGGACATGTGCTCTCTCCTTCCCTTCATCCTCTCTCTCGGACATGTGCTCTGGTTACTTGTGAACTTTCTTCATAACTGAAAAGAGTCAAAATTTATCGCCATGATGTGTTTAGAAATTTCACTCATCTCAGTTTTGGTGGCTGGTAAGCTTGCTCAATAATGTTTTTTCGTATTGTTACCAATTTAATTTTGGAAATATATTTATCAATTTACTAGCAGTATCGCCCAGCGTTGCTTGGGTGTAATAAAAGCTTTAAAACTAATCCATGGTCCTGGAGCTCAGACTCTTTGGATGTTGGTACAAAAGACTAAAAAGCAATAGTTGTTTCCAGTTAAAGCAAAACCGTAGACTTAAAGAAAATGAATGGATGTAAGTCAAATTTTGATTTCCTGGCATCAATATCAGATCAGTTTTTTTTGTCATAAACTGAATTTTGAAGGCTAAATAAATCCTCTGAGTAAATAGTATCATGGCTGAGACTAAGAACTACAATTATACCTACTTAGAGCCAAACCCAATGCAAAAACTAAAATAAAAGGGCTGAAAAAAAATACAGACATACAGGCAGATAAACAGACACACACACAAACAGCTTGCCTTTTATGTATATATATATATATTTATATATATATATTATCAATTTTCTTCACTATTGTAAGAACTGCAACCTTGAAACTTCTGAATATCGTTTCTTATGTCTTTGTCTATGAGTGTATCAAATTTGATTAAAATTGAACCACTCCTTCTATAACCCAATTTTTTCGATTATCAATATTTATCGGGGGTACCTCAACACAAAACCTAGCTAAGAACACTTGCAGATGCTTATAGTACAACTGTATAAATTTTTTAAAAAATCAGTTCAGCTGTTTCGGAGTCTATAGGTAACAGACACACACACAAAGTTCCATTTATAAATAAGTTTAGATTTTTACTGCACATTTGTCTTCCTGCATATATCGGCGGTTAAATTTAAAAAAAAAGAATGTTTTTGATTCCTTCCACATAAAAAACGAGTTAGCACTTTTTGCATTGTTAAAGGCTTGTTTGTTTTGTCTTTTCTTTAAACTTCTAAGGGAAGGTACTGTAAAACTCTTATTTTGGCTTGAAGGCTTCTCTCAACTTATACTAAGTTAAAACTTAGTAATTTTTTTTTTTTAATTGGAGTAAATAGATCCTTCTATCGCCCGGTTCACACTCCACCCTCTTCTTTTAAACAGGAGTAGTGGTGCATGCCTTGTTCCTTGTTTAGGAGGAGTTCCCTGTTTTCTTTTCTCTCCTCCGGTCTTAGTGCAGTTTCAAGCTTCTTGCAATATTTGTAGATGGTGGCAACATTCTAAGGGTAACGGGCTGACAGTTTCCTGGTTGCTGCTTCCAACTGGTAATTAGTAGCCCGAACTCTTGCGTAGCATCTTGAGAGGCTACTCTGATCAACAGTTGAATAATATTGGGGTTTCTAGTAGTGCCATGTCACACATGGACAGGTGTCCCTGCATGAACTTCCGATTGGCAACCCTGAAGCTACATTATGCTGCAGTCTGTGCCAGTTTCCATCCTACACATGCTGCATACAGCGACTGACTGATCCTACTCTAGATCTCTCTCCTAATAAACCCACTATGAATACACAATCAAAATAGCAAAACTAAACCAGCTAATCAAAAAAAACTAAACCTGTCAACATCTCCTTCTCAAACATATGAGGTACTAGCAGTACAGCCCGATGTTGCTCAGATGTAATGAAAGCTTTAAAATTAATCCATGATCCTGAATATTTGTGTGAAGTTTGGTGAGAATTGGATAAAAATTGTGGATTTGTATAAAAGGCATACAGACAGATAAACAGACACACAAACATCTTGCGTTTTATATATATATATATATATATATATATATAATCAATTTTCAGCACTATTGTAAGAACTGGAAACTTCTGAATATCGTTTCTTATGTCTTTGTCTATGAGTGTATCAAATTTGATTAAAATCGGACCACTCCTTCTATAACCTGATTTTTTCAATTATCGATTTTCAATATTTATCAGGGGTACCTTGACACAAAACCTAGCTAAGAACACTTGCAGACGCTTATAATACAACTGTGTAAATTTTCAAAAAAATCAGTTCAGCCGTTTCAGAGTCTATAGGTAACACGCACACATACACACACAAAGTTCCATTTATAAATAAGTTTAGATTTAGATTAGATTCGATTAGATATGTACTAACTTTTACAGCGAAGAATCATTCTTCCAAATAAACTCACCTAACATCTTAGCCCACTGTGAAACTAACCTTGACCCTTCTATCCCCTCCTATGAGTTTTACGTTCCTGGTGACCTTCTCATCTTCAGGAAGGACTCCAATGTCCATATGCATGGGCTTGGTTTTTATGTCAGTGAAAATCTCCCTCTAGCTAGGGTGATCTTTATTGAATCCCTAGATCATTCTTACATGTGTTTCCGTTTCTCACTTCTAAGCTCGGTTAGCTATCTTTTCTTTCTCTACCGCTCTCCCTCATCTCTTGACTGTTCTGAACTTGACAGCATGATTCACCAGGCCCACTGCTGATATGCTAATGACCATCACTGAGTATATATACCAGGCTCTTGAAAAGGACGGTGAAGCTCGAACTGTTGCCCTGGATATTTCCAAAGCGCTTAACAAAGTCTGGCATGCTGGCCTTCTACACAAGCTGCAGGGCTATGGTATTACTGGACAATTGTTTGACCATATCCAGTTATTCCTTGCAAATCCCACAATGAGGGCAGTATTAAATGAACATATCTCCTGATACTATCATACAAACGTGGGTGTCCCTTAAGGCTCTATTCTAGGTCCTACACTTTTCCTGATCTTCATTAACGATCTTCCCGATGTAATAAGATCCCAAGTAGGCATATATGCTGACAACACCACCATTTGCTCTCACCTCGATCAAAAATCTGCTGAGGTTGACAAAGTGAACCTTGCTGCCAAGCTTGAAAAGGACTTCCAATCTATGGTGGACTGGAGTAAGAAATGGCTCATAAATTTTAATGCTTCCAAAACCAAGCTGCTATCTGTTAACCATCATAGACAATCGCTCCTACCTCCTATTAGCGTGGATCAGGCAAGCCTCTCTGAGAGCAAAACACTGCACCTCCTTGGCCTAACTCTCTCAGCAGATCTCAAATGAAATGACTATATTGAATCCACAGCTAAATCCATTGCTAAGAAGGTCGGTTCAATGTGTAGGGCCAGGAAGGTTTTCCTGTCTAAATCCATCTTGCACATATATAAATCTACCATCCGCAAATATATTGAATACTGCTGCCACATCTGGTCAGGTGCCCCTGCTATTCACCTCGAGATTCTTGACAAAATTCCAGTGGAGAATCTGTAATGCGATTGATCCTGACTTGGCAGCTCGACTGCAGTTGCTTTCTCACACAAATACTTTCACGGCTTCTGCTCCAATGAACTTCGCTCACTGGTGCCTCCTATGTATGAATTTACTCAAGCTACTAGACTAGCAACTAGGTCCTGCCCTTTTACAGTGAAACTGATAAAATGTAATCGTAACTCTTTTCTCGTACTTCCCACTTGTGTAATTCCCTTCCATATACTTGCTTCCTCGACAGCTACAACCTCCAAGAATTTAAATGTAAGGTCAATAGTCATCTCCTATCTCACTAACTTGCATCCTTTCTCTCAAGCTCTTTCCTCCATCCACTCCACCCCTATCACACCAGTATTCTCATCCTTCTATTACCCTCTTCCTGACACCCCTATAAACTGTCTCTCTTTCTCATCACTTTCTCCCTATATAACCCCCTGAGCAACAGTTGCAGTAAAACTGCCTTGATTGGGGTAAAATGATAAAAAAAAAATTACATTATTTGAACTATTTTCAATAACGATGAGGATAATAGTCCAAATAATGTAAATACTGTGTTAAATTTCTTTTTCAAAATACTGGATTCATTTACTTTGAAGTTTTACTCCTCTGCCATAACAAATACTAAATCCTCTCATTATAAACTGGTGACAAAAAGTACCTCACCCAATACAAACTGTAGCACTATTTGCTATAATACTCCATAACAGCAGTCGGCAACCCTTGGCCCGCGGGTCTTGTCCAGCCCACTACAATCATTATACAATCAGCTTGCTTTCAGGTGAGTTTCATTTACTTTCGCTAAAAGCTGAAGTGCGATCAAACCCCTAATACTTTACAAATTTTCAGCTCTGTCCTTTAATCTGCAATCATTGTATTTTTCTCCCAGAAGAAGAGGTTAACTTTTATTTAAAAAAAAAAAAAAAAAAATATTGAAAACAAACAAACCATGAAATTTTTTTCCAAATTGCCATAGTTTGAAAGTTGAGAGTGGGATCTGCTAGACTGGTGATTTTTTGCACAACGTGAGGATTTAGAGGAATAAGGCCGGTTTTCCTGTTTTTTGCGGTCACGAACTGGAAATTAAAAAAAAAAGAATTAAATAACTGTTTGAACAAATCTGCAAATAATTACAGAAAGTACAAAATCTGTATCGTTGTAGAAAAAAAATCAATATTGCTTATAATTTTGAAACTAACTCAGAAAAACACACTTAAGCACTGTCAGTGAAAGTTACAAGGCTAAGATTTTAAATTTTATGAGTCTGTAGTGAACAAAACAAGTTATACGTTGAAATTCAAATCTGACTCATTGTTAGAAATAAATGAATTTTCTCAAATTTACAAATTTTGCTTAAATTAGTGAACAAAGCAAGTTCAAAATTTAAAAATTCAAATCTGACTCATTGTTAGAAATAAACAAATTTTCTCAAAATTTAAACTTTGCTTAACACACACAAAACTAGCAAAATTTCACACCTTGATGCAAAATATTTGTTGTATAATGGAAAGGCCAGAATCACATCTGGAAGTGAATTCCCAAACGAAATAAAAGACAAGCAAACACGACCGTTGTCAGAGAGTTAAGATTGGCGCCATTAACACATACCCTTAACAAATGTCAAGCGATCACATTATTATTACCTCTCTCTTTCTCTCTCACCTCCTTCTTTTTCATCGTTCACCTCCTCCCACCTCCTGCCTTTCACCATTCACAATGAGCGATAAATTCAAAGACATTCCTACCAAACAAATGCTCATACATACAAACGTTCCTGCCTATGTATACATAGACTCTTTTCAACAAGTTACTACTATGAACCTTAATAATATTTCTCATTGAACATTAAATTCTACCAATTCATGTTATTCTTTTCCATTAATAAATTTCTATTCAAACATACAAAATATATACTTTTATTCTTCCACGAATCCACACATTCCAATTTCCAACCTGGTGCCAACCTTCTGATGACAGCGAATAATAGTAAGCTGTAGGGAGTTCGGTTATGTATGACACAAGGCCAAATCAATAAGCATTAACCATCTCCCTATAACTTCAAGTCTTTGTGGCTAAATTGGTAAAGCAGCTGCTTTGGCTAGGTATATACTGCTTACTAATGACTGTAAAATTACAATGTGGCAGATGCACTAAAAAGCAGAGGGTGAAAGAAATATAAGTAAAAGATTAATATTTGATGCTTAAAGCTAAATAATTTTATTAAAATTATAACTAAAATGGCAGCATATCAGGTATTCACAGAAAAATAAAGAACAACATTCTGTATGGTTAGATTTGAGTTTTTGTAATTGATTGATCTCCGTTGCCTTGACTGGTTAGACAGCTGCCCTAGACTTGTATACTTCTTGAGAGAAAAAAAAAAAACTCAAACTTAAATCCCACAAAAAAAATTTTTTTTTTATTTCTGACTTGTACTCTATACTAAAATTTGTAGAGTGATAGTCTGAAAATTGTAATAAAAACAAATAATGATCTCCCCGACGCCATTAGATCCCAAGTTGGCATGTATGCCGATGACACAACAATCTACTCTCGCATCAATCAAAAACCAGGTGTGGACAACAAAGTGAACCTCGCTGCCGTACTTGAAAAGGACCTCCAATCCGTAGTGGCCTGGGGTAGGAAATGGCTGGTAAATTTCAATGCCTCTAAAATGAAGCTGTTATCAACTAACCACCATAGACAATCGCATCTACCTCCCATTAGCATGGGACAGGCTAGCCTCCCAGAGAGTAAAATACTACGCCTCCTTGTCCTTACACTTTCAGCAGACCTCAAATGGAATGACTATATCGAATCCATTGCCAAATCTGCTGCTATGAAAGTCGGTTCTCTGTGCAGGGCCCAGAAGTTTTTCCCACCTGAATCTATTCTGCCCATATACAAATCTACCATCCGCCTGTGTATTGAATATTGCTGCCATATCTGGTCGAGTGCCTCTGCTGCTCTCCTTGGGCTTATTGACAAAATACAAAGGAGGATCTGTAACGTGGTTGATACTGACTTAGCAGACCGGCTGCAACCACTCTCTCACCAGCGTGATGTGGCTTCCCTGTGCCTCTTCTACAAGTACTTTCATGGCTTCTGCTCCGATGAGCTTAGATCACTGGTGCCGCCTAAGCATGAATTTACACGAGATACTAGATTAGTAACTAGGTCCCACCCTTTTACAGTTAAACAAATAAGATGTAACCGTAAATTCTACTCCAACAGCTTCTTTTCTCGCGCTTCCCGCCTGTGAAACTCCCTTCCACAAGTCTGCTTTCCCGACAGCTACAATCTCCAGGTGTTTAAATGTAGGGTCAATAGACACCTCCTATCACACTAACTCCCAATTATTCTCAGAACACTCTCATCTACCCAACCCTCATTCTCGGTATCCTTACCCGCCTATCACCCATCCTCTGACATTTCCTATATTTAATCATCCTTTCTCCACTCTATGTAGCCCCCTGCGCAGTAGTGGCAGTGACATGCCTTGCTCGGGGTGAAACGCTTATAAAAAACAAATATAAAATTAAATAAATAAAGTGCGTGATAAATCATCACTATTTTATATCTTTAATTTTGTGCATGCATTTGATCTTTCTTTTTTTTTTTTTTAAATCATATCACCCCGAGCAAGGCGGTAATGCCACTGATGTGCAGGGGGCTACATAAGAGTAAAAGGATTAGAGGAGAGTGAGGAGAAGGGCGAACCAGTTAGAAAGGAGCAAGAGAAGGATGGGAATACAGGCGTGATGACAGTTGCAAAGGTGGAGAGAAAGGAAAGGATATACAGGATGATGTAAAAAGAACTAGAGTCAAGTGGTTAAGAGATGAGTATTGACATTGCATTTAAATTCCTGGAGGTTGTAGCCGTCAGGAAAGCAAGAATAAGGAATCAAGTTCCACAGGCGAGAAGTACGAGAAAAGAAGCTGTCGGAGTAGAATTGTCGTCTGCATTTGGTTAATCTAACTGTGAATGGGTGAGACCCAGTTGCCAGTCTGGTTGCACAAGTAAACACCTGTTGCGGAGGCACCAGTTGACTGCATAGTATAGTAGGGTCAGTTGGGCATCATCAGTGAGAAAAAAATTCACCCTATCAAAAATTTGGAAATATCATGCTGTATTGCTTGGCATTCACACCAGAAGCTCCAATATGAACATTTCAGAGTGTCTGAGTGACTGAGTGTCAATCAGAAGACACTGCAGAGGATTTGGAAAGAGTTGAACGAATCTAATAGTGTTTGGAGTGATCACTAGTGACGGCAACTTTATGCTTTCATTCATTTTCTCATCAGGCTTCAGACTCAACATGGAGGCCTACGTAAAGTGTCTTCAGTAGGTAGTGCTGCTTTGGGCTGCTGGATGACCCTATGTCTGGCAACAAGACTGTACCATGCCACACAAACAGGAAAACCCAGTCATGGCTGTCAGAAATTTCTGTGACCACATCACCCCTTACATCTGGCCAACCTAATTCCACAGATTGCAGCCCCCTTCATTATTATGTGCAATTGAGCAAGAGACCAAGAAATCTTTCTTTTAACAGCAAAAATGAACTGAAGACAAGAATCATGGCAGTATTCACAAACTTAAGAAGACAGCCAGAAGAGTTACAGGAGATTCCAAAGTTATCTGGAGGACTTGGTTGAAGCCAATGGCAATATTAATGAATAAATTTATTCTTTTAGTATTTCAAGATATTTTTGCATAATTTTAAGTTTGAATTTGTTTAACAGCATATCAACCTCCATGGGTTACTTAATGCTAAAAAGTTAGGGTTTTAAGATATTTTTTTAATGTTCAGTCATAGGGAGAAGGTTGAATTAGTCAGATTTATTTTAGGAAACTGAAGATGTCTTCTAGTTTTGTATTCAAAAATGTATTGCTGGTAATCATTGTTTTTCCTTAAAAATTTATTAGAGCAAATTATTTTTTTCCTTCAAAAATTTTCTTAAAAACTGTGTTGTTGGTAATATTTTTCAAAAATGTATATTTTTCTATAAAAGTCTATTTTTATGTATATATTTCTATAAAAGTGTATTTTTATACTTTCATAGTGTTTTGACCACAGTTTGGGAGGTTAACTATTTGCCCATAGCTGGTACCCTAACAAGTGCTACCACTCCAGATCAGGGTGGACCTGGAAACAACAGCAATTAAGAAATGATTCCATGCTCCTCACAACCTCCCAATCAGAGGCCTTGCTGCCAGATGCAGTTTATTGTCATACTCAGGGTACCTGTTGGGAAATTCCTGATTTTAGAAACTGTCTAAAATACAGAGCAAAGTGACACAGAGCTCCATCTTGTTAAAACACTGTATTATTATTTGAAACACTGTATCATTAATTTAAAGTTATAAATTTTTTAAAGTGCAGACAAACTTTACGGACACCCTGTATATAAATCCAGCTCTTCTTCCCCCATCAGTGAGTTAATAGCAAAGTAAACTGGGTTCTCTAGCCATTGTTCGCAACTAAACATGGAGTGAGTTTGAGTTTTGTTAAACAGCATATCAACCTCCGTGGGTTATTTAATGCCAAAAAAGATGGGTTTTAAGGTATTTTTTAATGTTCTGTTATAGTGAGAATGTTAATTTAGTCAGATTTTAATGGATGTTTTTTGTTTTTATTCTTTTTTCATTTTAGAAAACTGAAAATGTCTTCTAGTTTTGTATTCAAAAATGTGTTATGGTAATAATTTTCCTTCAAAAATGTATTGTTGGTAATATTTTTCCTTCAAAAATATATATTTTTCTATAAAAGTTTATTTTTATACTTTCATGGTGTTTTGACCCCAGTTTGGAGGTTAACTATTTGCCCATAGCTGGGACCTTAACAGGTGCTACCACTCTGGATCAGGGTGGACCTGAGAACAACAGCAATTAAGAAGTGGTTCCATGCTCCTCACAAACTGCATTTCTGCCCTTCTACTTCCTGCTTTCCTGCCGGCTGGAAATCCTCTTCCATGGTTCCAATATATAAAAATATTGGAGAACCCTCTGTCTCCACTAATTATGACCTATCGGCCTCTTACCGATCTTTGGCGAAGTGTTCGAAGCCATCATCAACACAGAGGTGGTACAACATCTCACAGCCCATAGACTCTTCTCTGACAAACAGTATGGCTTCCGCTTCACCAGGTCT
Source organism: Ascarosepion bandense (assembly GCA_037127315.1). Classification (NCBI taxonomy): domain Eukaryota; kingdom Metazoa; phylum Mollusca; class Cephalopoda; order Sepiida; family Sepiidae; genus Ascarosepion; species Ascarosepion bandense. The sequence goes on from JBBBDQ010000999.1 coordinate 777,854, forward strand.
ACTGCTGATATGCTCACGACCATCACGGAGTATATACACCAGGCCCTCGACAAAAACAGCAAATTCAGAGCTGTTGCCCTTGACATCTCCAAAGCGTTTGATAGAGTCTGGCATGCTGGTCTTCTATGCAAGCTGCAGGGCTATGATATAACTGGACAATTGTTTGACCTAATCCAGTCCTTCCTTTCAAACCGTACAATGAGGGTAGTACTGAATGGACAAGACTCACAATACTATCACATGAATGCGGGTGTCCCTCAAGGCTCTATTCTAGGTCCTACGCTTTTCCTTATCTATATTAACGATCTCCCTGATGTAATAAGTTCCCAAGTGGGCATATATGCTGATGACACTACAGTTTACTCTCGTCTCAATCAAAAATCTACCAAGGCTGAAAAAGCAAACCTTGCTGCTGAGCTTGAAAAGACCTCCAATCTGTGGCAGGCTGGGGTAAGAAATGGCTCGTAAATTTTAATGCTTCAAAAACAAAGCTGCTATCTAATAACCACCATAGACAATCGTTCCTCCCGCCCATTAACATGGATCAGGCTTCTCTCTCTGAAAGTAAAACACTGCGTCTCCTCGGATTAACTCTCACGTCAGACCTCAAGTGGAATAACTATATAGAGTTCATAGCTAAATCCACTGCTAAGAAAGTCAGTTCTCTGTGTAGGGCTAGGAAGTTTTTCCCGTCCCAAACAATCCTGCCCATATACAAGTCTACCATCCATCCGTGCATTGAGTATTGCTGCCATATCTGGTCGGATGCTCCTGCTATCACCTTAGATGTCCTTGACCAAATCCAACGGAGAATCTGTAATGTGATCGATCTCGACTTGGCAGCTAGGATAAAATCGCTTTCTCACCAACGCAGTATGGCTTCTACAAATACTTTCACAGCTTCTACTCCAATGAACTTAGCTCATTGGTACCCCCTATACATGAATTTCCTCGAGCCACAAGATTAGCAACTAGGTCCCACCCTTTTACTGTGAAACCAATAAATTATAAACGCAAATTCTACTCCATCAGCTTCTTTTCTTGCACTTCCTGCCTATGGAATTCTCTTCTGCATACTTGCTTTCCCGACAGTTAAAATCTCCAAGAATTTAACTGTAAAGTCAACAGTCATCTCTTGTCTCACTAACATACATCCTCTCTTTCATGCTTTTTTCTTCATCCACCTCACTCTCATCAGTATACTCTTCCTTCTCCTACTCTCTTCCTGACACCCCCTGCAACCTCTCATTCCTCCTATATAACCTCCTGCACAACAGTAGCAGTAAAATGCTTGGGGTGACATGATTATAAAAAAAAATAAATAAATAAAAAACTCCCAATCAGAGGCCTTGCTGCCAGATGCACTTTACCGTCATGACCAGGACCAAACTTTGAGTGAGTAGGAAAAACCCTGAATTCAAAACTGTGGGTAGCCATGGCAAAGTATAAATTGTTCAGCTAATAAAAGAATTGTAGAGTTCACAATGACATTGTAAGTCCAACTGTGATCAATACGACAGATGATAAAATATATTTACTAAATATTCTGTTGTGTATTTCAACTGATTTGTATAAAGATGAGTGCTTTAAGCACATAATGAAGCCTTTATATTTTCATCAATATTTTATAAGAGAAATTCAACACAGTAGCTACAACATTTAAAAAAATATGCTTAGCAGCAAACAGGTTTATGGTAAGACAAAAAATAAATAAATAAATATATAAGTAATATTTGTGCATCATACAAACGAACAAAATATAAAATCTATATAGTTCCATACACATTTACGACACGTGAAAACTTCTAAACATACATTTTACAAACCTTTGTGAAAAGAATCTAAATGGTAAAGTTAAAAAAATAAATTGAAAAAATTTTTTTAAATAAACACCAATGACCTTGGCAATCGTGTCCTACACCAAATGTTTTTATAGCTCAGACAAGAACTGAAACTGTTCTGCTTGATTTCTTTTCTGGAACAGCTAAAGTACAACTGTCTCGTCTCATTAAGAGATCCAAGATATAAAAATCAGATAGATACAATTACACTTACCTTTTTGGCTTTTAAGCATCGAATCAGGAAGCGAATTATCAATACGTGCTGTAATAAAAAAAATAAAAATTTTAAATTACAAGGTAATTTTTCTAATTTTTAACAGTTAGTCCGATTCTATTATTACTGTTTATATTTAACTCCTGATCACTAACAATTCTTTTCTTCTTTATTTCCAATGTGTTTTTTATCATAAAAATCATTAGCAATGCACTTATATGACCTAATTCTGCCAGTAATGCTTCCCTTTCATTACTGAACACTGACAATCACTTCCTTTCTTTCTTACTTTTAATTGAGCATTCTAATAAATTAATAAAAAATGCATTTACATTATACGGGGTGCGATGGATAAATTGTCGTGTAAATTATGCAAAAAAAAAATGAAAATAACACTGATATCTCAATTTAACAGATATATTTACTAAAATAACACAAAAATATCTTGAAACACTAAACATTAAATTTATTGAATAAAAGCACCATTGGCTTCAACCACGGCCTCCAGTGGACTTAGAAATCTCCTGCAACTCTTCTGGATGGTCTCCTTGTTAAATTAATGAATGTTGCCATAATCCTTGCCTTTAATTCATCTTTGGTGGTGTTGCAAGGAGTTTTTGTTGGTCTTTTGCTCAACTACACACCACACATAATAATCAAGGGGAGTTGCAGTCTGGGGAGTTAAGTGGTAAGGGGAGGATGTGGTCACAGAAATTGTCTGACAGCCATGACTAGTTCTTCTATTTGTGTGGTATAGCACAGAGTTTTGCTGCTGGACATAGGATCTTCCAGCAGCAACCCTTTTGACCCAAAGCAGCACTAACTCTTCATGCCACTTGATATAGGTCTCCATGTTGAGTTTGGGGCCCTGAAGGAAGATGAATAGAGGCATAACATCACCATCACTAGTGACCATTCCAAACACCTTCGTAATCACCACTGGACTCATCCAACTCTTTCCGAATCCTCTACACTGTCCTCAGATTGACACCCAAACACTCAGTGCCCAACTGACCCTACTATACTGTGCAGTCAACAAGATCAAAAACAACACGCATGCACAAAATTAAAAATAATAAAGGGTGATAATTTACCCACTGTACCCCGTATATAGTAGAAGAATCAAATAGTTTTTTTTTTTTATATAATCATATCATCCCAAGCAAGGCATTTACTGCCACTGTTTTGCAGGGGGTTACATAGGAGTAAAGTTATGAGAAAGAGTGACAGGTTATAAGGGGTGTCAGGAAGTGGGTAAGAGAAGGATGAATGTGGCCATAAAGTGAGGGATCAGTCTATATATTGATTGTAATGTAGAATTGATCCTCCACTTTATATCCACATGATAACAGTATAGAATTTTTTTTTTATAATCATATCGCCCCCAAGCATGGCATTTTACTGCCACTGTTTTGCAGGTGGTTACATAGGAGGAAAATTATGAGATAGAGTGACAGGTTATGGGGGGTGTCAGGAAGTGGGTAAGAGAAGGATGAGAATACTGATGAGAGAGGAGTGGATGGAGAAGGGAGCATGAGAGAGAGGATGCAGGTTAGTGAGATAGGAGATCACTATTGACTTTACATTTAAATTCTTGGAGATTGATAAATTCTATCTATTTTTTCTTTTTTACAATCATATCGCCCCAAGCAAGGCATTTTACTGCCACTGTTTTTACATTTAAATTCTTAGAGATTGTAGCTGTCGGTGAAGCAAGTAAATGGAAGGGAATTCTATCTATCTGTCTATCAATCTGTTTTTTTTATATAATCATATCATCCCAAGCAAGGCATTTTACTGCCACTGTTTTGCAGGGGGTTACATAGGAGAAAAGTTATGAGAAAAAGTGACAGGTTTATAGGGGGTGTCAGGAAGTGGGTAAAAGAAGGATGAGAATACTGATGAGAGTAGAGTGGACGAAGATGGGAGCATGAGAGAGAGAGAGGATCCAGGTTAGTGAGTTAGGTCATTAGCATAGATACAGAGTTGAAAACTGATAACATCAGGAAGGCCATTGATGAAAACGGGAAACAAAATAGATCTGAGGGTAGAGTCATGAGAGACACCCACATTTATATAGAAAGATGTAGAAGAGTGGCCATTCAAGACAACTTTCATTTTATGATTTGATAAGATTGTATTAAATCAAACATTATGCTATACCTCTCAGTAGGAGGTTGTGCTGACAAATTCTCAATCTGACCAAGCATTATAAAACATATGCTAAGCAATCTATTCTTGCTGCAGTTAAACACTCAATGTATCAGTTTTCAAGTTTCTCATTAAAAAAGAAAAATGAATTTTTGGATACTGAAAAGTTCTCAGCACAACCAAGAGGAATGACTTCATGCCATTAAATATGCTATTCTATATATTTTCCCTGCAATTCTGCACACTTGACATATCATTCCCCAAGTTTTAAAAAAATTTTAAAAATTGAATTTTTGTCTACAGAAATACTGATTTTGGGACATAAATCACCTGAAGTTAATGTCATGTACTTCCTTACTTCTCCCACAATTATATTATCCAGAAGCAAATGTATCAGAAATAAAATTGTCAATGATGAATTATTCTATAATACACTGAAAGCAGGTAGCACCACTTATTACTCCAAATTTAGTAGAATTGCTATTGCTGACCACAAGCTTCAAAAGTTGTGTAACGCTTACCAGCAAATACCAGGACTTGATGATTGGCAGATTTCAAGTCAGTTGTACTAAAGAATAAATATTGCAGCACAGTTTGTCAATAATTGTTCAGAGTCAGTCAGTTAAATGCCATATGTGATACACGCTTTGGGCGATCATGTCTCAAAAGAGACATGACTAACTGGGCAGAAGATTATCCCACAGTAGGTTGCCATTGCTTCCTGCGGTAGACTGGTTGCTAGCCAAGGCTGTAGAACCCAATCTGTCCTGTTATTTGACTCATAGCTAGATGGGGAAGAGATGTAATATATTATTAAGTAGTAATTAGTGGAGGATTAGTTTATTACTTCATAACAATATAAAACTGATCCCCCACTTTATACCCGGTATTAGCCATAATCATGTTTCCAACTATTCAGTCAGTCAGTTAAGTGCCATACGTGATACATGCTTTGGGCGATCATGTCTCGAAAGAGACATGACTGACTGGGCAGAAGATTATCCTGCTGTAGGTTGCTACTGCTTTCTGCGATAGACTGGTTGCCAGCCTAGGCTAAAGAACCCAATCTGTCCTATTATTTAACCCATAACTGGAGGGAAGAGATGGATTAATACCTTTCCCAACAATATTTGTGCATAAGTGAAATGCAAGCACCCTGATTTGTCATTCCGAGTCGATATCCACTGCACCACAACGCACATCCAGATCTTCTTCTTCTTTTATGGACGATTATTGCCTTCCCCGTTTCCCTATCCCTGGTGGCTCTGAGCACACCTTCTCCTATTACACCATGCAATCCTCGTTCCGTCATCCACCTGATTAGGTCCTTCAAATATGTTATCTGTTGCTTTCCCCTGTCTCTTTTTCCTTCTATCTGGCCTGTTAGTATCAGATTCTCCAAGCCCTTCTTCCTCATTGCATGTCCCAGGAACTTTAGCTGTCTCTTCCTGATGCTCATTATTGATATTCTTTACTTGCATTGCGATACTGTCATGAGGCATTCAGAGATATAAACATCCACATTAAAGAGTAGTATCAAAAAATAACAAAATTCTGTTAGTAAATTTTGACCAAGATCCTTTTAGCCGCTTTATCTCAATTGTTATCATTCTAGCTGCAAGTTGGGGTGAAAGGTGGAGCTCATTGCATCACCCGATCCTGCTAGTGTTTCTGTCATTGATAACTGTACTACTAATGTTGTTGTTTTTCGTGTGTGTTGTGGTGCAGTAGATATAGACTCTGAATGAGAAATTAGTGTCGAGTTTGAATTCCAGTAAAATTCATTGCATTCATTTACACACAATGAGAGAGGTATTAATCTGTCGATTCTCCCTCTAGCTATGAGTTAAATAGCAGAACTGACTGGGTTCTCTAGCCTTGGTTGGCAATCAGTCCACCACAGAAGCAATCTACTGTGGGAAAAATCTTCTACCCAGTTAGTCATGTCTCGAAAGAGACATGATCGCCAAAGTGTGTATCGCGTATGGCAATTAACTGACTGAATAGGACGCAGTTAGGAATGAGAAAACACAGTTTCAAACTTGATGTATGCAAACTAAGTACAGATAACTCTATGAAATCAGGGATTGATATATATGTGTGTGTGTGTGTGTGTGTGTGTGTGTGTGTGTAAACATGTTACGAAAATTAACGAAGATTAACGAAATGGTTATAAACAACCGACAATTTTAAATTATTTGTTTGAACATTATTTTTGATCTATACTCATAATTAAGTAGATATTCTGTTTTTATAATCAAACAGAGAGAGGTCTAACATACACCAGATCAATTAGGGGTGACAGGTTCAAATGAGACACGTTTTCATAACAAAAATTTATTGTAAATAATCAGGCCGGTAGAAATAAATATATATATATTGTTTGATTATAAAAACAGAATATCTACTTAAATCTGAGTATCGATCAAAAATAATGTTCAAAAAACAAATAATTTCATATATATATATATATAAATGTTCATTTAGGAATGAATTTGAACACTCTCAGTTCAAAGAAAAAAGTACTGGATTGCTATGTTCTTCAATATGGCAGTGAATGTTGGACAATATCTTTGAAGATAAAGGAAAAACTTGAAGCAGCTGAAATGTGGTTCTACAGAAGGATGCTGTGGATATCATGGACCGAGCATGTGAGCAATGACAAGGTTTTAGAAAGGATGGAGACGAAAAGGAAATTAATACTGAGCATCAGGAAGAGACAACTAAAGTCCCTTGGACATGCAATGAGGAAGGAGGGCTTGGAGAACCTGTTACTAACAGGCCAGATAGAGGAAAAAAGAGACAGAGGAAAGCAGCGGATAACATATTTGAAGGACCTGATCAGGTGGATGACAGAATGAGGGTTGCATTGTGCAACAGGAGAAAGCGTGCTAAGAGCCACCAGGGACAGGGAAATGTGGAAAGCCATGATCGCCTACGTCTTGAAAGGACATGGCACATAAAAGAAGAGATGAAAATATAACACATTAACGTCTACCTTCCTTCACCAAACGCGCATAGCTCAGAGGTAGACTTGCTGACGGGTCTGTAAAAATCTTGTGGAAGAAACAGCCAGTACTCAACTAGAATAGAAGTTGGGTTTGACTGACCAAAAAACCACCAGGGCAAATTGGTAGGTGGTTTAAATAATAACCTGGGAGATTTCATTCTGTTACAGGCAAGTCTATTCTGTAAGTATTGATTGGCTGATAATTTCAGTGTGTGCATTGAGCTCCATAAATATTCAGCACAATAGCCACCATTTTTCTTTGGGCCACATAAGGACATGTATTCAGTTACAACCCTGTTTATTTTTGTCTGCCAACTGGACGCTAGTTGGAAACATCAGGAAGGTGAGTCTCACACTCTTGAATGTTCACCTTCCTACAGGGAGACAAAAGGAGACCATCATGTTGACAGGTAAGTTATTTGACTTATACAGTGTAGGGTTTCAATCCTGGCTAAACACTATCGGATGTCTAACTGTACTGATGAGCTGTGATACAGCGAAACAGAACTGTTTGCGGATGACTATTTATGCTCCCGCATACTGATTGAGCACAATGGAGAAATGATGAACTTAAAAAACAGTAGCTACTTACGCATTTACGCATTGTTCCTTCAGTAATGAATATGAACACTCTCGGCTATTTGCGTGTGTTTACATCGTGTATATAACACACTAAATTCTACCTTCCTCCACTGAGCACCCATATAGCCCAGAGGTAGAATTGCCGACTGATGTCAATTCGGCCAGATTTCAATCCTGGCTAAAAGCAATTGGATGTCTAGCCATAGTGATGATCTGTGAAACAGGACTGTCTGCGGTGACTATATATATACATATATATATATATATATATATATCAAGGAAAATTCAACACATCATTTAGATTGGTTATAAATTATAATTAATTTCTATGAGCTAAATTAGCTCATTTCATCAGACCACACGATATCCGTTTCTATCCAGCATAAATATTTTCCCGGAATAAACATTTTTTTACAATGAAATAGAAAACAAGTAAAAAGATTTAAAAACAGAGACCTTAGCATTATCACAGTTGGGGAACTCTAGACCGGGCAAGAAGAGGTCATCATTCTTGGATAGTGACCATAAACTCATTACATGCCCACTCACAAGCCCATGGATACCTAGATCTGTCTGCGAATGACTACATGTAATTATATATATATATATGTGTGTGTGTGTGTGTGTGTGAGTGTGCATCAGATTAAATAAAATGCAACCATTGTGTCTGCTTATTTTCAATAAAATCTGTTCATACTCACGGATAATCTTTCACATATAATTGAAAGATGTCTGAAATGAACTTATGTTTGAAGCAGAAAAAAAAAATTACAGTAATTTTTAACAGTTTTGCAGTTACTTTTTGTTACCATAATTCGACAATGATCTTGGAAGGAGATTGAAAGAACTTGGGTACATTGAAAAATGAATGATAATAATATCTGTCAACATTACAGCTCATTTCTGACTTCTTTCAATTATAATACGTGAAAGATTATCCGCAAGTATGAATGGATTTTATTAATAATAAGCAGTCACAATGTTCGCAATTTATTTAATCTGACATGTCTAAAAGAAAATTTGCTACCTAAATACACAAATATATATATATATATGCTGTTAAATATAAGAGACAATGAATGTCTATTATGTTTAATCATGAGCCATTCTAAACGTCGTATTTTTGCTTTAATTTCAGTTGAAAATAAAGACAAAAATTCTCCAACATTTGGATAATTATTTATTGATTTTCTTCTAATATTATATATATATCTAATTGGAGTAGATAGACTGAACTATCGCCCGGTTCACACTCCACCCACGTCGATTGAACAGGTGTAGAGGCTTATCCCTTGTTCCCTGTTTAGGATGTGGTTTCCAGTTTTCTCTTTTCCAATCTTTTCACTCTTACGTAGCCCCCTGCACACCAGTGGCCTTACCGCCTTGCCCGGGGTGATATGATAAAAAAAAAAAAAAAGAAAGAAAGAAAAAAAGAAAAAATACCAATATTTTGTGATTAAATATGTACTAGCAGTATAGCCCAGCATTGCTCGGGTGTAATGAAAGCTTTAAAACAAATCCATGGTCCTGGAGCTCAGACTCTTTGGACATTGGCACGAAAGACTAAAAAGCAATAGTTGTTTCCAGTTAAAACGAAACCGTAGACTGAAAGAAAAATGAATGGATGTAAGTTCAATTTTGATTTCCTTGTATTGATATCAAATAATTATAAACTGAATTTTGAAGGCTAAATAAGTCCTCTGAGTAAATGGTATCATGGCTGAGACTAAGAACTACAATTATACCTACTTAGAGCCAAAGCCGAAGTAAAAACTAAAATAAAAGGGCTGAAAAAATACAGACATACAGGCAGATAAACAGACGCACACACAAAGATCTTGTCTTATATATATATATAATCAATTTTCTGCACTATTGTAAGAACTGCAACCTTGAAACTTCTGAATATCGCTTCTTACGTCTTTGTCTATGAGTGTATAAAATTTGATTATAATTGGACCACTCCTTCGATAACCCGATTTTTTCAATTATCGATTTTCAATATTTATCAGGGGTACCTTGACACAAAACCTAGCTAAGAACACTCACAGATGCTTATAGTACAACTGTGTAAATTTTCAAGAAAATCGATTCAGCCGTTTCGGAGTCTATAGATAACAGACACAGACAGGCACACAGACAAAGTTCCATTTATAAATAAGTTTAGATTTAGATATTTAAATTAGACTCTTATTGGAATTGACATGTTTTTCATTCTGTGCTTATCATTAGCAAAAATAAAATAAAATAAAATAAAAAATGGAAACAAAATCCAAGTAAGGCGGATATAGAAACACTCAAATGGATTTAAAAAAAATCAGTGCTGACGACCCTGTTCACATAGTAACTGTTAAAACTGATAGGATTATTTAAGTATGAAGCTTTGGAAATTTTCTAAGCCTCAGTTATGAGTACAAAGTAAAGTACAGTTGCATATTACATCTACAGCCCCATTTCCCCAAATCCTCTCAATATGAGCAAAAAAAATTAATATTTATGATTTCTTTTTTATTTAACATTTTATATAACTTTACGTCACTTTAGTCATCTTGAATTCAATAAAATTAAATTTATTAAATGCAGTGACTTAGAGAATTTGCTTCTCTATGAAATAAGGGAACTAACGGATTTAAGGAACACACTCTGCCCTAGTTCAGTAAATTGAAGTTTTATTGTATAGTATAGTCATTGAAATGCATGATTTTGGGAAGTGTGTTGTGGTGCAGTGGATATCGGCACAGAACGAGAAATCGGGAAGCTGAGTTCGAATTCCAGCTGAATTCATTGCATTCATTTACGCGCAAATACCCTTGGGAAAGGTATTAATCCGTTTATTCCTTCCAGTTATGGGTTAAATAACAGGACAGATTGGGTTCTATAGCCTTGGTCGGCAACCAGTCTACCGCAGAAAGCAATGGCAACCTACTGCGGGATAATCTTCTGCCCAGTCAGTCATGTCTCTTTCGAGACATGCTCGCCCAAACGTGTATCACGTATGGCACTTAACTGACTGACTGAAAATAAACAGTTGAAAACATGATTTAAGACTGGGCATAAAGTTGGGGATCAGTTTTCTATTGTTATGAATTAATAAACCGATCTCCCACTAATTACTACTTAATAATACAGTACATATCTTCAACCCCTAGCCATGAGTCAAAATAACATAACAGATTGGGTTCTATAGCCTTGGTCGGCAACCAATCTACCGCAGAAAGCAATGGCAACCTACTGCGGGATAATCTTCTGCCCAGTCAGTCATGTCTCTTTCGAGACATGCTCGCCCAAGCGTGTATCACGTATGGCACTTAACTGACTGACTGTTGGGCTAAAATCTTTTCGGCACCTCCTTGTCAGCTATGATACCAATAACCAGAAATTTAAATACTACAGAGTTTGAGGTTTGTTTAACAACATGTCAACCCTGTGGGTTATTTAATGCCAAAAAGGTGGGGTTTTAAAGGTATTTTTTTAATGTTTGGTTATAGTGATAAGGTTGATTTAGCTAGATTTTGAGGAAATATTTTATTTTATTTTAGAAAACTGAAGATGTCTTCTAGCTTTGTATTCAAAAATGTATTGTAGATCATTTTTTTCCTTCAAAAATGTATATTTTCTGTAAAAGTCTATCTTAATGTCTATATTTCTATAGAAGTAAATACTAAAGAGGAAAAAACAAATATAAGTTCATTTTATTGCTTTTCATTGCAACTTTTACATACTGATTCCACTCTAAGAAAATTCAAATATCTTATATGAAGCAATGTTAATTATTGTCAAATATGATCGTTAGTCCTGGGCATGATAGTAAACTGCATCTGGCAGCAAGGCCTCTGATTTGGAGGTTGTGAAGAGCATGAAACCACCTCTTAATTGCTGCTGTTCCCAGGTCCACCTTAACCCGAAGTGGTAGCACCTGTTAGGGTACCAGCTATGGGCAAATAGTTAACCTCCAAACTGTGGTCAAAACACTATGAAAGTATAAAAATACACTTTTATAGAAATATATATATATATATATATATATATATAAAACTAGACTTTATAGAAAAATATAGTTTTGAAGGAAAACTATTACCAACAATACATTTTTGAAGAAAAAATTATTACCATAACACATTTTTGAAAGAAAAAATTATTCTCAGCAAAACATTTTTGAATACAAAACTAGAAGACATTTTTAGTTTTCTAAAATAAAAAAGAATAAAAACAAAAAATTTTCACTAAAATCTAACTAAATCAACCTTCTCACTATAACCAAATATTTTAAGAAATACCTTAAAACCCTATGTTTTTGGGCATTAAATAACCCACAGATGTGTTGATATGCCATTAAACAAAACTCAAACTCAAACTCATATGATCGTAAGTCATGCTTATTAAGTAAAACAGAGTTACACTAAATAGCAATAACAACTTTTTGATAAAAATTATGAAAGCTTTTCAAATAAAGCACTTACCTTTGGCATTTTGAAGTTTATTGTAATGATGATTTAAGTTTGACTTGACAATATACTGCGTCATTAGTTTACTGGATGTGGGAGAAAGCACTGTAGAAAGAAAGATGGACTCATTTAGTTGGCTAATAAAAATCTCTATCATCAATCAAATAAAATCAATTCTGAGCATGTGTGAACTAGTTCTATAAAAAAAATAAAAGCAACCATTCGTTCCATACTAACCTTTCCATGCAACAAAAGAAGAAAAAAATAGGTTAAACAGTCATTTTTCAAAACAACATTTTTCTGGTAACCAAATTCAATTATTATTTGACTATTTATAACTTTTTATGATATTTTAGAGTATAACAAAAGTGTGGAAACGTGGATTTAAATTTGCGTAAGAATGTCTATTGATGATTTGTTTTAAGATTAAACAGTAAAAAAACTCTGGGAAACAAACTAAATGTTGAGGAGAATAAGGAAAAAAATAAATTCAACCCAATAATTAGAATCCATGAACAAAATTCAGAGAAAATTCTGGGAGAATTTGAACCTGAAATAAATCAAGCAAGGCATTTTACTGCCACTGTTGTGCAGGGGGTTACATAGGAGGAATGTTATAAAGAGTGAAAGGTTGCAGGGAGTGTCAGAAAGAGAGTAGGAGAGGGAAGACATTACTGGTGAAAGTGGGGTGGACGAAGAGGAATGTTATGAGGAGTGAGAGGTTGCAAAGGGTGTCAGGAAGAGAGTACTGATGAGAGTGGGGTGGAAGAGGAGGAATGTTATGAGGAGTGAGAGGTTGCAGGGGATGTCAAGAAGAGAGTAGAAGAGGGAAGAGAGTACTGATGAGAGTGGGGTGGAAGAGGAGGAATGTTATGAGGAGTGAGAGGTTGCAGGGGATGTCAGGAAGAGAGTAGAAGAGGGAAGAGAGTACTGATGAGAGTGGGGTGGAAGAGGAGGAATGTTATGAGGAGTGAGAGGTTGCAGGGGGTGTCAGGAAGAGAGTAGAAGAGGGAAGAGAGTACTGATGAGAGTGGGGTGGACGAGGAGGAATGTTATGAGGAGTGAGAGGTTGCAGGGGGTGCCAGGAAGAGAGTAGTAGAGGGAAGAGTTTACTGATGAGAGTGGGGTGGACGAGGAGGAATGTTATGAGCAGTGAGAGACTGCAGGGGGTGCCAGGAAGAGAGTAGTAGAGGGAAGAGTTTACTGATGAGAGTGGGGTGGACGAGGAGGAATGTTATGAGGAGTGAGAGGTTGCAGAGGGTGTCAGGAAGAGAGTAGGAGAGGAGTATTGATGAGAGTGGGGTGGACGAGGAGGAATGTTATGAGGAGTGAGAGGTTGCAGAGGGTATCAGGAAGAGTGTAGAAGAGAGAAGAGAGTACTGATGAGAGTGAGGTGGAAGAAGGGGAATATTATGAGGAGTGAGAGGTTGCAGAGAGTGTCAGGAAGAGAGTAGGAGAGGGAAGAGATTACTGGTGAGATTGGGGTGGATGTAGAAAAGCATGAGAGAGAAGATGTAAGTTAGTGAGACAGGAGATGACTTGACTTTACATTTAAATTCTTGGAGATTGTAACTGTCGGGAAAGCAAGTATGCAGAAGAGAATTCCACAGGCAGGAGGTGTGAGAAAATAAGCTGATGGAGTAGAATTTGCATTTACAATTTATTGGTTTCACAGTCAAAGGGTGGGACCTAGTTGCTAATCTTGTGGCTCGAGAAATTCGTATATAGTGGGTACCAGTGAGATTTGTAGAAGAGACACATGGAAGCCACACTGCGTCAGTGAGAAAACGACTGCATCCAAGCCGCCAAGTCGGGATTGATCACATTGCAGATTCTCTGTTGGATTCAGTCAAGGACATCTAAGTGGATAGCAGGAGCACCAGACCAGATATGGCAGCAATACTCAATGCACGGGCGAATGGTAGACTTGTATATGTGCAGGATCATTTGGGATAGGAAAAACTTCCTGGCCCTACACAGAGAACCAACTTTCTTAGCAGCAGATGTAGCTATGGATTCAATATAGTTATTCCACTTGAGGTCTGGTGTGAGAGTTAATCCGAGGAGGCACATTCATTAAAACTTTTTTTTCAATGTGCTGTGTACTTTAAGGATGCAGGCAATCATGGCCTTCCAAATCTCCCTATCCATAGCAAAATTTCTCATGTTACCCCACCCAAACCCTGCTCTGCCATACATTTGCTCAAGCCCATCAAGTATGTTATATGTTACTTTCCCCTGTCTCTTTTCCCCCCTCTATCTGACCTATGAGTATCAGATTCTCCAAGCCCTCCTTCCTCATTACATGTCCCAGGAACTTCAGCTGTCTTTTCCTGATGTTAAGTATTAGTTTTCTTTTCATTTCTTTAGCATCCTTCTGGAGAAACACATTTCGGTTGCTTCAAGTCTTTTTACTTTATCTTTGATGTAATTGTTATTGTCACATGAGTATCAGATTCTCCAAGCCCGCCTTCCTCATTACATGTCCCAGAAACTTCAACTGTCTTTTCCTGATGTTAAGTATAAGTTTCCTTTTCGTTTCCATCCTTTCCAAAACCTCATCGCGACTCACATTTTCAGTCCATGGTATCCGCAGCATCCTTCTGTAGAACAACATTTTGGTTCTTCAAGTCTTTTTACTTTATCTTTGATGTAATTATTAATACCTGTCACATGAGTATCAGATTCTCCAAGCCCCTCTTCCTCGTTACATGTCCTAGGAATTTCAACTGTCTTTTCTTGATGCTAAGTATTAGTTTTCCTTTCATTTCCATCTTCTTCAAAACCTTGTTGCTGATCACGTTTGGTCCATGGTATCCTCAACGTCCTTCCGTAGAACCACATTTCCATTCTTTTAAGTCTCTTCTTCATTAAAATTCACCCTGACTGTGTTCCAAAAAAAAAAAAAAGTTATGTATAATTGCACCCATTAAAAAACTTGATAGATTATAAAAATATGACAAAACAATGTTAGATTTAAGCAAATTTCCTTATATAAATGTTGTAGAGAAATATCCTATCCTACCCCGGAATGGATATGTTCCGGCCTATAAAAGATGGTGACTAAAGTGAATTATCGGCATAAGTCACTACATGGAACCATTCTTCACTAGACAGATGCATACGTCCTAGGCAGAGACATTGTCTACTTGATTGTTATACCCGTTACTATTCGTTGGTGTTCTTGTAGTGTCTATTGGTTTATTGTACTGCGGTATAATAAATCCCTATTAATCTATCTTCAGTGTTAATTATTATTCTTACACTATTCTTTTCCCTGATTACCCCTCCAGAGATATATCAATAAACAAGAGTGCTATAGCTAAGAAGCCGGAGAAAAAAGTACATCTTCCACAGTCTGGATCCATCATGCTGTTCCTGCTTCAAGCACACCAACTCCACTGCTATTGCAACACCCACAGACAACCTCTACTAGACGAAAACACAATGTGAGAATCAAAGTGTCTTAGCATTCTACAAATTGTTTCTAGGAAACATCCATGCCAAATAGAGCTAAATAAAAAGATTAATAATATCCAGTGTGTCTTTAAATTCTTCTATTTTACATTAGACCTGTTAATTATTCATACAGTTTGTTAGCCAGTTCACAGCAATAATAAAAAAGTTATCACCAGTTGAAGTCATGGACTAGTTCTCAACAGTAACAAAAAAAAGTAATTACCACTTGGAGTTGTCCACTAGTTCTCAGCAGTAATAAAAAAGATATCATTTGGGAACTAGTTGTTGACAAGTTCCCAGCAGTAATAAAAAAGTTATTACCACTTGGAGTTGTCCACTAGTTCTCAGCAGTAATAAAAAAGATATCATTTGGGAACTAGTTGTTGACAAGTTCACAGCAGTAATAAAAAAGTTATTACCACTTGGAGTTGTCCACTAGTTCTCAGCAGTAATAAAAAAGATATCATTTGGGAACAAGTTGTTGACAAGTTCACAGCAGTAATCAAAAACGTTATGACCACATGGAGTTGTCCACTAGTTCTCAGCAGTAATAAAAAAGATATCATTTGGGAACAAGTTGTTGACAAGTTCCCAGCAGTAATAAAAAAGTTATTACCACTAGGAGTTGTCTACTAGTTCCCAGCAGTAATAAAAAAGTTATTACCACTAGGAGTTGTCTACTAGTTCCCAGCAGTAATAAAAAAGTTATTACCACTTGGAGTTGTCCACTATTTCTCAGCAGTAATAAAAAAAAAGTTATTATCATTTGGGAACTAGTTGTTGACAAGTTCCCAGCAGTAATAAAAAAGTTATTACCACTTGGAGTTTTCTACTAGTTCCCAGCAGTAATAAAAAAGATATGATTTGGGAACTAGTTGTTGACAAGTTCACAGCAGTAATAAAAAAGTTATTACCACTTGGAGTTGTCCACTAGTTCTCAGCAGTAATAAAAAAAGTTATTATCATTTGGGAACTAGTTCTTGACAAGTTCCCAGCAGTAATAAAAAAGTCACTACCACTTGGAGTTGTCCACTAGTTTACAGCAGTAATAAAGAAGTTATCACAGATTAATAATTCTCAGTAGATACACAATGACAACACCTATCCCTAGGTAATATCAGCTGATGAATGCAGGAATATTTCACATCTGGTAACACTGCGACACTGACCAGTTCTTAAGGGTAAACAAGTAGATGCTTCCAAACAAACATATTCTATAGTGGTAAGTCTTTAAAGGGTCTTCATCAAAACTGGCAAGACATATCAACCTTTTCAAGGGTGAACCGATAACGTGCATGTTCCTCTACATTTAAAAGAATCAGTCAAAGTTTTCAAAGAAAGAAAACAGTAGCAAAAAAACAATAGTCCAAGAGGAATCAAATCCACCACACTACTAAGAGATGATAAACATATCAAAGAAAAACTTTTAAGAAACAGGAATTCAGTCAACCTGCCAAAGAATCTAATCTAAATCTAAACTTATTTATAAATGGAACTTTGTCTCTGTGTGTGTGTCTGTGTGTGTCCCCATTACCTATAGACTCTGAAACAGCTGAACCGATTTTCTTGAAAATTTACACAGTTGTACTATAAGCATCTGCGAGTGTTCTTAGGTAGGTTTTGTGTTGAGGTACCCCCGATAAATATCGAAAATTGATAATCAAAAAAATCGGGTAATAGAAGGAGTGGTCCGATTTTAAACAAATTTGATACACTTATAGACAAGGACATAAGATGCGATATTCAGAAGTTTCAAGGTTGCAGTTCTTACAGTAGTGCAGAAAATCGATAATATATATATATATATATAAAAAAGGCAAGCTGTTTGTGTGTGTGTCTGTCTATCTGCCTGTATGTCTGTATTTTCTTCAGCCCTTCTATTTTAGTTTTTGCTTTGGGTTTGGCTCTAAGTAAGTATAATTGTAGTTCTTAGTCTCAGCCATGAAACCATTTACTCAGAGGACTTATTTAGCCTTCAAAATTTAGTTTACGACAAAAAAAACTTATTTGATATCAATACCAGAAAATCAAAATTTGACTTATATCCATTCATTTTTCTTTCAGTCTACAGTTTTGCTTTAACTGGAAACAACTATTGATTTTTAGACTTTCGTGCCAATGTCCAAAGAGTCTGAGCTCCAGGACTGGATTAGTTTTAAAGCTTTCATTACACCTGAGCAATGCCAGGCTATACTGCTAGTTTAAAATAAAAACATGTCTTACTGAACCATGCCTGAAAGTTTTTCTGAACAGTGTGTTTATCAATCTAGAAGTTATACAAAAGAAAAACCTCTTAACCTCCTAAAATTCTAAAGACAAGTTGCACTTTGTTACAAAACAAGTAACTGGGATATTTAGTGATAAAAGACTGGTTTCGGATGGATTTTAGTTCTGTGAAATATATCTTAAAAGTCCCCATTTAAAATAACATCCTGATTGTTGTCTTCAACTGTCAAATATGATGAGTGATTATCTTTGGTATGGAGCAGTTCCTCAGAAAATACTAGTACTAATACTCCTTAGTTAGATAAGAAGAGCACTTAAAGGCTACAAATCCAGAAAAAAATAAACCAACAGATAAGTTTAAAGACAAATTCTGGCCCTGGCCAATCACTGAATATGAAGGCAATTTTTTTTTTATAATCGTATTGGTGTTGTTCAGATAATGAAGGCTTAAATTTTTTTTTAATGTGTTATCTTATCAAGGGGTTACATAAGAGAGTTGAAGTATTAGGCAAGAAGAGAGTGAAGACAAAGACAAACCACAGAGGATGAAAGAGAAAGGGCAAGAGAAGAAGGTGAACACAGTTGCGAAGGTAGAGAGAAAGGAAAAGAACAAGATATACGGGGTGATGTAGAAAAGGCTAGAGTTGAGTGGATAAGAGATGGGAATTGACTTTGCATTTAAATTACTGAAGGTAATAGCCGTCAGGAACACAAGTATATGGAAGGGAGTTCCACAAGCAGGAAGCATGAGAAAAGAAGCTGCTGGAATAGAATTGTCGTCGGCATTTAGTTGATCTAACTGTAAAAGGGTGAGACCTTTTTTGCCAGTCTGGTTGCCCAAGTAAATTCTTGTGGAGGGGGCACCAGTGACCCAAGTTCGTCAGAGTAGAAGCCATGAAAATATTTATAGAAGAGACAGAGAGAAGCCACATCCCAACGATGAGAAAGTGGCTGGAGTTGAACCACCAGAACGGGACCAATCACATTACAGATTCTCCTCTGGAGCCTGTCGAGAACACTGACATGCTATATAGCAGTTAATCTCTGAAAAAAATAAAAAAATAAAGATCTTCATTCTCAAATGAAGATTAAATAATCTGAGGATTCAGAAAGCTATGAGAGAACAATAACATCTGGCTCAGATAACACATTAAAAAAAATTTTAAGTCTTCATTATCTGAACAACACCAAATGAAAGTTTACATACATGTGCTCTGTAGAGAGTTCTTCATGTTGGTCATCTTGTAATTTCAGCTGCGAATCTATAAGAAAATAATTTGCTTTATTTTTATAAGGCAGAATAAAAAAAGAATACATGGAAATATTTCTTTTTAAAGTTCAGTTACGAGTTTTGAGATTTGGACTAAAGTCGTCATGTTTGTCATAATCACAATTTTTCTGCTGTTGCTCTCTCCAGCCTTCTTTACCTCAATCCAGGTAAACTTCATGGAATTTCAAACTAAGCTATTTAGATAAATAAACAAAACTCGGAATTCATTTAAGTAGAAAACCAGCAACCTGTCGTGTGCGTTAGGTCTTGTCCGTCTAGCCCTGATGGCACCATCAACAGCTTTCGTGGTTCGCTGCTGCTGCACGTAGTTTTGCCGTTTGCTATTGACATTTCCAGTGCCACCATCTCCAAAACGAGGTGACAATGCCTGCAACTACAATGCCGTCGACAAGAAGCAGAGTCGAAAAAACATTAACAGGTTGATCCTGCCAGTAGTCATATGCTTGTCTCAAAGCCTAAGCCATGCAAGTGTAAGTTCACGCCACGCATTAGAACGGGCAAAACAGCGAATGGCTCAGGAAGCAAACCTAATCCTGGGGACTGTAATCTTCCTTGGAGGCGATGGATAACTGTGGCAATTCTAGAGCTAATACATGTTATGGAATCATGAAATCTTGATAGATATATTGTGAAAAATTAAGGTTGAAACAGCAAGTGAAATTGAAGGTGTTGAACAGGATATTCTTCGTGTAGGATAAGTTGATGAAGGGATCAGTCATTTAAGTGCCATATGTGATACACACTTTGGGCGATCATGTCTCGAAAGAGACATGACTGACTGGGCAGAAGATTATCCTACAGTAGGTTGCCATTGCTTTCTGCAGTAGACTAGTTGCCAGCCACGGCTATAGAACACAATCTGTCCTGTTATTTGACTCATACCTAGCTGGGGAAGAGATGTATTATATTATTAAGTAGTAATTTGGGGGGGGGGGGTCAGTTTATTACTTCATAACAATATAAAACCAATCTCCCACTTTATGCCCAGTAGAAGTCTTAATCATGTTTCCAACTTGAGCAATCATGACTCAAAAGAGACATGACTGACTGGGCAGAAGATTATCCCACAGTAGACTGGTTGCCAGCCAAGGCTATAGAAACCAATCTGTCCTATTATTTATTTGGAGGGAAGAAACGGATTAATACCTTTCCTAAGAGTATTTGTGCATGAGTGAATGCAAGGAATTCAACTGGAATTCAAACTCGGCTCCCCGATTTGTCGTTCAGAGTAGATATCCACCACAATGGGCCAATTGTACTACTTTCGCTGTTTGAAAAGTGGAATTTTAAACAGCACTACTGAAAAAACAATGAGGAAAATTTTTCCAGAGAATAATTTGGGCAGATTAGCATTCATTAGACCTTCTTCAAACTGCAATATTTGTCAGAAAAAAGGGGAAAAAATATAAATTGATTTTTATTAAGAAGGATGGTTCTATTTATAACTAGCTGTACCCGGCCACGCATTGCTGTGGCTCAGTTTGGTTAAATGGAAAAAAAAGAAGAAATTTATTTAGTAAACCAACAAAATAAATGGAATATCAATAATAATTCGTTGAAAAAAAAAAAAAAAAAAAAAATAGATAAATAAATAGAATTTTTTATTTTAAAAAGGAAAGAATTTCTGTTGTTTAACGCCTGCCAAAATAGAAATAATAATAAAAATGGGCTTCGTTTACCTTCAATGAGCAGTTTTCCTATGTTTTCTATGAAATAACAAAGTTGTCTGTAAACGCGTCCATATTGAAAATGGCAGATTTTTGCTTCAGCTCTCATCGGCTCTAATAGATTTATAAAATATATATTTTTTTAATATTGTAATATTTTTTAATATAAGGTATATAAAAACGCTCGTATTCGATTAAAATGCTATAGTAAAATTTCAAAACAATTGGTGCAGCCGTTTTCTAGATTAGCGGATAGTATCAAAAAAACAAGTACATTTTTATTTATATAGATATTGATAAAATGTAAAATCAATCCTCAACTTTTACAGAATTATTTGAACTTTTGTTTTTTTTTTAAACAAACTTGAATTATTTTGCAACTCGCTGACACATGTTAAAATCCTCACAGTAATTATTTTTGTTGAAGTTGTCGCAAACATTTTTTGTTGACATTTAGAAACTCTACATTTCATTCAAATTCACAAACCGATCGATGAAGCTGATTTGTTTTAAAAAATACTTTGACAAAAAACCTACTCTGTCTGACTGTTTTAATTTTATAGTACATTGAATCCATAGCTAAATCTGCTGCTAGAAAGGTCGATTCATTGTATAGGGTCAGGAAGTATTTTCTCGTCTGAATCCATCTTGCACACATATAATTCTACCATCCGCCCTTGCATGGAATAATGCTGTCACATCTGATCGGTTCACCCTGATATTCATCTAGAGGTTCTTGACAATATCCAATGGTGTATCTACAATTTAACTGATCCCGAGCTTGAATCCATAACTAAATCTGCTGCTAGAAAGGTCAATTCATTGTATAGGGTCAGGAAGTATTTTCTCGTCTGAATCCATCTTGTACACATATAATTCTACCATCCGCCCATGCATGGAATAACGCTGTCACATCTGATCGGTTCACCCTGATATTCATCTAGAGGTTCTTGACAATATCCAATGGTGTATCTACAATTTAACTGATCCCGAGCTTGAATCCATAACTAAATCTGCTGCTAGAAAGGTCAATTCATTGTATAGGGTCAGGAAGTATTTTCTCGTCTGAATCCATCTTGTACACATATAATTCTACCATCCGCCCATGCATGGAATAATGCTGTCACATCTGATCGGTTCACCCTGATATTCATCTAGAGGTTCTTGACAATATCCAATGGTGTATCTACAATTTAACTGATCCCGAGCTTGAATCCATAACTAAATCTGCTGCTAGAAAGGTCAATTCATTGTATAGGGTCAGGAAGTATTTTCTCGTCTGAATCCATCTTGCACACATATAATTCTACCATCCGCCCATGCATGGAATAATGCTGTCACATCTGATCGGTTCACCCTGATATTCATCTAGAGGTTCTTGACAATATCCAACGGAGAATCTACAATGTAAATGATCCCGACCTGGAATCCATAGCTAAATCTGCTGCTAGAAAGGTTATTTCACTTACACAGGAAGCTTTTCTCGTCTGAATCCATCCTGCACATATATCCACCTGTGCATTGAATACTGCTGTCACATCTGGTCGGATGCTCCTGCTATTCATCTGGGGTTTCTTGACAAAATCCAATGAAGAATCTGTAATGTGATCGATCCCGATCTGGTAACTTGGCTCCAATCACTTTCCCACCAACATAATGTGGCTTCCCTCTGTCTTTTCTAGAAATACTTTCACGGCCTCTGCTCTAATGAGCTCAGCTCCCTGGTGCCCCCTCTACAGGGATTTACTCAAGCTACTAGACTAGAAATTAGGTTCTACTCTTTTACATTGAAACCAATCAAATATAACCACAATTTCTACTCTAATAGCTTCTTTTCTCAAACTTCTCACCTGTGGAATTCCCTTCCGTATACTTGGTTCCCTGACAAACCTTGTATCGTGTTCTTTTCCCTGTTCACTCTACTCTCATGCCGCTCTCTTCACACCAGTGTTCTAACTTGTTCCTCTTTCTCATCATTCACCTTTTATATAACCCGATGCTCACCAGTGGCAGTACTAACTTGCTTGAGATGAAATGATTATACAAAAAAAGAAAAAAAAAAGAATTGTTCATAGTTCTTGCAAATGCAAGGCAAACTCAAAAATTGTATTTAAAAACTAAAAGAAAAATATGAAAAAAAAACAATATATGTTCCATCTGAAGGTGTTGGAGATGCTGTTTATCAGGTTCGGGCAACCCTCTCTTTGTAAACAAAGGGACTGTTTGCTTGGGCTTGCTCTGCTGGGTCTCTAGCATCTTCATATATAAAAACTTTTATTTTTTCCCTTTCCGTTTTCAGATAGTTTCTGGAAAACAAATTGTCTCACACAACACGGTGAACTAACTTTCTTAACAGTGGCCTAGCAATAGATTCAATAGAAGTAAACTAATCTATCAGTAATGTACTAACCTTCCAACATGGTGGTCTTCTTTTGTCTCTCTGTAGGAAGGTGAACATTCAAGATTGTGAGACTCACCTTCCTGATGTGCCCAACTAGTGTCCAATTGGCAGACAAAAATAAACAGGGTTGTAACTGAATACATGTCCCTATGTGGCCCAAAGACAAATAGTGGATATTGTGCTCAATATTTATAGAGCTCAATGTACACACTCAAATTATCGGCCAATCACTGCTTATAGAATAGACTTGTCTGCAACAGAATGGAATCTCCCAGGTTGTTATTTAAACCACCTACCAATTTGCCCTGGTGGTTTTTTTAGTCAGTTGGACTCAACTTCTATTCTAGTTGAATACTGGCTGGTTGTTCTCAAAGATTCTTACAGATAGTAACTTTCTGGGTAATTATGTATCATGGTGGGATTCTACCTTCTATAATTTTAGAAAATCTTGGCATTATTCTAAGAGTTGTCCAGACTATAGAACCTACACTTTGTGTTATTTCTGTTGACCCCACAACTATTCAGCCAATTCATTCTACAACTTTCTTCATTTGTTTTTTTTTTCAATTGGAGTAGATAGATCTACCTATTGCCCGGTTCACACTCCACCCACATCTATTGAACAGGTTAAGAGGCTCATCCCTTGTTCCCTGTTTAGGATGTGGTTTCTGGCATTCTCTTTTCCAATCTTCTCATTTTTTTTTTTTTTTTTTTTCAATTGGAGTAGATAGATCTATCTATTGCCCGGTTCACACTCCACCCACATCTATTGAACAGGTGAAGAGGCTGATCCCTTGTTCCCTGTTTAGGATATGGTTTCCGGCCTTACCTTTTCCAATCTTTTCACTCTTACGTAGCCCCCTGCACATCAGTGGCGTTACCGCATTGCTCGGGGAGATACGATTAAAAAAAAAAAAAAGTATATTCCATAAGAAAGGAAACAGATCTCTTTTTAATAGGAACTAGTATCATAGTCCAGCGTTGCCCAGGCAACTCAGAACATTTTAGTAGCAGGAGAAGATGCCACTTTTTATTTTACATATTTTGTTTTTGTTTGAAAAAACACTTTTTTTTTTAAATATTTCTTTTGTTTCAAAATTATGGGGAAAATATTCACATTTTTTTGTTGAGCAAATGAATTTTTAAAACATCGGAATAAAAATTAAATATAAAGGCTTTTTTTTTTTTAAATAAAAAAATATTTTAGTCATGTCTGACACGTGTGATTTGATTTCTGTGACGTAAAACGTTAGAATAAAAATTAAATATAAAGGCTCTTTTTTTTTAATAAAAAAATATTTTAGTCACGTTTGACACATGTGATTTGATTTCTGTGACGTAATCTAGCAACCATCTTAGATCTTAGATGTTTTACAGAGCAAATGTAAACAATTGGCTTCATTGTCCAAAAAGTGCGAAAGGGAAAATTGCTGAACTTAAAACTCAAAAAGTATGTGTCGACCTGGCTTCCCCGTAGATATCTGTCCCTAGAAAGTTTGAATG
This sequence comes from Ascarosepion bandense, assembly GCA_037127315.1. Lineage (NCBI taxonomy): Eukaryota > Metazoa > Mollusca > Cephalopoda > Sepiida > Sepiidae > Ascarosepion > Ascarosepion bandense. Next base: position 802,644 of record JBBBDQ010000999.1, read on the forward strand.
GTGTAGGCGAGCATAGGGAACAGTCACACAGACTCACAGATTGCCTTTTATATATATAGATAATACTGTTATTCAATGGTAATATCATCATCAGAGTCAAAAGCGTAAAAGTCAAATCCAGTCCATAAATCGTCATTATCAAGCAAGTGTTAGGGTTCTCAACCTTTGCTTCTCTTACTGGCTAAGTTTCTTTCAAGGTATAACTTACTCACACCATGAGTTGATGTTAGCTATTTCATTACAAAGAAAAAGGGAACCAGAACTGTTGCCAGTTGAAATTTATAAAATCTTACTCTTAAAACAATTTTCCGGGAAAATAGATTTCTCATGTTCAGTACTGACAGAGGATTTCAGATTCTCAAATCAAATAGCTGTTATTGCTCTTTCCAGTATTGATTGGGGTTTCCTTGCTAACCTTTTATTTTAAGTTGTGTGGAATGTCAACATCTTGATTATATCCTTATTTTCTCTTCAAGTTTCATGTGCTATCCATTTTGGTTGTTGGCCATCATCAAATGATGCAGCTTCTGTTATTTCATACAGTTTTTGTGATTGTGTATGTCTAATGTTAAAATAAGGATGCTCTTTGCCAAGACTTTTCACTTTCTCGAAGCCATTTTTGATAATTGATCTTAAAAAGCAGTTGCATACAACTGACAGTTTAGATATTTCTGAACAAGTTTGGTGCCATGCATGATATCCATATTAAAGTCTCAATCTAATGAGTCTAAAAATATGACTCAAGTTTTCTGGTTGGTGTTTTGGTTTTGTAGCAATTTGAGGTATTGTGTGAAATTACATCTGGCACAGCCTATTCTATGTTCAATTTCCTTTTCTCATATACTAAATTTGTTATAACTGATCCATATGCTAAGGTATCTGATGTGTTTAGTATTTACTGAATTTTTATGATGGATTCATGGTAGCGGCCGTCACTACTTTCATTCTAATTCCAGATCATAGTTTGTTTTGGAAACTTGGTTTTTGGTCTACTTGCTATAAAAATCATAACAGTAACACTAATAACATCTTTTATTTGATTAACACCTTATGGGTTATTTAAGGCTGAAATTTTATTTTCTTAGAAACTTTGAATAAAAGTATGATATACATTATTCTACTTTCACAAATGAATACATAGTAGATGATACTCAGCTTTTGTGCATATACATTTTTTTGTGGACATGATTACTAGAGGTGGTGATTGTGTTTTATGCTGTAGTTTTGCTGAAGCTATATTTTGGAATACAGGTAGATTTTTAAGTTTGATTTGGTTTACGGCATATCAACCTTTTGGATCATTTAAAGCCAAAGCATTAGTTTCTTCAAAAACGTATTTTTGTTGGTAACATTTTTCCTTTAAAAACGTATTTTTGTTGGTAACATTTTTCCTTTAAAAACGTATTTTTGTTGGTAACATTTTTCCTTTAAAAACGTATTTTTGTTGGTAACATTTTTCCTTTAAAAACGTATTTTTGTTGGTAACATTTTTCCTTTAAAAACGTATTTTTGTTGGTAACATTTTTTCCTTTAAAAACGTATTTTTGTTGGTAACATTTTTCCTTTAAAAACGTATTTTTGTTGGTAACATTTTTCCTTTAAAAACGTATTTTTGTTGGTAACATTTTTCCTTTAAAAACGTATTTTTGTTGGTAACATTTTTCCTTTAAAAACGTATTTTTGTTGGTAACATTTTTCCTTTAAAAACGTATTTTTGTTGGTAACATTTTTCCTTTAAAAACGTATTTTTGTTGGTAACATTTTTCCTTTAAAAACGTATTTTTGTTGGTAACATTTTTCCTTTAAAAACGTATTTTTGTTGGTAACATTTTTCCTTTAAAAACGTATTTTTGTTGGTAACATTTTTCCTTTAAAAACGTATTTTTGTTGGTAACATTTTTCCTTTAAAAACGTATTTTTGTTGGTAATATTTTTCCTTTAAAAATGTATTTTTGTTGGTAACATTTTTCCTTTAAAAACGTATTTTTGTTGGTAACATTTTTCCTTTAAAAACGTATTTTTGTTGGTAACATTTTTCCTTTAAAAACGTATTTTTGTTGGTAACATTTTTCCTTTAAAAACGTATTTTTGTTGGTAACATTTTCCTTTAAAAACGTATTTTTGTTGGTAACATTTTTCCTTTAAAAACGTTTTGTTGGTAACATTTTTCCTTTAAAAATGTTTTCTTGGTAATATTTTTCATTCAAAAATGTTTTTTTGGTAATATTTTTCATTCAAAAAAGTCTTGTTAGTAACATTTTCTTCAATAATTTTTATGTATGTATTAAAAGTCTGTTTTTATACTTTCATAGTGTTTTAACCCCCCCCACCACCACCACCACGTTTGGAAGGTTAACTATTTGCCCATAGTTGGAACCCTAATAGGTGCTACTACTCCAGGTCAGGGTGGACCTGGGAATAACAGCAATTAAGAGGTGGTTCCATGCTCCTCACAAACTCCCAATCAGAGGCCTTGCTGCCAGATTCAGTTTACCAAGGACCAAAACACACAAAAAGTTTCAGCCTGACTATACAGCCATTAGATATAAATGACATATGGTCTTAACAGTGTCCCTGATAACTGTTTCAAACCAACCAGTCAGAAGTCACACACAGGGCTGTTCATTGAATCTAACACTTGCTGCTCAATGAAAGATCATTCAATTCACACAGTAAATCTAAACTTATTTATAAATGGAACTTTGTGTGTGTGTGTGTGTGTGTGTGTGTGTGTATCCGTTACCTATAGACTCCAAAATGACTGAACCGATTTTCTTGAAAATTTACACAGTTGTACTATAAGCATCTGCAAGTGTTCTTAGCTAGGTTTTGTGTCAAGGTAAAATCGATAATCGAAAATATCGGGTTATAGAAGATGTGGTCCAATTTTAATTAAATTTGATACACTCATAGACAAAGACATAAGAAATGATATTCAGAAGTTTCAAGGTTGCAGTTCTTACATTAGTGCAGAAAATCGATAATATATATATATATATATATATATATATATATATATATAAAAGGCAAGATGTTTGTGTGTGTGTCTGTTTATCTGCCTGTATGTCTGTATTTTTTCAGCCCTTTTATTTAGTTTCTGCTTTAGGTTTGGAGGTATAATTGTAGTTCTTAGTCTCAGCCATAAAACCATTTACTCAGAGGACTTATTTAGCCTTCAAAATTCAGTTTATGGCAAAAAAACTTATTTGATATCGATAGCAGGAAATCAAAATTTGACTTACATCCATTCATTTTTCTTTTAGTCTACAGTTTTGCTTTAACTGGAAACAACTATTTCGTTGGCACGAAAGACTAAAAGTCTTTCGTGCCAACGTCCAAAGAGTCTGAGATCCAGGACCATGGATTAGTTTTAAAGCTTTCATTGTACCCGAGCAATGCCGGGCTATACTGCTAGTTACTTATAAACTTAACATGAAACAAATATAATAACTTGTACATTACACACAAACGACTTCTCTTTTTTCTTTTCTCTTTTTTTTTTCACTTTCCTCATAAGCACTTTTAAATATAAAATATGTTTATTACAAACTGTGTTCATAATTATTTATTTCCAATCAGAAGCCTTGCTGCTGGATGCAGTTTACCGTCATGTCCAGGACCCCAGTTGAATTTGTTGCATTCACTTACTGGCAAATACCCTTGGGAAATTTATTTTTGAAGGAAAAACTTTCTCAGCAAAACATTTTTGAATACAAAACTAGAAGACATTTTTTAGTTTTCTAAAATAAAGAATAAAAGCAAAAAATTTTAATTAAAATCCGACTAAATCAACCTTTTTACTATAACAGAACATTAAAAAAATACCTTCAAACCCCACTTTTTTGGCATTAAATAACCCACAAAGATTGATATGCTGTTAAACAAATCTCAAAATTCAAAAATTCAACTTGAATTCAAACTCGGCTATCCAATTATTCATTCTGAGCCGATATCCAATGCACCACAACACATTATTAGCTGCTTAAAAACATCAAATCCCTTCAAGTCATCGACATTACTCTGTACAGATTCTTATTCTTCAATATCTATGAATTTCTATGACTTGGGAATTATAGGGGTTCCTATTGCATTCTCTATCATCTTTAATTCAGAGTAGTCCCTCTCCTAAACTGGCTGCAAGACAAAAAAGCCCAGACACTCCTGCTATTCAACTCATACCTTCGGTTAAAAGACATGAATTCATGTCTTTTCAAAAGACATTAGTGCCAAGTAAACAAAAGGCTAGGCCAAATTTGAACTTGGCTTATCAATTTCACTTTCCATACCAATATTCATTAACACATCACTCAATAAATCTTGGGCCTGACATATAGATGACACCACTAATAAAAAAATCCACATGATTTTTATGAAGTATTAACCTTCAAATGGTACATGACAAAATTTGGGCCCAATTGGATTATTAGATTACAAATTACAGTTATTTAAGTGAAGCTACGTTGCAGATTTTCAGAACAATGGAAAAATCTGAATTTCGTATGTTGATAAAGCATTGCTTTCTTATAGAAAAAAATACTATTCAAGCAAAGCAATGGCCTGATAAGTGTTATTCGGACTCTACTCTGTCAAAAACAACAGTATGCTGACTTTAAACACAGTCATACAGACACAAATGATGTTGAATGCTCAGGTCGCCCAAAATCAGCAGTTGTCCCCAAAAACAACAAAAATTTCCACAAACTTGTTTTGGCTGATCGCAAATTGAAATTGCATGAGATAGCAGAGGAATTGAACATATCAGAAGGCAGTGTATTCACCATTTTCCACGAACATTTGTCAATGAGAAAGCTGTGTTCAAAGTGGGTGCCACAGTCGATCAAAAATGCAAACATCACCAGGCAAGGTTTTGGCCTCTGTATTTTGGGATGTGTAAAGCATTTTGTTCATTAATTATCTTGAGAAAGAAAGAAAAATCAATAGCAAATATTATGTAGCATTATTGGTGCATTTGAAAGAAGAAATCGCCCAAAATTGGCCACAAATGAAGAAGAAAAAAGTGATCTTTCACGAAGACAACACACCGTGTCACAAGTCGATCACAACGACAGCAAAACTACATGAATTGCACTTCGAATTGCTTCTGTTATGTTGATGAATAAAGTTGAATTTTGCCTAAAAGTTGTTGTTTTATTAGTTAGGTTGGGACTTATTGAGTGATGTGTTATACTACCTGCAAATTCTTAAAAGGATATCAGTTTATCCCTATTAATATTATTCCGTTTAGAATAACTCAAAGAAATTTTCGGTAATTTTCTTGCAAAATGAGGTTAAGTATGATACACTTGTAAGGTCGTGATCTCTATTTGAACAAAAAAAATCAATAGTAAATATTATGTAACATTATTGATGCATTTGAAGGAAGAAATTGCCAAAAATCGGCCACAAATGAAGAAGAAAAAAGTGATCTTTCATGAAGACAACACACCATGTCACAAGTCGATCGCAATGACAGCAAAACTACATGAAGTGCACTTCGAACTGCTTCCGTACCTATTCTCCAGATCTGGCCCCCAGCAACTACTGCTTGTTTGCAGATCTCAAAAGAATGCTCCAGGGAAAGAGTTTTTTTTTTGTTTTGAGTTTTGTTTAATGGCATATCAACCTCTGTAGGTTATTTAATGCCAAAAAGGTAGGGTTTTAAGGTATTTTTTAATGTTCAATTATAGTGAAAAGCTTAATTCAGTCAGATTTTGATTAAATTTTTTTTTTTAATTTTAGAAAACTGAAGATGGCTTCTAGTTTTGTATTAAAAAATGTATTGCTGGTAATAATTTTTTTTCTTCAAAAATGTGTTATGGTAATAATTTTTTCTTCTGAAAAGTATTGTTAGTAATATATTTCTTTCAAAAGTGTATATACTTCTATAAAAGTATATTTTTATACTTTCATGGTGTTTTGACCCCAGTTTGGGGGTTAACTATTTGCCCATAGCTGAGACCCTGACAGGTGCTACCACTCCAGGTCAGGGTGGACCTGGGAACAACAGCAATTAAGAGATGGTTCAATGCTCTTCACAACCTCCCAATTCGCCTTGCTGCCGGATGCAGTTTACCGTCATGCACAGGACCTCCAGTGAAAGCGACTTGGCTCCAATGAAGACGTAATAACAAAAACTGAAGCATATTTTGAGGCCAAAGACAAATCACTCTATAAAAAAGGCATTGAATTGTTAGGGAAGTATTGGAATCAGTATCACCCTATAAGAAGACTATGTTGATGAATAAAGTCGAGTTTACGGTCAATGACAGACCTCCAGGGAAAGCGACTTGGCTTCAATGAAGACGTAATAATAAAAACTGAAGGGTATTTTGAGGCCAAAGACAAATCGTTCTATAAAAAGACATCAAATTGTTAGAGAAGCATTGAAATCAGTGTATCACCCTAGAAAGAGACTATGTTGATGAATAAAGTTGAATTTTGCCTAAAAGTTGTTGTTTTATTAGTTAGGTTGGGACTTATTGAGTGATGTGTTATACTACCTGCAAATTCTTAAAAGAATATCAGTTTATCATTATTATTCTGTTTAGAATAACTCAAAAGAATTTTTCGATAATTTTTTTTCAAAATGAGGTTAAGTACGATACACTTGTAAGGACGTTATCTCTATTTGAACAAAATCAAATGAATAGAATACAAATTAATCATACCATTTTTTGCAAACATCACAACTCCCAAGCAGCAGTCATAGAAACAAGTAACCACCAATGCAGACCACCTACAGCAATTACCTACGCATAAAATGTTTGAGTTTGAGTTTTGTTTAACGGCATATAAACACCTCTGTGGGTTATTTAATGCCAAAAAGGTGGGGTTTTATGGTATTTGTTTTTTAATGTTCAGTTATAGTGAGAAGGTTGATTTAGTCATATTTCAATAAAAAAATTTTATTTTTTTTGTAATTTTAGAAAACTAAAGATGTCTTCTAGTTTTGTATTCAAAAAGGTAAAAAAAAAAGTCTGTTTTTATGTATATCTATCTAATCTAAATCTATCTAAACTTATTTATGAATGGAACTTTGTGTGTGTGTGTGTGTGTCTGTTACCTATAGACTCCAAAACGGCTGAACCGATTTTCTTGAAAATTTACACAGTTGTAATATAAGCATCTGTGAGTGTTCTTAGCTAAGTTTTGTGTCGATGTACCCCCGATAAATATCGAAAATCGATAATCGCAAAAATCGGGTTATAGAAGGAGTGGTCCAATTATAATCAAATTTGATTAACTAATAGACAAAGACATAAGAAACGATATTCAGAAGTTTCAAGGTTGCAGTTCTTACAATAGTGCAGAAAATCAATAATATATATATATATTGTGTGTATTTTGGCAGCATTTTTTCATTAATACAGGTTTCATTGAATAATATAGACAAGTTCGGTCTATTTATTTTGTGTTAGATCCGTTTGTATGATCTGATTAGCTTGATAGTGTTGTCATGGAAAGACGACAAGAAATCGCAATAATTGTTGATTTTTTTATCAGGTCTGAGCTTTCAGCTTACATAAGCCATTATCAAAGGATGAACATTTACTGTTCAGTGAACATAGAACATTTAAATTATTATTAACAGCGTGGAGTTATACAGAGAAAATTAGACAGGTCCATTTTTTGTGTCGCACATGGCTGTAGGCCAAGAAGGAATGGTGGTAGTGGGTTTTTTGTTCAATTGAGTGTATAGTGGCATGAGGGATTGGTCTGGGAACTGCTTCTACTATGGTGTAGGGGGTAAGTATAATAACTATGACCTCTCCCGTCAATTATAGGCATTGAAGTATGTTAGTAGAGGTGTCGAAATTTATTTTATTTAGGCTAGGTTTAAACTGTTTGATGTAGATAGCTTCTAGAATTTTCAGTTTTCGTTTATTATTTTCTTGTCTAAGTATATGCGTATTTTCAACAAGTGTTTTCCTAAGAAGTGTGTGTTGATAGCCGTGGTGTTTTAAATGTCGGAATATGTTAGAATTTTCATTTAAGTGCAATGTAAGTCTCCGTGAAAGCGAGTTAGTAGTATGTCCAATGTAGGCATTATTTAGTTTGTTAGAGATACATTCTCAAAAGGGGCAATTAAATTTATACACTACATTGTTTTTTTGCAAATCGCTAATGGTGGGGGAGGAGTCGTTGCAGACGATTGAGTTGGATATTGTGGATTTAGCATAGTATATGATAAATTTAATTCTTTTGTTGAGGTCTGTCAGAGAGATATTAGTGTTTATGAGTTTTTTTAGGATATATTACTTATTTCCAGATGCAGTTCCTATCTTCTTCATGTGCCATGTCCCTTCAGGACGTAGGCGATCATGGACTTCCACTTCGCTCTGTCTCTTGTCACTATCAATATTTTTCCTCTTGGTATCTCTCCCAAACCTCGCTCTGCCATCCATTTGCTCAGGCCTACCAGATAAGTCTTGCACTGCTTTCCTCTGTCTCTCTTTTCTACTATACGTCCTGTGAGTATTAAATTCTCCAGGCCCTCCTTCCTCATTACGTGTTCCAGGAACCTCATATGTCTCTTCCTGATGTTAAGTATGAGTTTTCTTCTCATTTGAATCCTCTCCAACACCTCTTCACTGCTCACGTGCTCAGTACATGGTATCCTCAGCATCCTTCTGTTGAACCACATTTCTGCTGCTTCAAGCCTCTCCTTCATCATTGATGCGATTGCCGAACATTCACTTCCATACAGAAGGACAGATATCACATAGAAATCCAGCACTCTATTTTTTTTTTCGATGAGATTTTCTTGTCTCTCCGTACTCTGGTTAGCATTTGAAATGCGTCGTTGGCCGTGCCAATGTGTCTTCAAATCTTAATGTTGCATTTTTCATCCTCTGTCAGAACGTTTCCCAGGTATTTACATTTCTTTACTTGTTTTATTTTAGTTTCTCTGACCTGTAGTTGGCATTTTGGAATCTTTTTGATGATGACCATACATTTGGTTTTCTTGAAATTTATGCTCAGTTCTTTCTTCTTGCTTTCTTTTGCTACTTTCTGTAGGAGGTTCTTCATTTTCTTTTCTGTGTCTGCTATCAGCACCATGACATTCGCATAGCTTACATTGTTGAGATTATGGCTGCCAATGATGAATCCTGACATTTTATTTCTCTCAGAATTGTTTCACTGTATAAGTTGAATAAACACATCCTTTTCTTAAGCCCCTTTCTATTTTTGTATACCTGCTGAATTCACTTCCCTTCTGTACACAGGTGGTTTGCTGCCAATATAGATTTTTGACTACCCTGACATCTTTTCCAAAAATGTTGAGGTTATCAAGCATCTCCCTCAAGTCTTTGTAATGTACTTTGTCAAATGCCTTTGCATAATCAATAAGTACAGATAAAGGTCCTTCTGAATTTGTGTTGCTTTTTCAGGTAGCATTCTGAGAATGAATATCACATTCCCTGTTCTGGTATCTTTAACAAAGCCACACTGTTGTTGTCCTATCTCTCGGCAGCCTCGACATATTTGGGAAATCAAGAATCTCTACTGGCAATAAACCACCTGACTACAGACAGGTAATGAATTCAGTAGATATACAAAGATATAAAGGGGTGTAAGACAAGAATGTGTCTTTTCACCGGATCTGTTCAACTTGTACAGCAAGACTATTCTGAGGACCCTAAATGTTATGCCATGATTTGTCATCTGAGGCCACAATTTGAACAGCATAAGTTATGCAGATTATACAGTGCCTATTGCAGACACGGAAAGGAAACTACAAGACCTCCTACAGAACTTGCTTTCCTGACGGCTATAACCTCCAGGAATTTAAATGCAAAGTCAGTTCCCATCTCTTATCCACGTAACTACACACCTTTCTACATTACCCCATGTATCTTGTTCTTTTCCTTTCTCTCTACCTTTTTCTCTTCACTCTCCTCCTGTGTAAACTTTTACTCTTATGTAGCACAAGGGGGTGCATCAGTGGCAATACTGCCTTGCTTGGGGTGAAACAATTAAAAAATATCATGAACCTACTGGCAGTAAACCACCTGCATACGGACAGGTCACAAATTCATCTGATATAAAAAGATGGAAAGTAGTGTAAGACAAGAATGTGTCTTTTCACCGGATCTGTTCAACTTGTACAGCAAGACTATTCTGAGGACCCTAAATGTTATGCCAGGATTTGTCATCGGAGGCCACAATTTGAACAGCATAAGGTATGCAGATTATACAGTGCCTATTGCAGACACGGAAAGGAAACTACAAGACCTCCTACAGAACTTGCTTTCCTGACGGCTATAACCTCCAGGAATTTAAATGCAAAGTCAGTTCCCATCTCTTATCCACGTAACTACACACCTTTCTACATCACCCCATGTATCTTGTTCTTTTCCTTTCTCTCTACCTTTTTCTCTTCACTCTCCTCCTGTGTAAACTTTTACTCTTATGTAGCACAAGGGGGTGCATCAGTGGCAATACTGCCTTGCTTGGGGTGAAACAATTAAAAAATATCATGAACCTACTGGCAGTAAACCACCTGCATACGGACAGGTAACAAATTCATCCGATATAAAAAGATGGAAAGTAGTGTAAGACAAGAATGTGTCTTTTCACCAGATCTGTTCAACTTGTACAGCAAGACTATTCTGAGGACCCTAAATGTTATGCCAGGATTTGTCATCCGAGGCCACAATTTGAACAGCATAAAGTATGCAGATTATACAGTGCCTATTGCAGACACGGAAAGAAAACTACAAGACCTCCTACAGAAGGTAGCTGAAGAGAGTGACGAGAAAGAACTACAAATAAATTGTGAGAAAACCGAATACATGGTCATCAGCAAAAAGGGCAGCCCAAAATGCCAAAGACAGGTGGGGGATATTAAAATCAAGCAGGTACAAAAATTTAATTACTTGGGAAGTGTTCGAACAGAAGACAGAAAGTGCGACACAGAGATCCGAAGGTGAAATGGCATGGTAAAAGCATTCCAGAAGCTGAGTAAAGTATTAAGAAACAGGACAATTTTGCTAGAAACAAAGAAGAGAGTACTGGATTGTTATGTGATGTCAGTTCTTCAATATGACAGTGAATGCTGGACAATATCATTGAAGATGAAGGAAAAACTTGAAGCAGCTGAAATGTGGTTCTACAGAAGAATGCTGCGAATATCATGGATCGAGCATATGAGCAATGATGAGGTTTTGGAAAGGATGGAAACGAAAAGGAAATTAATACTGAGCATCAGGAAGAGACAGCTAAAGCTCTTGGGTCAGGCAATGAGAAAAGAGGGCTTGGAGAACCTGATACTAACAGGCAAGATAGAGGGAAAAGGAGATAGGGAAAAGCAGTGGATAACATATTTGAACAACCTGATCAGGGGGATGATGGAACGAGGGTTGCGTGGTGTAACAGGAGAAAGCATGCTAAAAGAGCCACCAGAGATAGGGAGATGTGAAAAGCCATGATCGCCAACGTCCTGAAAGAACAGAGCACATAAAAGAAGTTCTCTTTCGTTATAAAAGAGATCACTAATATATTTATTCCATCACTGTGGTATTTTTTCTTTCTTTATTAAAGAATCTTTGATATGAACATTCCGTTCTTGGGGTTTTATGCATTCTGTTGATGAGCATGTCTTGTCCTGTTAGTGCTCAGCATATTATGAAGAAAAAAGGCCTCAAACTTAATAAAAAAAAAACTTTGCCCATCAAAATGCTTAAACTGTTTATGTTATTAAAAGTTAAGCACAGGACTCATTCATTGAGGAATGTAAATCATCTTTTTTAAAAAAAAAAAACAAAAAAAAAATCTGCCTTTCTTTATTTCTGAAAATCTGTCCCTAATGGCAAAAATTAAAATACAATAAAAATTATGACATTTAAAGCAATGAAAAGATTACCAAATTGAATAACAATTTGGTAATCTTTTCATTGCTTTAAGTAAGGAGATTTTAGTCTGAAGAAAAAAACGTTTTTAATGAAATAACACTAAAGAGGTGATCGCTTCCGCAGTCAGCACTAGGTTTTTTTATTTTCTCCCCCTGAGCTTCTACGTATCCATTACAGGCATTTAAAAAACATAAAGAAATTATTTCTTTAAAGAGAAAGTTTATCTTGAGATTCTGGGTTTATACGTACATACGTTTCTCTTGCAACTTGTTGATAGACATTTTCGTAAAGCAATACTCAATATTTTTCACCCCCAAGCAAGATAAAGCCACTTAGATACAAGGGGGTTACTGAGTGTGATGAAATAAGAAAAAGAAAACAATATTTAAAAGGAAAGAGAACAATAAAAAGAACAGAAAATAAGACAAAATTTTTATCGCTTCATAAGCCAGTCAACCAAAAAATTATCGTTTTACTCTTAAAAATTCATATTTCATGAATTAATATAATTAGATGAAAACAATTATGCATAATTAATTAACCTTGTGTTTAAAGTCACCTTAATCGGAGTGCAGTATAGCAAAAGAAATCCTAAATCTGACAAATAATTTTAAAAAGTTTGCTTGTTGAATTTGAATGTTAAAAAACAATTTTTTTATGACGTTTAATTTCGTATGTACTCATTGTTGAACATTTAAATTTAACTAAATATCATTGCCAAAAAAAACAAAAAAAAAACAATAAAATCCACTTACCAAAGATGAAAGAAATTGAAAACCCTCACAGTTAATTATATAAAACAAATTCCTTTGTGTTTGTAAAAATCGGAACATGTTTATTGTGGTAACTAAGACGCCATGTTTTTTACACCGAGCTGTTCTGCTAACATGAAATAATTTAACTGCATTTGCTGCAAAAAAAATAACGATTGAATTTTGTGTTTAATATTTTTTTAAGAATTTTTTAAGAACATAACGTATTATGCTAAAATTCATTTTCACGCAAGTATTAGCCTTGCCAGTATGATTTCTAGCTAGTTTAGTGTAATTCATATTATTTGAGTAGTTATTTTTGGAAGGCATGTTTTTTAGGTTTACACCGTCTAACTAGTAATCTCCCTTGAACGAAGTTTCCCATGAAAGGAGAGAGAAAATAGTGAAAGGTGCCAAATCACAGGTTTGTTGGGAGGAGATGAAATTTGTCAACAAGCTTTCCACATTTATAAACTGTCTGGAGATGAAATCAACACTGGATCTTTAGTCTTTAAAGACGTTGGATTTTGATCTCTCTATTCCTTAACCGAGGTACACTCAAAATGGCAGGAGACAGTGCTAAACCGATGACACTCCCAAGTGGACCGGCCACGCTGTGCTTCGACAAAGATGATTTTATGAAGGTAAATATCCGACTCCCAAAAAAGGGCAACCTTGGTTTTATTAAATATGTTAGGACTGATTTTTAAGCTCTTTAGTACAAGTATAAATTTTCGGTACTTTGATTAACGATATTGTGGAAATATTTTCGGAAATTGTTCTATTTACAATAAAATCGCTTGTAATGTTTACTCTCCGTTTTGTTTTTTTTTGTTTTTACGTACTTTTTTGTCGGATTTTGTTTTGTTTAAGACTGAAATATTGATGAATAAAAGAAAACAATTTTTTAAGTAATACTGTGACAATTGGTAAAAATGAAGGACAGTTTATTTTGTTTACAATCTGTAACACAAATCGGGATTTTTTTTTCTGCTACGACATAACTGTTGTTGGTGGAAAAAACTACTTGTTAATGTTATCTAGTCTAAGCTAACACTAAAAAGTACATTTAAAAACAATATATATTTGGAAGTATTTAATTTGAAATATGTGGAAGTGTATGCCATTGCATTTTTATTTGTGATAACGACTTAGTTGATATCGAGATATCGAGCCAGTTAGCCATAACAAATCTGCAAACTGGTTTCTGCGTCAACGTGTCTAACTAAAAAAAAATAAATAAATAAAACTTTTATTGTAAAAGGCAACTTGGAAAACATTAACCATTATTTCATTTTTTATGTCATAAAAGTGAAAAGTCTATACTTTTCTTTTTCTAAGACCCTAGCACCATCATTTGAGTCTTGAACTGATGTTTTGCGTGCAAAATCATTTTATTTATTTTCTACCAATTAATTCAGGGAGACTTTTTATTTTATTTAATATTAAATTTTAAATGATAAATGTCTCCCTGAACTGTAACGAACTTTTAAAAATTTGATTAATAGTTCTTAAAGTATGTAACGAAATTTATCGTAGCGTTTTGACTTTTAATTTTACTAAAAATAACTAAAATGTTTAAAAATTTCGTCTGCTTCATTCATATATTTTTATACACCTACAGTATCAGGGACCAAAAAATGAGGACAGTTCGCCTTTTTTTTCTTTTTCTTTTTTTTTTTTACAGTACACAATACAATCTTGAACGATATTTTAAATTGTTATATAGATAGACAAAAAGTTTTACCGACATTGGCACCTGTTACTTCAATGTTATTGTCATTACTTTTTGTATCATATTCACATGTGTGTACAACACTGTTGCACACAGAGAAAAGAATAAAAAGATAATATTGAATCATTTGAATGAAATCACAAAAAAGTGACATTGTTTAAAAACTTAACATTAATTTAGTTAAAGAATTGGAATTTAGTTCTCTGAAAGATTTTTTTTCTCATTTTTTACATTCATTAAACCTGAGGTATCATATTTTCTGTGTGATAAATTATATATAGATATATATTATTATTATTGAATCTCAGATATTTTCAGGCTTTAAATTAAAAGAAATTTAAATGTGTGTGTGTATAGGATGAACAATTATCAAAAAAATACATAGATATTCTTAGAATAATTTATTTCTTATCTCTCTCTATATTTACAGAGCTGCCTTTACAAATTGTAACAGAAAAATACTAATAAATTTAAGCAGTGCCACTGAAAACCTATTTTTCATACATTGCCTGGCTGACAGAAAGTACTCAATTTTTTGTACAAATCGGCTCCAATTATCTAAATTTTTGTATTCGCATATTTTAAGCAACCACTGATGTTTTACAAGATGTGCAGTATTCTTTGAATTGGTAGACTATAAAACATCTTAAAAATTATATTTTGGGGGCGTAACTTCAGAATATGATCAACAATATTTTTCTTCCTTGAAAAGAATATTTAAAATTTGGAAAAATATATATATTAACCAATAAGCTTGAGATTAATAAATCTAAATTTTAGATTCCTCTGACACCTGTTTTATTATAAATATGGTCAATTTTTGTTTGCTAACTATTTTTGTCATGGGGTTTTTTGTAGGTTCCCTGTGAATCAGTGGTATATGTCGAATTGAATGGTGATGGATGAGCTTTAATGAGCAAATTGTAATTGCTGAATAGGTCGTGAATCTGATTACCTAGGTCTAGAATAGTTAATGTTGACCAGCCTTACCTCACTTCCTCTTTGGCCTTGTGCCATATTTGTTGCATTTAACAGCAATAAATGTACTTTCGACATACAAGGGTATCTGTTCAATTATTTGTTACACAAACGAAACTGAAAATTCTCAGAATTAATTACACACATCTTTTGTATATTCATTCGAGTATGCAATATTACGAAACTGATGTTTAGCAATAGTTTGTTTATATGCATCAGCAGTCACAACTGATGTAATATATTTCTGTAACCTGACAGAAAAATGATCAACATCAAAGGCAGAAAACACAAGCAGTGAACAACAAAAGTGTGATTGGCATCAAAGGTAGCTGGCTTGAAAGACAATAATCAGTGAAGATAATTGACAGATATGCCTGGCCATAGATGACACAATTAAGTGAAAACCTGAAAAGTCAAAAGTGCATAAAAATTTCAAGTTATATAAGTTTGAAGTTTTCTGGCTGAAATCAGAACACCAAGAGAATAGATAGAAGAGAAGACAATGTCTGCTAGTCAATGACTCTCGACAACTCCCTCGTATGTATGTGATTCTCTCTGGCTACATCCTTCTGCACACAACCACCACCGAAGAATGAAGATATAATTTTTTATATTTTCATATATATGCATTCTTGTTCGAAGTTATATTTCAAGATCATCATTATCGTTGTTTGTCGAGATCCAGAACAGCGATGTTATGTGTAATTATCTTTCCTTTTATAAATTTTAAGCTTTTCATGTTTAATTGGTTTTCTTTAATTCTTTTAATTCTTTTTTTGATTTTAGCAGAAATCTCTTGACTGGACTTTTACTACTATGTTTTTTTTTCTTTCTCAATTGGAGTAGATAGACCTATCTATCACCCGGTTCACACTTCACCCACGTCTATTGAACAGGTTAAGAGGCGCATCCCTTGTTCCCTGTTTAGGATGTGGTTTCCGGTTTTCTCTTTTCCAATCTTTTCACTATTATGTAGTCCCCTGCACATCAGTGGCATTACCGCCTTGCTCGGGGTGATACGATTAAAAAAAAAAAAAATTTGATACAGCTTTCCTCTGGAATTCCATCCACAGAACAATGCAAGTAGCTGTCACATGCATCAGTGTTGAAATTTTATTTCTATATGTTTCTATTTCTTCTTCCTTTCCTGCCTCCCCTCCTTCTTCTTTCCCTCTCTATGTATTGTTTGACTTCTTTGACTGCTATGTCATGTGATCGGATTCTGCATTCTGAGTGGTCCGGACAACCTTTTCCCACCTTTTTGAAAGAAATTTTAAGTAAAGAAGCCAGTTGGTGAAAAGACTCGACAAAGAACAGACATGAGGAAGAAGCCGGCGTCTAAGTTACCTGATGCCATGTTCTGGTCTCTGAAGAAATGCAGAGGTCTTGTGGATTAACCAACTCTGTCCTGACTGGACATTAAAGTAGTCACAAGAACTCAAGACTCAAGAAGAAATGCTGACTAAAGACTTAGTCATGTAGATTCTCCTCCGTCGATATTAGACGTAAATCAAGGAACAAAATTTTGTCTATGATTAAGTCGTGTTCTTATTCAGGTCTCTAAGTGAATACTGAGACTGAATGATTATCCCAGCACAATCGTAACTGGACTTGACAGTTGAAAAAAGGATTATCCTAAGGTCAGGATGAAAGGAAGAAGTTAATATTGGTGGATTTAGGGAGGAATTAATCGTTTTGTAAATTAAGCTTCAATAAACTGCAATATTGGAAAAAAGACTTTCTCCCAAAAAAAAAAAAAAGGAATGGACTTTGATGTTATGATACAAGAGAGAGAACTTTTTTTTGAGACTATTCTTAAATTTGACTAAATAAGTAAACAAAATAATAAGAATGTCGAATTAAAACTGTAAGATCTACCAAACTGTAAGTGGACAATATCTTCTTTTCTATCTTTCTTTCTTGTCTATTTTTTCGTTTTGTTACCTTCACAAGATTAATTTCTTGTGAGCTTAAGAGGACATTATTAAGCAGTAACAATTGTGAACAACATCCGTTTCTTTCATTTTTTTTTTTTTTTTTTTAATATAGACATTGCTTTATTGTTTTTCTTTAATAAAATTGATTTCATGTCATAAGTCTTTTTCTTTCTTGAATTGTGTAATGGTAACCTGAAAAGCCCTTCGTTGGAAGTGACAAAAAAATTTTCACATCTGCACACAAATAGATATTTTCTGTTTATCCTATACTAATACAATTTGTTCAGTTATACTGTTAAAAAAAAAACATGTAAGAATCTCTGTAATACATTTCTTTCAATTTGAATGAGAAATAACTCAAATAAAAATTGTTGGAGTTTGTAGAGCCATTTTTAAAAAATTATTTGTTTATGCACGTATATTCTGCTAGACACACATACACACTTATTTAACTCCATTTTTTTTTTTTTTTTTTTTTTTTTCAGAATGATTTTAATGTGGACACGTTTGTGATGGACTGTCGCAGACGTGTGCCACTGGAAACACTTCGTGATGATCTCCATGTCTACCTGAAAATCTTGCGAAGTGCCATGATAGAACTGATTAACAAGGATTATGCAGATTTTGTTAATCTCTCTACTAACTTGGTAAGTAATAATTCCTTCTGCCTGCAAAATACAATGTGCTGTTTTCTACTTATATAGAAAACTGGGAGGGGGGAAAAATTGGGTGAAAAATTGTGCCATATATTTTTATTATTGCTAGCAGTAAAGCCCAGCATTGCTCGGGTATAATGAAAGCTTTAAAACTAATCCATGGTCCTGGAGCTCAGACTCTTTGGACGTTGGCATGAAAGACTAAAAAGCAATAGCTGTTTCCAGTTAAAGTGAAACTGTAGACTGAAAGAAAAATGAATGGGTGTAAGTCAAATTCTGATTTCCTGGTATCGATATCAAATAAGTCTTTTTTCGTCGTAAACTGAATTTTGAAGGCTAAATAAGTTCTGAGTAAATGGTATCATGGCTGAGACTAAAAACTACAATTATACCTACTTAGAGCCAAACCCGAAGCAAAAACTAAAATAAAAGAGCTGAAAAGAAATACAGGCAGTTAAACACACACACAAACATCTTGCCTTTTATATATATATAATCGATTTTCTGCACTATTGTAACAACTGCAACCTTGAAACTTCTGAATATCGTTTCTTATGTCTTTGTCTATGAGTGTATCAAATTTGATTAAAATTGGACCACTCCTTCTATAACCCGATTTTTTTCAATTTTCGATATTTATCGGGGGTACGTCAACACAAAACCTAGCTAAGAACACTCGCAGGCGCTTATAGTACAACTGTGTAAATTTTCAAGAAAATTGGTTCAGCTTTTTCGGAGTCTATAGGTAACAGACACACACACACACAGACAAAGTTCCATTTATAAATAAGTTTAGATTTAGATTAGATTATTTCTAAAATAATGCAAAACTATTTTCTGTATTTGTATAGACTGACTTTCCTTAAACATTTTCGTAATATATCAAAAACTTTGTTTGGCCGCATGCAAACCTCTAAGGAAACTTGTGGAACTCTCTTCCCGTTTCTTACTTTTCAGTCGATATTTTTTTTTCTTTTTCATTTAAATTTTTTGAAAATTAATATCAATCATTATCTTCTGTCACCTTAATTTCTGTTCTTGTTTTCTCTTTGTTAATATTTTTCTGGCTTTAAATAACCCTGTGAAGGTTGCTAAACCATAAAAAACAAATCAGTCAAATCAGGCTGAAAATAGGGCATTGCTGCCATACCTGAGCTGGGGGTAAACAACCTCGCTTTTCAGCCTTTTCATTTACGTAGCCTTGTTGGGGGGGGGGGGGGTGACATCCCTTCCCTTCTAAATCCCCTTTTACCATGGACACAATTTTGCAAACATATCACTATACCTGTTGCAACTCCCATAGCAAATATTCAAATGAATTCAATTTTTTAGTACCACAAGCTGAGACCTTTGCAGCCAAGATCGACCTTACTATGCCTAGCCGGTTGAATCATTTTATGCCCTGTGTATTCTTTTGGCAAGAAGGATGTTACACTGAAAAAGTTTATTCCTAAAAACAGATTCCCATCCATGTGGACGTTTTCCCAAACATTGTAACCTTTGACCTCTTCAAGTGTAAGGTCAGTCATTAGCTATATGCCATATCCTCGTAATTTTCACTTCCTACTTTCATATCACACTTCTTGTTCAGTAACCCACCATCTTGAGTTTTCTATAAGTTTGAAAAAAAAGTGGGGGTCAGAAACTCCAAGACTCGCGAAATATTTTAAGTACAGTATCAAAAGATACTTTAGACTTTTACTTTTTTAAAATATTTTTTTTGTATTTGTCTTTTAGGTTGGTATGGACAAAGCTATCAACAATCTGACCGTGCCTCTTGGACAATTTAAAGAAGAAGTTTTGGTAAATAATTTTTTTTTTTTTTTTTTTTTTTTTTTTTGAGGGTTAACTGATTAGAATGTTAGGAGTAAAATAATTCCATTGATTTTGAGCAAGTTTTTTTTTGTTCCAAAGTTCTAATTTATCCACACAGTCACCACCAATGGTTACGTCTTTTCGAGTCCACCTTCATTTTATGCACGGACGGCTGTGCAGTTACTGGGATCATGTTGAAACTCATTATACTTTCTTTAATTTTGCTCACAATGTTTGGTCTTCATATAAATTTTAGGAAGCACTGATAGCTGCCAATGAGTGAAAAAAAAAAGAAGTTTCTGTGTTGAAAAATTCTTTATATGTATTTTCATGATAGATGCTATTTTTCCAAACTGCTTGCTGTAACTAGGCCCCCGAAAAATCGTAGGTTATTGGTAGTAAGTTTCATCTTCCACTGTCACGCTACTAACATTAGTTTTGGGGTTACTTTTATCATAATCATCATTCTATTTTTTTTTTTTTTTTTTCTTCTCATATAGAGTGTCACCTCTGCCATGGAGAACGCAATTGAAGCTGTAGAAGAGAAACTTAAACACAGGCAGAAAATTAAAGACAAAAAAGTAAGTAGAATAATTTCACGCCTTTTCTCATTCACTGGGATTTTTATACACATGCGCGCGCGCACACACACACACAGGGGGGAGGGTGCGATGGGTAAATTGTCGTCATTTTATATTTTGAATTTCAAGCATTTTTTTTGTTTTTTTTTCTTGTTTTTTGTTTTTTTTTTTTCTCACATTATTCTGACTATTGTTCTCATCTTTGTTGCCATTTGTACAACGTTTCAGCCATTGTACGCTCCAGCCTTCTTCAGGTGCTGGGAATTTCAAACTGAACCCTTTATCACGATTATTGTACAAAGCCTCCTTGGTTATCTCCCTCTAACCATAAGTTACTTGTTCACCATTGCTGTAGCCTAGTATTGAAATCACAACTCTTTGGGTTAAGTCACTAACGCCCATATTCCCTTGAGCTATGGACACATGGCCCTTCGCACAAAGGAATGAAAATGATATACCCCAGTGATTGCAATAAAGGGTTTGGTTCGAAATTCCTAGCACCTGATGGCTAAAACAGTGTACAAATGGCAACAAAAATGAGGACAATAGTCCAAATAATGTAAATAGTGTAAATACTACCTTAGCTCAGAAATTTAGACAAATATGTTCTTTTTGTTTTTGATTTGGTTGACTGCACAGTGTACTAGAGTCAGTTGGGCACCACCTATGAGAAAAAGAGCTCAATGGCACGATTCACTCTGCTAGGAATTTGAAAACTGCATGCTGTACTGCTTGGAATTCCAATATGAATATTTCAGTGTTTGAGAGTCAATCTGAAGATAGTACCAAAGATTCGGAAAGAGTTGGATGAGTCTCATGGTGATTATGAAGGCGTTTGGAGTGATCACTAGTGATGGTTCTCTGAGATGATTGTCCCTCAAATTACAAAGCCCAGTTTGCTCTGCTATTCAGCTAATAGCTGAGTAGAGGAATAGACGAATTCTTGTCTTTCCCAAGGCTGTCAATGAGTGCAACAGCTTCAATTGTAATTTGAACAGTTCACCTGTTCCTCTTACCACACTGATAACCATTTGAAAATTTAAACAATTTAATCAACTTAGATGTTCTCAGGGCTATGAATCCTGAGAAGAAAGAACTCTAATTATTTGAAACTGTTTTCATTGACAATTGAAATGTTTTTGGCTAATTCATTTCAACTATAGGATTGCCAAGCTGAATATATTTCTTAATGAATTTTGTCCACTTGATCATCAGTCCTGGGTATGACGGTAAACTGCATCTGGCAGCAAGGTCTCTGATTTCGAGGTTGCAAGGAGTGTGAAACCACCTCTTAATTGCTGTTGTTCCCCGGTCCACTCTGACCCGGGGTGGTAGCATCTGTTAGGGTTCCAGCTATGGGCAAATAGTTAACCCCAAACTGGGGTCAAAACACTATGAAAGTATAAAAACAGACTTTTATGAAATATATACATAAAAACTTTTGAATGAAAAATATCACCAAGAAAACGTTTTTTGAAGGGAAAACGTTAGCAACAAGAAAACGGCTTTTTGGAGGGAAAACGTTAGCAACAAGAAAACGGCTTTTTGGAGGGAAAACGTTAGCAACAAGAAAACAGCTTTTTGGAGGGAAAATGTTAGCAACAAGAAAAACGTTTTTTGGAGGGAAAATGTTAGCAACAAGAAAAACGTTTTTTGAAGGGAAATGTTAGCAACAAGAATACGTTTTTGAAGGAACTAATACTTCGGGATTAAATGACCCCAAAGGGTTGATATGCCATACAACAAATCAAACCACTTGATCATCAAATACTCAGCCTGTTGTTATCACAGTATTGAAAACCCGACTTTGTCTACCAATGGATTTCATTTAATGCTGCTAAGTGGCATGGCACTCAGTGTTATAAAAGTAAAGGACTAGCTCTCTCCTCATAGGAATCTGTATGTACTAGCAGTGGTGGACTGGACAGAGTGCCATCTTGCCTGATGTCAAGTGGGCCTCTATATCAAATAAAAATTCAATAAAGAAACCGGCAACTGTTTTATTAATTAAAAGAAAAAAGGACTTTATAAAGTTTATGCACATTATCAGTTGTGTAACTGATAGTGTGAGAAGACATTTTCAAAGCGCAGAAAATGTTCTCAACCTCTCTGTTACAATTCTTAACCACATACATTACATTGTAGAACCTTTATGCTACAAGATAAAACTGGCCCTTTTTCTTTTGCCAAAGGGCAGAAAAAAATTGTAAAATTTACTAATTTCATTTACAATTTTTAAATATACTATCAATTTCCCAGTGAAAGTTTTAGAACATACCAAATAAATATGGTTCACTATTATTTTTCAATTTCATCTTTAGTTTGAATTGTAAGCTATCTACAGCAGATAATAAAGTCCTTCTGTATATCTGCCATTTTAAAATAGAATTCTTGTATCTAACAACACACATCTAGCAGTTGAAATTAGCATTGCAGGAAATAATTCATTTTAATATCTCTATTTGTAGGCCAGCTTGCAAAGATTAATAAACATTGTGCAGTCTGTGGAAAAAATTGAACAACTTCTTGGATTGTCTTCAAAATTAGAAGCTACTCCTGGGACTGAGTAAGTTCAATACATTTTGGAGCATTTTGCTGAAATAAATTTGGCAAAGGTTCATTGCTTAACATTTTTGCATGAGTCTGAGTTAAAGCAGACATTAAAAAGAAAAATATTGTAATAGCCAACTATTTTCTGTTTATTTCTTTAGCCTAAATGGGCAGCTTATTGAAAGAGTAGCAACAGAATTCAACAAACTCCAATTTTATGTCATGAAAAGTCGAGGATTGCCTCTAGTTGAACAAGTGAAACCAGTAAGTAGTACTCATTATTTGTTTTGTTTTTGTTTTGTTTTGTTTTGTTTTGTTTTGTTTTTTTCCTGAACCTGAAGAAGACTACGACCACTTTTTAATATATATATATATATTTTTTTTTTTTTTTAGTGCAATCTTATCGATTAAACCCTAAGCTTTCCAATTGACAAAAAAAACTTGTAAAAATTTCAACATTTAAACCATTTTAGGGTTTGGCCTGTTTTTCATACAACCTTATAATAAATTGATCCTGTGCAATTAACTTTTTTGCTTGTGCATATTCAACAACTGAATCCTTTGCAAAATTTTTTAATAAAGCCATTCTTGGAGTTTCCGAGGAAGATGCCATTGTAAGAACTGGAGAAAACTTGAAAAAGACAAAAACAAGAGCAACAACTTGTCCCCCCAAAAAAAACCAAAACAAAGCAACCCCCAACGCAAGTTGTTCCAAAATGGAGGATTGATTTACTATAACGTTGTATGAAAAACTGAACCCCCCCACCCAAATTGTTTAAATATTGAATTTTTTTTTTTCAAATTTTTTTGATAATCAGAAACTTTATATAATAACCGATAAGACTGCATTGAAAAAAAAGTAAAAAAAAATGAAAAATAATAAATTTAAAGTTGGTGGTAGTCTCCTTTTCCTAACAAAATCAATGAGTCGGATTTAATGTTGAATTTGTTTCGTTCACTACACTCTCACTGTAACCCCCTGTACACTATTGGTAGTCCTGCTTTGCTTGGGGCAAAATAAAAAAATTTTTTAAAATATTTTTAAAAAAACAGGAAAGCATCAAGGTGTGTGTATGATTTTTCTCTTTCCATGTGATGACCAGCGTGCACCTCGAGCAGCAGAAGTAAAAATGATATATTGATATCGTATATCCCTTTGTAGTGAGTTTCATTGACTGTTAGTAACTGTCATTAGTTACTCTCTGATACCTGCAAGAACTCAGAATCATTTAAGAACCTTCTTATTATCTCTGTAGCTTTATTCATTTACTAGCAGTATAGCCCGGCGTTGCTCGGGTGTCATGAAAGCTTTAAAACTAATCCATGGTCCTTGAGCTCAGACACTTTGGATGTTGGCACGAAAGAATAGTTGTTTCCAGTTAAAGTGAAACCATAGACTGAAAAAAAAATGACTGGATGTAAGTAAAATTTTTTTCATCTTAAACTGAATTTTGAAGGCTAAATAAGTCCTCTGAGCAAATGGTATCATGGCTGAGACTAAGAACTACAATTATACAGTATAACCTGGATATAAGAGAGATTTTCTCTGGTCCCAAATTAGAGCCTGTGGTAATGTATATAAAATAGATCAAACCCGGATATAAGAGAATGTTTATCCGGTCCCGGAAACACTCTTATATCCGGGTTACACTGTACCTACTTAGAGCCAAACCCGAAGCAAAAACTAAAATAAAAGGGCTGAAAAAATACAGACATACAGACAGATAAACAGACACACACACACAAACATCTTGCCTTATTTACATATATATATATATATAAAATTGATTTTCTGCACTATTGTAACAACTGCAACCTTGAAACTTCTGAATATCGTTTCTTATGTCTTTGTCTATGAGTGTATCAAATTTGATTAAAATCAGACCACTCCTTCTATAAACCGATTTTTTTCGATTTTCCATATTTATTGGGGGTACCATGACACAAAACCTAGCTAAGAACACTCACAGACGCTTATAGTACAACTGTGTAAATTTTCAAGAAAATCGGTTCAGCCGTTTCGGAGCCTATAGGTAACGGACACACACTCACACACAGACAAAGTTCCATTTATAAATAGTTTAGATTATCCTGCCATCTATCTTTCTTGACTCTTACTGGAACAGTTCATTGTATTATTTTTTTTTTTTTACCTGAAGATTTGCTTTTTAAACATCATGGAAATAGTTCTACAAAGAACACAATTCTCTTAACAAAACTTTGTTTGATGTGTCGTCCATCAATATGCGTTGTTTTCAACAAATGTTCTTGTTTTACACTTTACATGGTGAAGTTACCATATTAAAGCAACATAAAGCAAAATGAAATTGCCTGTATAAGGCATGATCAAACAAGAACATTGAGGGTCCTGGGAATGATGGTAAACTGCATCCAGCAGCAACTGAAATGTTTTTGGCTAATTCATTTCAACTATTGGATTGCCAAGCTGAATATATTTCTTGTTAATGAATTTTGTCCACTTGATCATCAGTCCTGGGTATGACTGCATCCAACAGCAAGGCCTCAGATGTCGAGGTGGCAAAGAGCATGGAACCACCTCTTAATTGTTGTTGTTCCCAGGTCCACTCTGACCCGGGGTGGTAGCACCTGTTAGGGTCCCAGCTATGGGCAAAATAGTTAACCCTTTAAACTGAGGTCAAAAGCTTATAAAAGTATAAAAACTGACTTATGAAATATATAAAAAAAAAAGTTTTAAATGAAAAATGTTACCAACAAAAATGCATTTTTGAATGGGAAAATGTTACCAACAAAAATGTGTTTTTGAAGGAACTTATGCTTCAGGTTGATATGCCATAAAACAAACCAAACCAAGCTAGAACATTCATGTGTTACCACCAGAAGTTGTTTTTCTTAGATTTTCCATGGGACATCTATAAAAGTTTATTACTAATTCAGGTGAAGACAAAGGAAATGTAAGATGAGACGGGATTTTATCTCTTAATTTCTACAGCTATAAAAGGGGGGAAGCTGAACCTTACACTGGTGGTGGTAGTAATAATAGATATAATAGTCTTATTAGAATTTCTTAGGTGAAGCATTGTTATTTTTACTAAACGAGTATAACCCTGCTGTCAAAAATGATGGCAAAATATTTGAAAGGATTATTAGTTGTTGTTTCCTCACAGGTTATATCCTGATTGTGATGTATATGCACTCAAATAAATACACAATAATCTTATAACAGAGGATATATTCTTCACTACTCAAACATAATTATTGCAAAAAAAAAAAAGGCACTGTTAAAGAGCAAACACAGCTTTAATAACTGGTAGTAAAGAGAATGAACTTATCCAATTCTGCCCCACTATTTTTTCTCTCTTTCTCTCTCCATGAGCGGGACAGGAAGGAGATATATTAAAAAAGGATTAATTCAAAGATGTTGAATGGCCATTTCGATATGAAGATCCCCACGATCGAAATGGCCATTCAACATCTTTGAATTAATCCTTTTTTAATATATATTTGCTCTGTAATATTTTATTACATGGAGCTCTCTTCCTGTATCATTTTTTAATATTAAAATAAATTTTTAATATTAATTAGGATCGGTTTTTTGGAATTTACCTTCCTGCTTTTTTCCCTTGGATTGAAGTATCTGAATTAAAATATATATATATATATATATATATATATATAATTTTTTTAGGCATATCAGATTAAATAAATTGCAAACATTGTCTGCTTAGTTTTAATAAAATCCGTTCATACTGACTGATAATCTTTCACATATTATAATTGAAAGATGTCAGAAATGAACTGTAACGTTGAAAGATGTTATCATTCATTTCTCAATGTTCCCAAGTACTTTCAGTCTTCTTCCATGATCATCTTCAAGGGTATGAGTTGTGGTAACAAAAAATAACTGCAAAACTGTGTTGCTAAAAATTACTGTAAGTTTTTTTTTTCTTGCTTTAAATATGAAGGTTAATAAATTGCTTAGCATATATCTGAAGCAAGAAAAAAAATTTACAGTAATTTTTAGCAACAGTTTTGCGGTTATTTTTTGTTACAAATCACACTTTTTTTCTTATCACTGGTTGGTTGCTATGTTCAAATCAGTAAAACCCACAAGGATACGGGATGTGAGTTAAAATCTTGTTTGCAGTTACTTATTTTTTTGTTTTTTATTTTTTAATTTCAACTGCTTGCTTTAATGGTTGTAGAATTAAGACATCAGTATTAATATAAAAAGAAAATAACTAACAAAAAATATACATTGACTTCATGTAAGTATCTAAGGGGTGTAGAAAAACTTTCTGCCCGTTTGACTAAATGTCAGATATTTTTAATGTTGGTTAGGCTGAGAACCTTTCAGCCCTCTTTTATACAATACAAGCTCATTATAAAGTTCTTGTGCTTCTTGAAATTTCTATGATTTCATTTCTTTTCAGTGAAATTCATATGTTAAAAAAAAAAAAAAATGAAATATTTATTCTTGATTCCATTAATTTTTAACATTTTTGCTAACCTTTTTTTCTTTTTTTTTTTTTTCCATTCTGTTCAGGGGCTAAAAATTAAATTAATTTTTTTTTTTTTTTTTTTTTTTTATAAATTTGTTTACAAATTATATGAATCCTCTTTCTTGACCTGCATTTATTTTTTTTTTTTTTTCTATTCTAGAGAATTGCAAGTATCACAAGCACTTTGCAATACAGCCTTGAAGGTTCCTTTCTAGAGGGCCTCGACCATAACAACACGGATATATTGCGACAGTGCCTACGAACATATGCCTTGATTGACAAAATTAAAGATGCCGAAACCTTATTTAGAAAGCATGTTGTTCGACCATTTATGGAAGAGGTAAACCTTTCTTTACTTTTTTCTTTTCTTTACTTTTTTCTTTTCTCTTTTCATTCTTTTCTTTTCTTTTCTCTCATCTCTCTCTATTCTCTCTTTTCTCTCTTTGTCTTCTGTCTTTTCCCTCTCTTCTAATAACTCGTTCAAATTTTGTCGAAATGATGTCTGTCTGCTTCAAATTCAGTGAGATTCAATTTCAATTTTTACAGAAAGGAAAGTCATGTTATGAAATTAAACTGCATCCGGCAGCAAGGCCTCTAATTTGGAGGTTGTGAGGAGCATGGAACCACCTCTTAATTGCTGTTGTTCCCAGGTCCACCCAGACCCAGAGTGGTAGTACCTGCTAGGGTCCCAGTTATGGGCAAATAGTTGACCCCCAAATTGGGGTCAAAACACTATGAAAGTATAAAAATAGACTTTTATAGAAAAATATATATTTTTGAAGGAAGAATTATTACCATAACAGATTTTTAAAGGAAAAGAAATATTTTCATTTTTCTAAAATAAAAAAAATTTAATCAAAATCTGACTAAATCAACCTTCTCACTATAACCGAACATTAGAAAAATATCTTAAAACCCCACTTTTTTGGCATTAAATAACCCACAGATGTTGATATGCCGTTAAACAAAACTCAAACTCAGTGTCTATAAAACTGGTCACATCATGAGTGAAAGAAAAAACTGTTAATACTTAGGGAAAAGTTTTAAAATGATATACAGTGATAAAGGCCATAGAAAATGAATTACTAAAGTCTTACTTAATGTGGACAGATTTTTGTGGATGTAAAGTTTGTGTAATGGACATTGACACTGTACATAGAATTGATAAGCAGAGTTTAGATCCTATGCTAGGCTGTTGCATTTGTAGTGCACAAAACAAGAGCCAGATTTAAAATTCAAATACTAAACGCTGACTCACTGATTTTGTTAGAAATAAAAAGACTCAAATTTACAAACTTTCCTTAGCACACATGCAAAAGAGAATCCAACAACAAAACTCGTGAAATTTCACACCTCGATGTGAAATGTTTTTCGACTAATAGAAAACTAGGAAATTTAAAAACAAAATTCAAATAATCTTCAACTATCAGAAGCAAATTATTTTTACGAACCCTTTTCGCAGCCAACGCGAAATTTTTGTCATCCACTAGAAAGGCTGTAATCACATCCGGGAGGGAATTCCTAAATGACCTTTTCGAGCCCCACAAATGAAATAAAAGACAGAACAAATTCGACTGTTGCCAGAGAGAAAGAAGACAAGCATAATTAGCATGTACCCTT
Source organism: Ascarosepion bandense (assembly GCA_037127315.1). Lineage (NCBI taxonomy): Eukaryota > Metazoa > Mollusca > Cephalopoda > Sepiida > Sepiidae > Ascarosepion > Ascarosepion bandense. The sequence continues at coordinate 831,604 of JBBBDQ010000999.1, forward strand.
GACAAACATCAGGCGATTGTTATTATTATTATCATCTCTATGTTTCTCCCTCACCTCTTTATTCACATGATACACCCATCTGCCTTTTCTTATACTTGATAACCGAACGAATCTCTTTAAAACTGAGCAATAACTTCGACATTCTTACCCAATGATAACATTCATACATAAATACACACATATGTTCCTGCCTACATCCACACAAGTTACTACTACAAACTCTTGATACCCTTAACTTCTTAATACTGTTTCTCACGAACATTAACTTATAACAATTCATGTTATTCTTTTCTATTAATAAATTTCTATCTAAACATACAAAAGGTATACTTTTATTCTTCCACAAATACACCATTTGATAGCCTTCTGATAATTCCGATAATAATTCTAATAATCATAAGTTATGGGGATTATCGGCTGTGCTTGTGAATTGGCCTTGTACCAGACATGGCTGACCATTCCTACAGCTACAGTGGTGACCCCTTCTACCACCTGATAGCACTGAATCATGAACATAATACACAATAATAAAATGCAATGTTTTTTGTTTTGTTTTTTCATTCATTGAGGATTAGTAAATTTTATTTTTGATATCTTTTAAAATGATGTTTCCTTTTGTTTTAAATAGATAATCACAGAGGATTTCTTGCGATCAGGTAGCCTAAAAGGGATGTACACTAAAGTTCTGGAGTTCATTCCAAAACATTGCCAAATCTTAAAGGATATTACCTCTTCTAGTTCTCCAAGGTAAGTTGACATTTGACCAGACAATAATTGCATTGTCTTTTATTTAGTCTAACAAGATTACATGAAAATAATAAATACTTCCACGGCTTCTGCTCCGATGAACTTAGATCACTAGTGCCCCCTAAATACGAATTTGAACGAGATACTAGATTAGCAACTAGATCCCACCCTTTTACAGTGAAACTGATAAAATGCAGCCGTAACTTCTACTCCAACAGTTTCTTTCCTCACACTTCCCGACTGTGGAATTCTCTTCCAAATGATTGCTTCCCCAACAGCTACAATCTCCAGGAGTTTAAATGTAAGGTCAATAGACACCTCCTAACACACTAACCTGCTCCCATTCTATCAAACACTCTTCCCATCTGCCCAACCCTCATCCTTGCTATCCTTACTCATCTGTCACCTTCCTCCTGACATTCCCTATGTCTAACCACTCCTTCTCTTTACCTTCCCCTATGTAGCCCCATGCGCAATAGTGGCAGTGGAATGCCTTGCTTGGGGTAAGATGATTTAAAAAAAAAAAAATTATTGGAATTATTTCACTCAAGTTTTATTTGATGTATCATATGTTATTAAAGAAATTAAATTTTTACTTGTATTATTGAACAGATAGGATTCTTGAATTAATTTGGGCCACAATACGTAGTCATAGCCATCTCGTCTTTTACGAAAGTTAAATGCCTCCATATTGGATTTTGGATAGTCTTTTGTGAATGGACAGTTAGTGTAATGGATATGGACACTGAAAATGAAACTGGTAAGGAAGGGTTCAAATTTCATGCTAGGCTGTTACATTCACTTTGGGGAAAGGCAGAAATTCTTCTCTACTCCCACAACACAAAGGCCCTTGGGAATATCGTGCCTGTACCTCTTCTCCCAAAACTATGGGTTAAATAGTAGGATAGACTTAAGGGGTAATGAGTTTAAGAGAAAGAAAACTTTGAATTCCAAACCAAGTTGAATGCAATGGGACACTACTCCACGATCTTTCCCAAGAAGGCAGGGTGGAAAAGAATTTGAAGAGAGCCATGACTGTCTAATTTAATCCTTCATTTAGCTTTCATTTTTATACCCCATTTTGGCTAATAAAACTATTCTGTCCCCTACATTGAAGCACCTAACTCCCTAGCTAATTATTTCTGTATTCTTGGCTATCAGCAAATGATTTCTTTCCTTTTAGTTCATATTTGACAAATCTTTGTACATAAATTTATGGCGGACCTGAAAGAGACTACCACCACTTTAAATTTGTTATTTTCCATTTTTACTTTTTTCAATGCAATCTTAACAATTACACCCTAAACTTCTCAATTGACAAAAATTATTTGTGAAAGTTACAACATTTAAACAATTTTGGGGTGGGGGGCTCAGTTTTTCATGCAATCTTATAGTAAATCGATCCTGTGCAATTAACTTTTTTGCTTGTGCATGTTCAACAACTGAATCCTTTGCGAAAAAGCCATTCTTGGAGTTTCCGAGGAAGATGTCATCATAAGAACTGAAGAAAACTTGAAAAAGACAAAAACAAAAGCAACAACTCGTACCCCAAAAAAAAACATAGTGGTTCCAAAATGGAGGATCGATTTACTATAACATTATATGAGAAAGTGAGCCCTCTCACTAAAATTGTTTAAATATTGAAAGTTTTTCATTTTTTTTGATAATCGGAAACTTTAGGTAGTAATGAATAAGACTGCGCTGAAAAAAGTAAAAAAAAAAAATGGAAAACTACAAATTTAAAGGTGGCAGTAATCTCCTTCTGGTTCGCCAATAAATCTTTGTACAGAAATTTACAATTACATATTTTCTTTTTGAGTTAATCAATTGATGTTCATGAGAACAAAGTTCATTTGACTGCTTCTTGGATGTGGAAAACCAAACTGGGGCCCAATTTACCCCTAGTATTACATTTGTACGCTTCATTTTGTTTGTTTTTTTTATTAATTTCCTCATTTTATTAAGCAAAGCTTTTAATTAAGTTATGTCAAGAGTTGGGTGACTTTTGAATAGTTTTGTGTATTTTTACTTAGTAATGATCATGTTCAAATTCCAGTTGAATCCCTTGCATTCACTTATGCGCAAATACCCTTAAGAAAGGTGTTAATCCATCTCTTCCCTCAAGTTATGGGTTAAATAACAGGACAGATTGGGTTCTATAGCCTTGGCTGGCAACCAGTCTACCACAGAAAGCAATAGCAACTTACTGCAGGATAATATTCTGCCCAGTCAGTCATGTCTCTTTCGAGACATGATCGCCCAAAGTGTGTTTCATGTATGGCACTTAACTGACTTAATGATCATTATAGATAATTATGGTGGCTATGCAGGAAACAACATTTAATCCCAAGAAGTCAAGATTGTAGTGAATAAGAAAACATCCTTCAAGGTGTTTGTTCCACAAAGCAGTAGTTCTTGGAAAGAAGCTGTCCAAGTGGGACTTACTTCTTACTACTGGAATACGAAAGAAATGGAAATGATTCACCTTTTTTTATACGTGGCATTGGAGGTTCCAGTTGTAAAAGTCAGGGGCGGTGGAATTAAAGAAATGTAGCTCCCCAGAGAGATTTGAAGGCGAAATGGCATGGCGAAGGAAACATTCCAGAAGTTGAGTAAAGTATTAAGAAACAGGAAAATTTCGCTAGAAACAGGGAAGAGAGTACTGGATTGCTACGTGCTGTCTGTCCTTCAATATGGTAGTGAATGCTGGACACTACCATCAAAGATGAAGGAAAACCTTGAAGCAACTGAAATGTGATTCTACAGAAGCATACTGGATATAAATTGGGGGATCAATTTCGTATTATAATCAATATATAAACTGATCCCTCACTTTATGACCACAGCAGTTTCTATACATTTATATTCCTGAGATCCAAAAGCACAAGGATGCATTCCAGGAGCTGAGTAGAGTATTAAGAGAAAGGAAAATTTCATTGGAAACAAAAAAGAGAGTACTGGATTGCTATGTGATGTCTGTCCTTTAATATGGCAGTAAATGCTGGACAATACCATCAAAGATGAAGGAAAACCTTGAAGCAACTGAAATGTGGTTCTACAGAAGGATGCTGCGAATATCATGGATTGAGCAAGTGTGTATGAAGGATCAAACTATTTTTTATAAATTACCTGTGTTTAATTTATTGATGTTATGAGTAATTGGCTCTACTCAAAAGACTTCATAATAAAATCTCAAATTTTTTCATCCTCAATTTTTAGGGGTAAATTATTTGTTGCCAGTTTTATTATGATACCAACCACAATTTTTCTCATTTTTGTGGTTTTGCCTTCAAGGCTATAAGATTTTTCATTGTTTTTAACACAAATGTCTGGTACCTGGTATTTAAGGCAGGAATATATTATATATATAGGAAAAACTACTTATTTATTGATTTTCTGCACTATTGTAAGAACTGCAACCTTGAAACTTCTGAATATCGTTTCTTGTGTCTTTGTCTATGAGTGTATCAAATTTGATTAAAATCGGACCACTCCTTCTATAACCCGATTTTTTTCAATATTTATTGGTGGTACCTCAACACAAAACCAAGCTAAGAACACTTGCAGATACTTATAGTACAACTGTGTAAATTTCAAGAAAATCGGTTCAGCCGTTTCGGAGTCTATAGGTAACAGATACACACACACACACACAGTTCCATTTATAAATAAGTTGAGATAAAATGTACATGCATGTTCGATTGAATTCTTGTTGCTAGTCACTAGTGAAAAATGTCTGAAAGATTGTTCATGCAGAGTATAGTTCAACAAAAGTCAATATTTGTGATTTGGTAAGAAAAATACAATAGACTGTTGCTGCAAGAAAAATTATTGAAATGTGGGTGGGCGTGTGTTTGTTTGTGTGTGTGCATTGTTTAGTTACTTAGAAATAAGTTGCCGAGAGTTATTCACTTTAACTGTTAGATTAAATGAATAAGCATACACAATAACTTTGTTTGTGAAGTGAAGGAATATTCACTTCTTTCAAGTTAATTGCAGGATGAATTTCAACACAGTCAGTTGTTGAGTCAGTCAGTTAAGTGCCATACATGATACATGCTTGGGCGATCATGTTTCGAAAGAGACATGACTGACTGGGCAGAAGATTATCCCGCAGTAGGTTACCATTGCTTTATGCGATAGACTGGTTGTCGACCAAGGCTATAGAACCCAATCTGTCCTATTATTTAACCCATAACTGGAAGGAAGAGACAGATTAATACCTTTCCCAAGGGTATTTGCGCGTAAGTGAATGCAATCAATTCAGCTGGAATTTGAACTCGGCTCCCCAATTTCTCGTTCCGAGCCGATATCCAATGCACCACAACACACATCCAAAATGTGGATTTTTACACAGTTGATTGATGAGTCAGCGTTTAGACACATGTGGAGGTTATTGGCATCTCTCGGAGTTCACAAACTGACTCAATTTGAGTTATATTGCCACACACACACATATATATATTTTGGATTCTAGAATTCGGCTCCAGAAGCGTTGGCGGGGAAAGAAGAAATCCATTTGAATTTTAGTGTGTCTCGATCAATGAAAAGGTAAATTTGTAAGTTTGAAGTGATGATTGGCTAAAAGGCTCTTTGTACAAAGAGTCTACTTCTCTGAAAAAGGGTATAAAGGTTTATGTGGAATATCCCACACAAGCATTTCTGACAGAATATGACTGTTATCTGTATAATGTCAACAAATTAGGAAAGATTTTAGCATATAAATGGATTGTCCATCGTCAGGAATGAATGCAAGTATTACTGAAAGAATAGAACTATATTATTACAATTCTGCTTGCGCCTCTCTTGTAGTGAACAAAACAAGATCTACATTTAAAAATTCAAATGCTAAACACTGACTCATTGATTTTGTTAGAAATAAACGAATCTCAAATTTACAAAACCTTGCTTAGCACACACACACAAAAGAGAATCCAAAAAAAAAATTTGTTAAATTTCGCACCTCAATGAGAAATTTTTTTCCGGCCAATAGAAAACTAGGAAACATCTAAAAACAAAATTCAAATGAACTTCAGTTATCAAAAACAAATTTTTACAGACCCTTTTCACAAGCCAACAAGAAGTTTGTTTATCGTCCAATGGAAAGGCCAAAATCACATCAGGGAGCAAATTCCCAAATGACCTTTTCGAGCCCCACAAACAAAATAAAAGACGAGCCAAGTTCAACTGTATCCAGAGAGAGAAGATGACGAGCATAATTAACACGTCCCTTGACAAATGTCAAGTGATCACGATTATTACCTCTCTCTTTCTCCCTCGCCTACCAACAAAACTTATTTTGAATGAAAACCGTTATATTTGGCATTTTGGGCCGCCCTTTTTTACTGATGACCATGCATTCGGTTTTCGTGCAGTTTATTTCTGGTCCTTTCTTGTTACTTTAGTTATATATAATTTCTTCTGTTTCAGTGGTGATGTCATTCGTGGATATGATTTTGTTGTCAATGCAGTTTGGCCTGAAATTATTTCCAACATAGAAGCAAGAATTCCATCAATATTTGCTCCAGGAAATCCCGATGTTTTCCATGAAGTGAGTATCATCCTGTATCAAATCTGACATTAAAAATTTTGATTCTATGTATTTCAAAGTTATTGTCTCTGACATTGCTAGCATTTCAAATAATACTTGTATATTTAGACTTCATAAAAAGACAATTATTAAATTTCAGGAAGTTAAGGCAGCATTTGTTTTTAACAAAAGTATGTATACTTTATTATTTCAACCAACAAACTCATATATATGGGTTCTATTGACGTAGGGTAAGACAATATGTATATTTATTAATACAGTGGAACCTGCCATGCGACCCTCTTCATCAGCGACCACCTGTTGTTAACAACGTTTTTCCATGCACAAAGATTTGCTAACATTAATGGACACTTAGTGTGCAACAGACCACCTCCAGAACATGATCAGTGATTAACATGAAAATCACTGAATAAGCAAGTGCTTTAAAGAAAAAAAAATCCATTTTGGTTGTACACTGCTAACTTCTAAATTAGGAGAAATTAAATTAGTAATCTATTTCATTTTGATTTGATCACAGCCAGGAAACTTCCTCATTGTTTTGTTATTGTAGTGTTGTATCAACCTGTTATTTCTTGTTGAAATGTACATTGCCTGAGTTCAGCTCACAGTCATTTGACTTGTTCAAGGGATTTATTGCAGTCTCTGTACTGACTTAGATAAATTCAGGGATTGGGAAAATCACAATTGTGTCTCTTTCTCAAATGTCTATCTCTTTTGTTCCTTTATTTTTTGTGTATCTATCTACTCTATTTCTATCTGGGTATATCTATCTCTGTTTCTCTATACCCAACCACCATGCTGTCAGTTTTTTTGTATGTTGTTTTTTTTTTTTTTTCATGTATTATGCAGATTCTCTTTTGCTATCACTCACTTCTAAGAAAAAAAAACTGAAACCATATACTTTTTTTAAGATCACTTAATAAATATTTTTTGTTAATAAATATTTTGGTCTCTTGTTGACTGTTGTAAATATGTTTTAAAATGAATTATGCTGAATAAATTTCTTTAAAATTAGATCATTTTCTTATGTTCTCATGTATCTGTTACCAGATTACATGGTAAAATTCTAATATGTACATTCTGATGAGTGGAATATACATTCCTGGCATAATAGGTCATGACTATGAACCTTTAGTGAGCGACCACCTGCCGTATACGACCAGTTTTTTATGACAGTGGGAGGGTCGCATACGACAGGTTCCACTGTATATACATAAAATAGCTCTGTTCATACTATATTGAGCACTGTTTTATTAACACCTGAATAATAACCTTATACATGTACACTCTATGTATATTTATTAATTCACGTAACACACACACACACACTCACTCACGTGTGTGTATATGTTAATTTGTTTAAACATTATTTTTAATACAGGGTGTCCATAAAGTCCGTGTGCACTTTAAAAAATTTATAACTCTATTTCTATCACAATTACAAATAATCTGTAAAAAGTGTTATAAAATTTAATGTTTCAACAAGATGGAGCTCCTTGTCAGATTGCTCTGCGTGTTAAGCAGTTTCTAATTCAGAAATTTCCTAACAGATGGATCGAAAGGGGTGGACCATTTTATTGGCCTCCACGTTCGCTAGATTTGACTCCATTAGATTTTTTTATGGGGACATGTGAGAACAATTGTGTATGCAACCAAACCTTCATTAGAAGATTTAAAAGCTAAAATATCTAATGTGATTTCAGGCATTACTGTAAATCAGTTGGCAAATGCTTTCCGTGAACTGCAAAATTGTATTACCCTTTGTATTGCTAATGATGGAGGACATGTGGAAACTTAAACAAAATTTCAATAAAAAAGAAGTAAATCTATAATTTTTAAATTATAGATTTACTTCTAATCCTTTTTACAAATTATTTCTATCACAAATACAAATAAAGTTATGAATTTTTTAAAGTGCACTCAAACTTTATGGACACCCTGTATATACTTGTATTTAAATAGATTTTGTCTATTATAATTAAACAGTATGAAAATATATATATATAGGCCTGAATAATCAAGAAATCTTGGTAGGAAAATTTCTGTCTTTTGTCAGGATTTGATCCTGCGTGTCCCAAGGGAAACTGTCAATCGATCTGGAGAGGAGAGATCATGTGCAAATAATTATTTACTTGCGATTTCTCCTTCCTTCCTAATTAAAATTTTAAATTATTTAATATTTCCCCTCGTTATAAATATATATTTATATGTACATCTATTTTAGTGCCCCCCTCCCCCCACCTTTTCTTGCTCTTCATTTTTGTTGCTGTTTTTTCATTTAATTTGTGATTTCAATAATTTTCTTCTAATGAGATGTTGGACAAAAGAGCTCTTGAGACTTTTAATAAATTCTTTGTTTTTAAAGTAGTGTACAAATTTTGTGCCTCCAAACATTTGTTATATATATATATGTGTGTGTGTGCGTGTGTGCCATTCGGCAGGATATATATATATATATATATATATATATATATATATATATAATGTAGTTCAGATATAACTAAAAATATACCTGTAAAAGGTCACTATGTATAAAGAGAATAAGTAAAATTTATCTTAGCCTACATGTTTCATGCTCTGATGGACTTCAACAAAACAAATGAATGGATTTTATTTTGCAACAAATATTTAGAAACAAAAGTAAAACTGTTGGTTTTTCCAACTTAAAAGAAAACTGTTATTTAAAAAAAATAAACTTTTCTGTTACACCCAATGGTGTGTATGGCAGCATTTTTGCTTCTCCGTAACCAACTGTTTTTTATGGGGCAGGGTTGTTAGCCCTGTGCCCAACCCCCAAACCTGGAGGACAGTAATTTTCCAAGCGTAGATTAGATGTGACACACGGCCGAAAGTAGGAGGTACCCAGTGAGGATCGAACTCAATACTCAGTTATAATGATTCTAGCGAGACTAGCTTGCTAACCATTACACCATGCCGAGATGCCTTATTTAAAATATTTAATACATAAATTAATTTAAATATTAATTATATTATAAAAAATTCAGTATCATTTACTCACTTTTATTTTGGTATATTTTTAGTTATATATGAACTACATACATACATACATATGTATACATACATACATACATATATATATATGTATACATACATACATATATATATATATATGTATACATACATATAATATATATATATATTATATATATATATGTATACATAATATATACATACATATATATATATATATATATATATACATACATACATACATATATATATATATATATCACTTAGCATCCACCATAATTTACCTTGATTTTTCAGTTAGCTAGTTGAGTGTTTATTAAATTTTAAAATTATAAGTGGTGTAAAAGATATGTCTAGAAGCGGTAGACATGCAACATTAAGTTTAGAGATGGTGTTTCTCACGAAAAAAAAATGAAAAAAATTTTTCACAGAAAATGCCAGCTTAGGATAAAAGTAATAAATTTAATTTTTTATTTTAACATCCGCAAATAGACACATACATACTTTTCTCTCTCGTTTTTGATCTGATGAAGCCTTAAATGGTGAAACGCATCATCTGTTTGATCAACTATCTCCTCTTTTCATGCAACATTTTCCTGTGTCAAATTTTAATACTATAACATGTTAACTTCCAAAAAAAAAATGTTTCAAATTCTGAAAGCTCTTAGCAAAATAAAGAATGCCAATTTGAATAAGATCAAATCAAAGTGCATTGGACTTTGAACGTATTTAATAACTGATTAGTACACTTTTGACCAGGTACTTGTGCTTTGTCATAACACACAAATGCTATAAATTAAAAAGTTGAATTTTGAAAACAATTGTGATCTACGCTCAGGATCTTGGTTACAGCTAAATAAATATATAAAAAATGCTCCATCAAAAACTCATGAACAGTTATTGTATATATATGTATATAGTTTAGACTATGGTTCTCAATTTGTTTCTTACTGTTGCAATTTTTCAGCTCTTGTACACTCTGGTTATTTTCAGGTGTTGGTCGTAGTTCAAATCGAGCACTTTATTCAATCAATGGAGTTAGATGGTTTTTATTCAGTTGTTCATACTAGTTAATTTATATGATGTTGCTTGTTCTGTCCATCAAACAAGAATGATTTTTTTTTATTCTTTTCACTACCTGACACAGGTTTATTTGTTGACTGCCATGTAGTTAAATTCACTTAAATCAACACTTTTCCATCAGGCTATGTACCAAAAAAAATATATATATATATAATCAAATGTTTGAAAAGCAGTAAAATCAGTTATTGTAAATCACCTGAAGATACCAGTAAGTTGATACCTATGTTGCGGAAATAACTCATTTCCAAATGAAAAATATTCAAAAGTTCTACAATATACTTTTTGATACAACTGTGTACTGGTTAAATTTAATTATGACAAAGAACTAATATATATATATATATATATATATATATAGGGCCAATTTATTTATTGTAGGTTATAGGAAGTCACTTTTGTTCAGTTACTTTTTTCAATATCTATCTATCTATATATATATATACACACACACACACATATCTATATTTATTATTCTTTGTTTTCAATGTCTTTGTCCACAGAAAATAAAAAGTGACCTCCTTATAATCTATGATAAATAAATCTATATCTATATATATATATATATATATATATATATATATTACCGTTTAACTTTTTTTTTCTTTTATTTTATTTTTTTTTTTTTTTTTTTTTTTTTTTTAGTCATAATTTTATAAAAATATCTATGAACTATAGAACAATAAAACTTAAACATAATTTTCAGACATAATTTTTCTTTTTTAATTATTCAATATCCAAAATTTTTATTTTCATTTTTTCCAAATTTTTTATAACGATGATCTTGGATCAAGGACTCATAATCAAAATGGTCTAAGGTCCAAAACTCCATCAATTATAGGTTACTCCAATTCCTACTCCTCTTTTCTTTTTTTTTTTAAACAAGTTTGAAAAAGGTTTCAATCTTTCTAAACATCTCTAGAAAATCAACTAACAGATTATTTTTCAGCCAAATGCTGACTGATAAAGAGTGGAATTGTTTTCAAACTTATTTCCTTATAAATTGGTAAATGGTAAACATTTCATTGTATTAGATGGTTCTCATTTTTAGAATTTTGTAAATTTAAAATTAGTTACTAATTACTAGTTAGTCGAGTAAATGTTTTAATATCTTTCTGGTAAATTCACCAGAGCAAAGAAAGTGTAAAAATTAATTTTCATGTGTTTTAGTTTTATTAAAGTTTTAATCCTTGCTTTTTAAAACAGTAAACATTGCTGAGGAGTGAAGGTAGTTAAAATTATAGTGGCATCAAGGAAATAACCAACCTTTTGATAAAGCATTTTTTTTTTTTTTTGAAAACCCACAAGAAATTTGAAAAGAATAAATATTATACCTATGTTATATTACCTGAATATTAGCCCCAAGGGCTTAAAGATATTCCAAATGTTAAAACAATCTTATGGGTGGTATGTTAAATAAGAGGATGGGCATGGTCATTCACATGTCCACTTCACTTTGCATAACTCATTCCTCAAAAAGGATTGAGGGATTATCTACTCAACAAGAAATACCAGTTGTATCTTTCCATGCTTACATCCACATCACATTGAAACACAGGTTCCCATACGATTACTGAAGCTAAGCAATGTTGAGCCTGGTCAGTACCATGGTGGGTGACCATTTGGGAATACCGGGTTTGTACGCTTCGGTGTGTGGTGTAATAGATATGGCTCCAAATTGTTAATCAGAGAGCTGATTCTCATTGGAATTCCTGTCGTCCACATGCCCTTGGAAAAGGTATGAATTCACATTCTCCCCAAACTGGGTTAATTAGTAAGATTTGTATCACTAAACCATTATTATCTAAAAAAAAAAAAAATCTCACAATCTAAAAATATTTTTTTGCTTTAAATAACCTGCAAAGGCTTGATAAACCATAAAAAAGGAATGAATTGATCAAATAATGTACTTTTACCTAACTCACACTTGTTTGACTGTTTCTGAAATCTTATTCAAATATTAGATATTATTTTGGTTTTCTCTTTACCAATATTTAAATATTTTTTCCATCTATTTTTTTTCTTTTTGTTTATTTCTTTTCCTTTATTTCCTTTTTCTTGATTCTTAATTTTTTTTTTTTTTTTTTTTTTTTTTTTTCCAGAAATTTACAATCAGTATGGATTTTGTCTCCAAATTTGAACACCAATGCGGTTCCCAGGCCAGTGTGAAACGTCTGCGAGAACATTCCAGCTATCAGTTATACATGTCCAAATGGAATCTTCCTGTTTATTTCCAGATCAGGTTGGCATGTCTAATTCTCACCTTTTGGAATTTTAAAAATAATTCAATTCCACAATTTTTCACTAGTTTCTTTTTATTTAATTTCTCGACAACTGCTAAGTAGGCAGCAGGGGTCAAGAATAAAGAATTAGCTCCTAACAAAATTTGAACTTGAATCCTTTTTCTTTGGAATCATGTTTGACATGGACAACACCTTACCAATTAGGCAATGAAAGCTAATTAGCACACATTCATTTTTTAAATCAGTCTTTCTTATTTAGGTTCATGTCTGAATTTCTAGGATAATAAATTAGGATGTGCGTTGTGGCACAGTGGATATCGGCTCGGAACAAGAAATCGGGGAACCGAGTTCTAATTCCAGTTGAATTCCTTGCATTCACTTACGCGCAAATACCCTTGGGAAAGGTATTAATCCGCCTCTTTCCCTCCAGTTATGGGTTAAATAATAGGACAGATTGGGTTCTATAGCCTTGGTCGGCAACCAGTCTACCGCAGAAAGCAATGTCAACCTACTGCGGGATAATCTTCTGCCCAGTCAGTCATGTCTCTTTCAACACATGATCGCCAAAAGCATTTATCACGTATGGCACTTAACTGATTGACGGAATATAATAGTTGGAAAGATGATTGAGGCTTCTAATGGTCATAAAGTGGGGGATCGGTTTTCTATTGTTATGAAGTAATAAACTGATCCCCCGCTAAATACTACTTAATAATATAGTACATATCTTCCCCATCTAGCCATGAGTCAAATAACAGGGCAGATTGGGTTCTATAGCCTTGGTCAGCAACCAGTCTATCGCAGAAAGCAATGGCAACCTACTGCGGGATAATCTTCTGCCCAGTTAGTCATGTCTCTTTCGAGACATGATCGCCCAAAGCGTGTATCGCACATGGCACTTAACTGACTGACATGACTATTATCCACATCTTTGTTATCACATTTCAGCCTTATTCAGGTGCTTCTTGATCCAGATAACCTGCCGGGAATTTCAAACTGAAAACCTTTAATATATAGGAATAGATTGTTTCTATTCTGCAGACCCTGTCTAGAGATATCTGATCTAGTTCTTACTTAATACTGCTCAGTTATAGGTTGCCCTGATTTCGATGAGTACATTTAGTAAAGACTAAATCACCCATAAACCCACTGGGTTTTTGTTGTGGCGATGTACGTGTACGAATCTTCACCGCCAATTCTGTTGTGGATTCCGGGTGAGGTACTGCACAAAATAATGAACGACAAAACAGATATGGAGATAGAAAAGTAGGTTATATGGAACGTATTATACAAACTTGAACGCAGGTTAGTAAATCCAGGAATACTATTAGTAAGAAATAAATATATACAAGTCTTGAAGTGAAGCCGTTGGAAATAGTATATCCATGTATATTATTCTCACTGAGTGGAGCTCAGAGCTAGTCTGACTTCTGATGCGGTAATCTCTGGTTAACTTCAGTATCTCTTGGTAACTTATGTATCAGTTCCAGTACTCTCTGATAACTGTAACGGATCTCTATGAATACTCTCTCTCTAAACTCTATGGCAGCAACTCCTGTTTTCTCTATGGCAGGAGTATATGTATACTCAGTCGAGTCCATTATCATTTACAAAAGGGGAGTTCCCATAATGGTTTCTTTGAAAAGCAGTTCATGATACAAAAGGTATGAGGTAACATAAGGTACGCAGATGATACAGTGCTGATTGCAGACACAGAAAGTAAACTACAAGACCTCATACAGAAGGTAGCGGTGGAGAGTGACAAAAAAGGACTACAAATAAACTGAGTGCATGGTCATCAGCAAAAGGTACAACCCAAAATGCCAAATAAATGTGGGAGATACCAGAATCAAGCAAGTTCAAAAATTTAAATACCTACGAAGTGTCCTAACTGAAGATGGAAAGTGCGACACGGAGATCCAAAGGCGAATTGGCATGGTAAAGGACTTGTTCCAGAAGCTGAGCAAAATACTAACACACAGGAAAATCTCACTGGAAACAAAGAAAAAAGTGCTGGACTGCTATGTGATGTCAGTTCTTCAATACGGCAGCAAATGCTGGACAATATCATCAAAAATGAGGGCAAAACTGGAAGCAGCGGAAATGTGGTTCTACAGAAGGATGCTACGGATATCATGGACTGAGCATGCAAGCAACGGTGAGGTGTTGGAAAGAATGGCAACAAAGAGGAAATTGATACTGACTATCAGGAAGAGACAACTGAAGTTTCTGGGACACACAATGAGGAAGAAGAGTCTGGAGAACCTGATACTGACTGGCCAGATAGAAGGAAAGAGACAGAGGAAGGCAGTGGATAACATATTTGCAGGGCCTGATCAGGTGGTTGACGGAACGGGGGTTGACAGGAGTAACGGGAGCCACAAGGGATAGGGAGATGTGGAGAACCATGATTGCCTACGTCCTGAAAGGACAGGGCACATAGAAGAAGAAAAAGAACAATATTATCGATTTTATTAATTACATTTTTTGATTTTTTTTATTAAAAGATGGTAAAAGAAGGTTTATTGTTCCACCGGGCTTCATAGTTAACACATTGCATGAAAATTTGAAGTCATTGCTTACAAAAAAAATGCAATCTTCAAAATAATTTGTCTATATTTCTGAGATGAGGTAGTATTTACATTATTCGGACTATTGTCCTCATCTTTGTTGCCATTTGTACAACGTTTCAACTGTTGTACACTCTGGTCTTCTTCAGGTGCTAGGAATTTCAAACCGAGCCCTTTATTATGATTATTGAGGTATATCATTCACTTACACACAAGTACCCTTGGGAAAGGTATTAATGTGGCTCTTCTCTCCAGTTATAGGTTAAATAATAGGACAGATTGGGTTCTATAGCCTTGGCTGTCAACCAGTCTACAGCAGAAAGCAATGGCAACCTACTGCGGGATAATCTTCTGCCCAGTCAGTCATGTCTCGAACGAGACATGATCGCCCAAGCGTGTATCACGTATGGCACTTAATTAACTGATGCAAGTAGTTGCTTGTAAATGCAGATTGATGCAAAAATGTGTATTGGAAACAAATACTGAATTTCTTATTAAAAATACTATATAAACAGAAAAACGGCCCTAGATTAAGAACTCCTTGTGTAATGTTAATGAAATTCGGCACTGCCCTCGGCATCAGGTTGAGGTACACTCAGTCAGTTAAGTGCTATACATATATGCTTGGACGATCATGTCTTGAAAGCGACATGACAGACTGGGTAGAAGATTTTCTCGCAGTAGGCTGCCATTACCTTCTGTGGTAGACTGGTTGCCTACCAATGCTATAGAGCCCAATCTGTCCTGTTATTTAACCCATAGCTAGAGGTATTTTCATGTAAGTGAATGTAACAAATTCAACTAGAATTCGAACTCGGCTCTCCAATTTCTTATTCCATTGCACCACAACACACAGACATGACAGAATTGAATAGACGCTCACAGAAACCGTTTATTTTATTAAACAAGTAATAATTTTATTAAACAAGTAATTTATACAAATGAAGTAATTATAAATGGTCATAAATTTAATAACTGATACTTGGTTAACATCCCCTTTGCTTTTTTTAATGCAAGGACCCTTCTAGGCATGCTAGCGATGAGTTCACCAATATCATCTTGAGGGATTTCTTGCCATGTTTCAAGCAATAATCTGAAAAGTTTGGGATTAGAAGACGGTTTTCTCTTCTTTTTGTGGAGTTTTCGGTCTAATATGCCCCAAAGGTGTTCAATAGGGTTAATATCCGAGAACTGACTTGGCCATGGAAGTTTATTGATCCCATTTTGTCTCAACCTCTCTGGTAAATTGTACGATCACTCTATTAACAGTAGAAAGGAGTATTAACATATTTTCAGATATTTTTCTTTGACTAAGACCACCTTCATGTTGGCCCACGATACATCCTCGCTGAAATTTGGATAGGTCTGATGCTTCTTTGGTTCGTGGCATGTTCCAGTATTGTTATCTGCAATTTTAATCAAGTAATCTATGTTAATTTATCTTGGTTATTAAAAAAAAAATCAAAATTAAATTTATCTTGGTGTCTATTCAATTCTGTCATGTCTGTGTATATGCTCCTAAATTCATCACTTAAACTGTATTTTTGGAAAGAACATCGTACAGATAAAATTAGTTTTAGTATTATATATGTAAATAAAATTAAATAGAATCCAGGCAAAATTAAAATATTAAATGCTAATAAAATGCAATACAACATAAATATTTTTCAATGATTTTTATTTTTTTTTATTTTTTTTTTTTTTTTAGGTTCCAGGAAATTGCAGGGCTGTTTGAAAATTCCCTTGTTATTGGCTTCAACAAAACAACCGGTAAGAATATTTAATATCTCTCAGATTAACTTGAAAGGCAAAAATCTTCAAGAATTATTTAGGATCTTAAACAAAGAAATCTGTTATTGATATCTATTAAAATTAGCACAAAAATATGAACTGGAAATGATAGATACTTTTGTTTCAATCTTTACAAAGAAAATCAGCAACCAAACCAACAGTTAAACTTGAGACCACAGACTCATTGTCTGAAAAAAGGCAAGATACTGCATTGACATGGGTCTGAATTAAACACACATATACAGGCAGTGGACAAAGTAATGAAAACACTTTGAAATTACAACTTGAATTCTGTGTGTGATTGACTTGTACAAAGTTTGAGATGTTTCCCGAGGAATTTTCATCCGTTCTTCAGCTAAAACAGTCCTCAATTCTTTCAATGATGATGGTGAAGGATATCGACTCTTCACTCAAATGATATAACTTTATCTTTTAATTTATTGCTTAAACATTATTTTTGATATTTGAGTAGCTGCTCTGTTTATTAAACATTATATTCATTTAACAGTATATTCATTTATTGCCATCAAGAAATCTTATTAACAAAATATGAATTCTACAGCAGGAATTGAACCTGTATTCCTCCCCGAACCTGAAAGGTTAAAAGCAGGTCAGATCTAATGACAGTTTCCCCAAGAGGAACACAGGTTCATATCTTGCCAGAGAATGCATAGTTTTCTAATATGACTTCTTAAATATTCAGACCAGTAGTTTTATACTACCCTTGGGAAAGGTATTAATCCGTCTCTTCTCTCTCCATCTATCGGTTAAATAGTCTTTGCCAAGTGCGGTGAGTACAGCAAATCCCCTGGAATGACAGACATGAAACAGGGGAAGTCGTCTCAGATCCATATGGAAATAAGTATACTGTTTAATAAATAAACAGTGCATCTACTCAGATATGGGTATCCATTAAAAATAACACTTAAGCAACTAATTAAAATATGTTGGATTAATAAATGAAAAATTTATTCTTAAAAATAACTTTGGACTCGATACCTGAAGCGGCACAAATACCATTATGGACACTTAATATATCATAGAAAAAGCAAGTAATATTAATAATAAATCTACACTTTAAACAAAATGTTTACGGCTTCTCACACTTTTTCTTTATATATATAATGTGTGATCTGGCGCATCTTAGACTTGTCGACCACGAATGACGTTCAAATCCTGCCGAATGACGCACATTTTCATAACAAAAATTTATCATAAATAATCAGGCCAGCAGAAATAAATATATAATACTGTTTGATTATAAACAGAATATCTACTTAAATACGAGTATCGATCAAAAATAATGTTCAGACAAATCATTTCAAATTGTCGGTTGTTTATATCCAAGTTTCATTAATCTTCGTTAATTTCCGTAACATGATGACTATCGTAAATAATCAGGCCGGTAGAAATAAATATATTATACTGTTTGATTATAAACAGAATATCTACTTAAATACGAGTATCGATCAAAAATAATGTTCAGACAAATCATTTCAAATTGTCTGTTTTTTATAACCAGTTTCGTTAATCTTCGTAACATGATGACTATCGTAAATAATCAGGCCGGTAGAAATAAATATATAATACTGTTTGATTATAAACAGAATATCTACTTAAATACGAGTATCGATCAAAAATAATGTTCAAACAAATTATTTCAAATTGTCGGTTGTTTATAACCAGATTTGTTAATCTTCGTAACATGTTTACATTTGTTGATATTACAATGCATTTCAGAGCAGAGAGGGTTATTACGATGAAATCAAAAATTGGGCTATAAGCTTAATTTGACTTTGTTTAGACAGATCGTCATTCGTGGTCGAGAGGTCTAAGACATGCCAGATCACATAGTGGCTTCCCCTATGTGAATAGGGGTGACAGGTTCGAATCCTGCTGAATGACACATATTTTCATAACAAAAACTTATCGTAAATAATCAGACCGGAAGAAATAAATATATAATACTGTTTGATTATAAACAGAATATCTACTTAAATACGAATATCAATCAAAAATAATGTTCAAACAAATCATTTCATATATATATATATATATATATATATATATATATATATATATAACAGAAATCAACGAATTTTAATGAAACTTGGTTATAAGCAACCGACAATTTGAAATGAATTGTTTGAACATTATACATTATTTTTTATTGATACTCGTATTTAAGTAGATATTCTGTTTTTAATGAAACAGTATTACATATTTATTTCTACCAGCCTGATTATTTATGATAAATTTTTATTACGAAAATGTGTGCCATTCGGCAGGATTTGAACCTGCGACCCCTATCTATATAGGGTAAGCTACCATTTGATCTGGTAACGTCTTAGACCTCTTGACCATGAATAGCCTCCAGTCTATATAGGCTTGATAAAAAAACCTCATTTTATGGCACACATTTTCATAATAAAAATTTATCGGAAATAATCAGGCCGGTAGAAATAAATATATAATACTATTTCATTAAAAACAGAATATCTACTTAAATACAAGTATTGATAAAAAATAATGTTCAAACAATTCATTTCACATATATATATATATATATATACACATACACACACACACACGTATAGGGTAGATATGGATGGAATAACATTCCATTTACAAAAAAGTGCTCAATACAAAGTAGAACTGATAATATTTATTTAGAATTTATAACATTAATATGTTACAATATCACTACAAAAGTAGCCATCTGTCCTATTATTTAACCCATAACAGTAGGCAACAGATGGATTAATACCTTTCCTAAGGGTATTTGTGCATAAGTGAATACAAGGAATTCAACTGGAATTTGAACTCAGCTTCTCGATTTGTCGTTCTGAGTCAATATCCACTGCACCACAAATACAAGTTCCTGGCAATAGTCCAAATGTAAATAATGGTAATTTCTTGTCTCAGAAATTCAGACAGAAATTTGTATCCACTTGTAACTTAATAAAAAAAAAAAATTCTGAAAACAAAATGAAAGAAAGACTCGAAAATTAATAATAATGACAATCCTTCATCTCAGAAAATCACATAAATTCTTTCATCTGCTATTATCAAGATTAATTCATAATGATTTTTTTTTCTCTCTCATTTCAGAAAATGAGTTTTATCTGACTGCCAGCCATCAATTGTGGGAATCTATTTACATATGCTGGCAGTCAAATGTTTACTTACCTACTCTCGTGCATCGTTTCCTTAGACTCACCCTACAGCTCTTGTCTCGTTACAGTGCATGGATTGACGAAACTTATCAAAAAGAGGTAAGTTAAGCTTAAAGCAAATGCAACATTATTACAGTTTTCCATCTTCTTCATGTTAGTTACCATAACCTCTGTCTTAACTTTTTATACTGCCCTATATAATGTTTGCCCTTTTGTATATTGCCACAAGATTAGCAACTAGGTCCCACTGTCGTATTCATTTCTTTTGTATATTTTCATTTAAACACTTTTGGTGGTCAGTCAAAAAGTAACATCTGTTCTAATTTTAAAAGTATTAATCAGAATTTTTAGTTCTAAACCATAAAGCATTCAAAAATCCAGAGTAAACATTTGTGGACTTCACTGCTCTTTTTCTACACATAATCCACTTTCAAGATGGCTGCCTCTCTGGACACATGTAGAATGCAAATGGCTGTCATTATAATTTCTGCTTTTTGGAAACAGAAAGCACTGCAAATATTCATAGGAAATTATTGAATTTAGGAAGGCTGCGCTTTATGTAAGTTCGGTAATGAGATGGTTCAGCAGAGTCAAATGTATTCCCAGAGAGGAGAAATTAATCTTAGTCATAGACTCTGCACTGGTGAGTTAGCTACTGCTGTAATAGAACCAAAGATTCTGATCCTCACATTACAGCTGTAAAAACAATCACTAATGCAAAACTCTGTTAAAGCCTTCAAGTAAGCAATGGTAGTGACTGCAGTTTAATGCAGTATCTTGTCTACACAAATATCTGTGCAAAGAATGTTCCCAGAATGCTTATGAAATCCATTAATGCTCAGATGCCGATTGTTGCATAAGCGCTTCTAGAGCTGAGAAACAGATAGTACTCAAATAACAGCCAGTCTTCAATTATGATGAGGTGAAAGAGATGGCTTGTAAAACAGACAAGGATCTTTTACAATGTGCAAATGCCCTGCAATAGTTTGAAAATAGCACTAAGAATTTGTTGGTTTATAACACAAATGCCAGAGATCAACATTTCATGTTGATCTTGAATATGTGTCAACAACAGGCAACATAAATTTTGTAAAGACATCTAAACACATCTGCAGTTGTGAAAAAGATTAAATATACAGTCAAAATCTTTTATCAAAATTCAGCTTATGACCATGCATAAGGCTTATTGATCCATCCTCATATATCATTCTAATCTATTTATCACTTGAGGGAGTGAGCTGCCAAAACCAAAAACCTAAAATTTATCGCTCCTACCCCCTCATTAGCATGGATCAGGCTAGTCTCCCTGAAAGCAAAACACTGTGTCTCCTCGACTTAACTCTCACAACAGACCTCAAGTGGAATGACTATATAGAATCCATAGCTAAATCCGCTGCTAAGAAAGTCAGTTCTCTGTGTAGGGCCAGGAAATTTTTTTCTGACTGAAACCATCCTGCACATATATAAATCTACCGTCTGCCCGTGCATTGAATACTGCTGCCATATCTGGTCGGGTGCTTCTACTATCCACCTAGGTTTCCTTGACAAAATCCAACGGAGACTCTGAAATGTGATCAATCCCAACTTGGCAGCTCAAATACAGTCTCTTTCTCACCAGCACAATGTGGCTTCTTTGTGTCTCTTCTACAAATACTTTCACAGCTTCTACTCCGATGAACTTAGCTCACTGGTGCCCCCTATATATAAATTTACTCAAGCCAAAAGATTAGCAACTAGGTCCCACCCTTTTACTGTGAAACCAATAAATTGTAAACGCAAATTCTACTCCAGCAGCTTCTTTTCTCACATTTCCCGCCTGTGGAATTCCCTTCCATTTACTTGCTTTCCTGACAGCTACAATCTCCAAGAATTTAAGTGTAAAGTCAAGAGTCATCTGCTATCTCACTAACCTGCATCCTCTTTATCATACTCCATTCTCCTCATCAGTATTCTCATCCTTCTCTTACCCACTTCCTGACACCCCCTATAACCTGTCACTCTTTCTCATAACTTTCCTCCTATGTAGCCCCCTGCAAAAGAGTTATCAGTGGCAGTAAAATGCCTTGCTTAGGGCAATATGATTATAAAAAATAAATTTAAAAGCCATTGATAGTTGATAAAGAAGCATTGCTGAATATATATATGATGACAATATATATATATATATATATATATATATATATATATATATATATATATTCTAAACATATACTGTTAAATATAAGAGACAATGACTGTCTATTATGTTTAATCATGAGCCGTTCTAAACGTCGTATTTTGGCTTTAATTTCAGTTGAAAATAAAGACAAAAATTCTCCAACATTTAATAACCTCTCTGAAGATGGCTCATGTGAGCTGAAAGCTTAGAACCAAATTAATAAAAAATTATCCAAATGTTAGAGAATTTTTGTCTTTGTTTTCTTCTGAAATTAAAACCAAAATACAATGTTTAGAACGGCTCATGATTAAACATAATAAACATTCATTGTCTCTTATATTTAACAGTATGTTTAGAAAATTATTTGCTGCCTCAATACACTATACACACACACACACACACACACATATATATATATATATAAAGAAAGTGTGAGAAGCCATGGACATTTTGTTTAAAGTGAAGATTTATTGTTATTATTAATATATTAAGTGTCCATAATGGTATTTGTGTCACTACACATGTTTCAAGTTTAAAGTTGACTCTCTTCAGACAAATAAATTTGTCATTTTTGCATATCAAGATCTGTTTGTTTTTATGATGGCTGCAAATATCAGTATATATAAGTGGTTAGTGAGCAGGTCAGAAAGTTCATATGCATGCAGATTTTTGTTTTTTCGTTTTTTTTGTTTTTTGTTTTTTTTCATACTCACATGTTAAATCTCTTCCATTTTTTTTCGTTGGCCAGAAAAATTTTTTTACACTGACTTGCAAAATTTGATTTCGTCTTTATACTTCAACCCCTATTTTTATTTTTTATTTATATATATATATATATATATATATATATATATATATATATATATATATTAACTCCTTATAAATCATTTAATGCAAAAATTTAATTTCCTTGTAAACTATGGTAACTTTTTTTTTTTTTAACCCTGCTTAACCTTAGCATACTTAAGAAAAACAAATGTTCCTATCTATTCAAAACACTCACATAATTTTTTTTATTATTACTATTTACCGTTTTAAATCAATGTTATTTCAAACAGGTCGAAAAACCAAGTATTTCCAGTGGTAGCCGAAGTGACAGAGCTTCAACCCCAGCAAACAACATTGTCGCTTCTAAAGTAAATGGTTTAGACTCGGGCAATCAGCAACCAATGCTCCCAGAACCAGAGCCAATCACTTTGGGACAAATACTCTTTTTAATAGCAGATGCAGAGAAAAGCTCTGAAAAGGTAATGTTTACTATGCATTTCAGATTTTCTAGGGCTTAATCACATTTGTGCACCATTTTTGACTCGTAGGAACCTCTGGTGCTTAATGTAAAATATCCTGTGCCAACAATGTGGAAATTTCCTTCATAAAACGACATGTCTGTGTGTGCTTCTTTTCTTTTTTTATTTAACATTTTATTTATTCCATGTGTAAATGAATTGTCTCAATATCTTGCCAGTACGCTACACATAAGGAGGTGTTTACAACTCGAAGTTTTAATATGTGCATGTAATTCAGTTACATCAAACAGTAAGGAATAAATAAATAAATATATATATATATATATTTTCTAAACATATACTGTTAAATATAAAAGACAATGAATGTTACGTTTAATCATGAGCCGTTCTAAACATTGTATTTTGGCTTTAATTTCAAGTGAAAATAAAAACAAAAATTGACATTGCATTTAAATATATGGTTCTGTTAACATTTCAAGCTCTCACGCGGTGTGACGTCATAGAACCGCATTACAAATTTACAAACTGCATTTGCTATTTGGTAACTGTTATCGTTGCTTAGCAAAGTTTTATGTCAACACAAGATAAAATCGTCTTTGATGGTCGATGTTTTTATGTTAACATCCCTGTAACCTATCCAAAGATGGCTCATGTGAGCCGAAAGCTTAGAACCAACTTAAGAAAAAATTATCCAAATGTTGGAGAATTTTTGTCTTGATTTTCACACTTTTCTAATTTCAGTTGAAAATAAAGACAAATTCTCCAACATTTGGATAATTTTTTCTTAAGTTGGTTCTAAGTTTTCGGCTCACATGAGCCATCTTCATATTGGAGGCCATCTACATTAAATCCAAACAACCCACACTTAATAAAATCACGTTTAAATCTGGTCATAACACATGACATTGCATTTGAATATATGGTTCTGTTGTCATTTTGTGCTATCAGGCGGTGTGACGTCATAGAACCGCATTGCAAATTTGCAAACTGTGTTTGTTATTTTTGATAACTATTGCCGTTGCTTAGCGGAGTTTTATGTCAACACAAGATAAAATTGTCGCTGATGGTGGATGTTATTGTGTTGCCGTCCTTATAACCTCTCTGAAGATGGCTTATGTGAGCCGAAAGCTTAGAACCAACTTAAGAAAAAATTATCCAAATGTTGGAGAATTTTGTCTTGATTTTCAACCGAAATTTAAGCCAAAATACAACATTTAGAACGGCTCGTGATTAAACATAAGACATTCATTTTCTCTTTTATTTAACAGTATATGTTTAGAAAATTATTTACTGCCTCGATACACTATATGTATACTTCTTTGCATGTTTTTTATTACAGAAGGAACACCTTTTGTCAAAATTATATTCATTGTTTGAATCCATTATGGGTCAACTGATTATAAAAATTTTTTAACTCTTCATTCTTGTTGGCAATCTTTACTATCATTTATATATATATATATATATATATATATATATATATACTTACCCCTTCCCTCCCTCTCTTTCTGTTTAACCCGCTCCACAATCAAACACCACTTCCTATTCCATCCGTTTACCCCTTCCCCTTTGTAAAGCTAGACAAAGCCAAATTTTCAAATTTTTTTACTTACAACTCAATCTAAAAGTAAAATTGTCCAAAATCTAAAAATAGACATTGATTGCTAACCGATTTTTTTTTTTTTTTTTTTTTTTTTTTTTTTTGTGACGTAAATTTTTTACTTACGCCAGTGAATTCTTAACCTTCAATTTTTTTATTTCTTTTTTATTTAATTTTGAAATGTGGTAGTTGCCGATGAGATGTGAAATCTCTCTTAGGGATTTCATGTTGAAATGATCATTCAACAGTTTTGAACATCAAAATTTATTTTATTTTATAATTGGCTCTGTAATTTTAATTACATTGAGCTCTCCACCTGTATCATTTTTTAATATTAAAATATTAATATTAATTAGGATCGGGTCTTTGGGATTTACCTTCCTGCTTTCCCTTTTGGATTAAAGTTATATATTTTTAAAAAAAATATATATAGAGAGAGAGAGGAAAAACTACTAAAAAGTTGTAAGTTTAAAAATGTATTTTTATATATATATATATATATATATATATATATATATATATAATAAAAAGTGTGAGAAGCCGTGAACATTTTCTTTAAAATATGTGTTTATTGTTTTGATATTTATACAGGTTATGAAGTATTAATTGTTCATCATTTGCACTACACGTGTTTAGAGTCTAAAATTGACTCTCTTCAGGTGAACAAATTCCTTGTTTTATGTTTGGGTTTAAACTTACAACTTTTTAGTAGTTTTTCCTATATATATATATATATATATATATATATATATATATATAATTTAATCTAATCCCTGTTGATCTCTTTTTAGATTTTTCCAGTTTTTGTTGAACACATTGAACCCAAATTGAAATCACTTGACTTTGACAAAATAGATTCAATAAGAGGTAAGTTTTTTTTGTTTTTTTTATTTCTATTATTTTTTCCTTCTGCATACATTTTGATTTCAACAACCGTTGGTTATATTTTTAATAGTAAATCAATAAATATAGTCCTAATGTGTAAGGATTAAGTAAATTTTAATTATTTAATTTAGGAATGAGAGATTTCACTTTTCTAGGCTTTCCATTTTTCTAAAAAAGAAAAAAAAAATCAGGAATTTTTTTCAGAAATGAAAATCTAGTTTTACTTTAGGTTACTTGTAGCATTGCATCTTTGTGTGTGTGTGTGTATATATATATATAAATCCGTAAACGGTGAGATAATCCAACAAGATTACCTTAATATAAAATATTAATTGGTAAATCCATATAGAGAGCGCTCGATGGGTGTTAACCAGAGCGATATGATGAGTTTTCCTTTATAAACTATATATATATATATATATATATATATATATATATATATATATATATGTCTGTGGATGACTATTTACGCTCTCACGCCCTGATTGAGCACTCTGGAAGAATGGTAGACTTTGAAAAAACAGTAGCTACTCTAGCATCTACGCATTGCTCATTCAGTAATGAATTAGAGCACTTTGGCTATTGGCGTACGATACATCATATGCTAAATGTCTGCCTCCTTCTACCAAGCGCCCATAGCTCAGAGGTAGAATTGCCAACTGACTCCAATTCGGTTGGGTTTCAATCCTGGGTTAAAAAGCAATCGGAGTCTAACCGTACTGATGAGCTGCGATACAGCAAAACGGATCTGTCTGCGGATATATATATATTTGTGTGTGTGTCATTTATAGCCTTTCTACTTAGTATACATGTGAAGATAAGACAATCTTGTGTTATTACTTTCTGAACTTAAAGATGTCTGTCTCTTCAAACCCAAAATGTCTTTACCATGTTTTAATCTTTTTTTTTAAGGTGCTTTCTGTGATTCTCAGGAGTCTGTGTTGTTCAATGTGCCCAAATTCCAGAGTTATGTTGTTCAAGAAGTGACCAATCATTGCAGTTTACATTTAAAACAAGTTGCTGATATACCACGACATTATCGCCGAACAAACAGAGAGGTAAGCTTCAGTTTATGAAAAATGTCTCTTTTTGTTTTGAAGGCAAATGCAAAATGTTCACCATTTATTGCAGAACTTTGCACAGAAACATGAGAAAATACAACGCTTAACATTCTAGATTTCCATTCAAAATGGCTTGAATTTGAGTTTTGTTTGACGGCATATCAACCTCTGTTGGTTATTTAATGCCAAAAGGCTGGTGTTTTAAGGGGTTTTTTTTTTTTAATTTAGGTTATAGTGAGAAGGTCGATTTAGTCAGATTTTAATGAAAATTTTTTGGTTTTATTCTTTTTTATTTTAGAAAACTGAAATGCCATCTAGTTTCGTATTCAGAAATATTTTACTGGTAATAATTTTACCTCCAAAAATATATATTTTTCTATAAAAGTCTATTTTTATGTATATATTTCTATAAAAGATGTATTTTTATACTTTCATAGTGTTTTGACCCCTGTTTGAGGGTTAACTGTAAATTTTCATACGAAAATGTGTGTCACTCGGTGGGATTTGAACCTGCGACCTCTATACAAAAATTTATCGTAAATAATCAGGCCAGGAGAAATAAATATATAAATCTACTGTTTGATTAAAAACAGAATAACTAATCAAATACAAGTATCGATTAAAAATGATGTTCAAACAAATAATTTCAATATCTTGGTTGTTAAAACCATTTTGTTAATCTTCAGGATATATAATAAATATTTACGCTCCCACACCCTGATTGAGCACTCTGGAAGAATGGTAGACTTTGAAAAACAGTAGCTACTCTAGCATCTACGCATCGTTCATTCATCAGTGAATTAGAACTCTCTCAGCTATTGGGTGTGTATAATGATAATATACACACTAAAAAGTCTGCCTCCTTCTACCGAGCACCTTTAGCTCAGAGGTAGAATTGCCGACTGACGCTAATTCGGTCAGGTTTCAATCCTGGGTAAAAAGCAGTTGGCTGTCTAACTGTACTGATGAGCTGTGATGCAGCGAAACAGATCTGTCTGCAGATGACTATATATATATATATATATATATATATATATATTGGCAGCAGTCTTTCTTTTATGCAGATTTCGTTGAAAATGACAGACAAGGCGTGATGGTTAAGTTATTTTTATGTAATTTTTGTGTGATCTTATTTTTTTTTTTTTTTGAGGACATAAATTATGTAAAAATTGTCGAAATGTTTTGTTTATCTGATTCCTTTTTGCTATAAGTTTAGCCATTTTCAAAGATGAATTTTATTTTACGTGTCACAGAAGTGTGTTATGCATAATGTGGAGTAGTGGTATGTGTTATGCACCGAACACGGAAAACCTGTTGTTAGCGTATTCATGGTTGATGTTATTGAGTGTTGAGTTTTTCATTTTTATTAAGGCCTCCATTATTTTTAGTCTATTTTTGTATGTGGACGATGCTATGATATTTGTTATTGACGAGTATGTTCCAAGAGACCCTGCAGACCTATCCAGAACATTCTATTTTTGTATGTGGACGCTGCTATGATATTTGTTATTGGCAAGTATGTTCAGAGACCTACCAGACCCTATCCAGAACATTCTATTTTGTATGTGGACGATGCTATGATATTTTGTTATTGGCAGTATGTTCCAGAGACCTACCAGACCCTATCCAGAACATTCTATTTTTGTATGTAGGCGAAGTGCTAAATGTTGTTATTGGCAGAAGTATATTTGAAGACCTGAACCCTATCCAGAACATTCTATTTTTTTGTATGTGGACGATGCTATGATATTTGTTATTGGTGAGTATGTTCCGGAGACCTACCAGACCCTATCCAGAACATTCTATTTTTGTGTGGACGATGCTATGATATTTGTTGTTGACGGTATGTTCGGAGACCTACCAGATATAGAACATTCTATTTTTTTGTATGTGGACGATGTGATATTTGTTATTGACGAGTATGTTGTACAAGGAACCTACCAGACCCTATCCAGAACATTCTATTTTTGTATGTGGACGATGCTATGATATTTGTTATTGACGAAGGTATGTTCCGGAGACCTACCAGACCCTATCCAGAAC
This sequence comes from Ascarosepion bandense, assembly GCA_037127315.1. NCBI lineage: Eukaryota > Metazoa > Mollusca > Cephalopoda > Sepiida > Sepiidae > Ascarosepion > Ascarosepion bandense. The sequence goes on from JBBBDQ010000999.1 coordinate 860,747, forward strand.
ATTCTATTTTTGTGTGGACGATGCTATGATATTTGTTATTGACGGTATGTTCCGGAGACCTGCCAGACCCTATCCGAACATTCCTTATTTTTTTGTATGTGGACGATGCCATATTTGTTATTGACGAGCACATGTTCCGAGACCTACAGGACCTATCTGAGAACATTCTATTTTTGTATGTGGACGATGCCATGATATTTGTTATTGACGAGTATGTTCCGAGAGGACCTACCAGACCCTATCCAGAAACATTCTATTTTTGTATGTGGACGATGCTATGATATTTGTTATTGACGAGTTATGTTCCGGAGACCTACAGACTATCAGAACATTCTATTTTTGTATATGGACGATGCCATGATATTTGTTATTGACGAGTATGTTCCAGGAACCTGCAGACCTATCCAGAACATTCTATTTTTGTATGTGGACGATGCCTGATATTTGTTGACGAGTATGTTCCAGAGACCTACAGACCCTATCCAGAACATTCTATTTTTGTGTGAGAGCGATGCTATGATATTTGTTATTGACGAGTATGTTCCAGAGACCTACCAGACCCTATCCAGAACATTCTGTTTTTGTATAGGACGATGCTATGATATTTGTTATTGACGAGTATGTTCCAGAGACCTGCAGACCCTATCACAGAACATTCTATTTTTTGTATGTGGACGATGCCATGATATTTGTTGACAGTGTGTTCCAGGGAACTGCCAGACCCTATCCAGAGACATTCTATTTTTTTGTATGTGGACGATGCCATGATATTTGTTATTGACGAGTATGTTCCAGAGACCTACCAGACCCTATCCAGAACATTCTATTTTTTGTATGTGGACGATGCCATGATATTTCTTCCTTCGTGATGTCTTTCCCGAGACCTACAGACCTATCCAGAACATTCTATTTTTGTATGTGGACGATGCCATGATATTTGTTATTGACGAGTATGTTCCAGAGACCTACTGCTTGGACCTATCCAGAACATTCTATTTTTGTATGTGAGCGATGCTATGATGTTGTTATTGACGAGTATGTTCCAGAGACCTACCAGACCTATCCAGAACATTCTATTTTTGTATGTGGACGATGCCATGATATTTGTTATTGACGAAGAGTATGTTCAAGACCTACCCAAGGCCCTGTCAATTGTTTCTATTTTTGTGTGAATGATGCTATGATATTTGTTATTGACGAGTATGTTCCAGAGACCTACCAGACCTATCCAGAACATTCTATTTTTGTATGTGGACGATGCTATGATATTTGTTATTGACGAGTATGTTCCAGAGACCTATGAGACCCTATCCAGAACATTATATTTTTGTATGTGGACGATGCTATGATATTTGTTATTGGCAGTATGTTCCACAGACCTACCAGACCCTATCCAGAACATTCTATTTTGTATGTGGACGATGCTATGATATTTATTGTTGACGAGTATGTTCCAGAGACCTACCAGACCCTATCCAGAACATACTCATCGATAACGACACAAATATCATAGCATCTTTTTTTTTTGTTCTTTTATTGTCCTCTCTCCTTAATATTTATTTTTTTCATACTCAATAACACTCAGTAATCCCTTGCGTTCTAGTGGCTTTATTGCCTTGCTTGGGGTGAAATGGTTAAAAAAAAATACCTTTATTTCAAAATTGCCTTCACTTTCCTATTTGTCCTCATATTTTGTGTTTGAATTAAAATATTTTAATTCAGTTACTTTCAGATTTTTTTTTTCCCCCCACTCTAGGTACCCAGCAAACCGTCCTCATATAGCACTGGCCTCTTCAAACCTCTCATAATGTTTTTTGATGAACACAAAATCGTTTTAACGGAAGCAAAAAAAGAGGAAATTGCACGAGCAGTTTTACAAAACCTTGCTGAACAGTAAGTATTAAGTTTTACACAGTTCTTTTCAGTTTGACAAATTAACCAAAAAAAAAATAATTGTCACATTCTAGTGGGGTTTCTGAAAAGTCTTGTATAAAGTCAGCTTTAAATTTATATAATTGCGTAATTACGAGAAAAATTTGAACATGATGATTAATTTTCTGTCAGAAGTCTTAACGTACCCACTTGTATTGAATAATTAAATGTTTTTAGTGCAACAACCAAATTTAAAAGATAAAGTAAAGATCATTTGATAATTCTGTTTGTTCTTTAGTTCCTATGTACATCACGCCCTGCCAATACCTTATAAATAATGAACTATTCCATTTTGGTCATGAGGAAAAATGGAAAAGACTCTTTGGAAACATTTGGTTTCATTGAGAAAGAAAAAAAAAAGTTATAATACTCACTTTTTAATATCTGTTTCATCAAAATAGAAAAAAATTGACAATTTTAAATTCTTTATTTTATAGTCTCTTCTTGTAATTCATATTTATTGTACTATATTGTGTTAAAGCTCAAATATTTATTAATGCAAATGAGGAATTTCTATGATTATTTTTGTTATGGTGGAACATCCTGCCATCCCCAAGAATGGAATGCCCTAGACTATAAAGGACGGTGACAAGCAGTACGAGAGAGAGCAAACCTCTTAGGCGAAGGCATTCTCTATTTGATAGTTTATTCTGTTTCTACTTGCTGATTGCTTATCTGTATCTTATTGTTAATTGTACAGTAGTACAATAAATCCGTTATATCATATTCCTGTGTTGAGTACCATTCTTCCGCTAATCTTTACACTGATATTCCTTTCCGGGATATATCAATTTTATAGTCATAGAACTGGTAAGGGTACTTATAAAATCCTTAACTTAAGAATTAGGATTAATCAAAAAATTAAAATGGCAAAACCATGAAATTTTCACAGGAAATATAGGGTGTTCCACTAAGACTGATCGAAGCTAGCAATAAATAAAACAGTGTTATTGGTGAAATTTTATTGATTTCACTAATGGATTATATTATTTGAGTCATGGCAGTAATAAAAAATAATATCGCCCAAATGTCCGCAAAGCTTCAGTGGCACACCCGCACCTCCACTTGATGGTCAAAATTTTTGATGACGTCTCTGCATAGTTGCTCCTTGATCTCACCAATATGCCTTATATCTCGTCCTTCAGTTGTTGAATTATTGTTGGCTTGTTACTTTTGTGATCACCCGAAAGGAAGAAATCTAAAGCATTAAGTCGCACGATGATGGCCAATTGACATCACTGTTTTGAGAGATATTTTTAATTCTTGACGATATTAGTGTCTGTCGTAAATGATATTAGCGTCTTTCTTAAAGGATCAGTAAAAGAATGGGGTTGGAACTATTCACATTTTTGCCATTCTGTTCCTGAGTATTTCATTCCAGTTATAAGTGCTGAAATTATTTTGTAATAATTAAAAACGGATCAAAGTTAGCAGTAAATAAAACAGTGTTATTGGTCAAATTTTATTTATTTCACTATTGGATCCTGTTATTTGGGTCATGGCAATCACGTGTGAAAAATAATATTGCCCAAATGTCCGCCAAAGTTTCTGCGGCACACCTACATTCGATGGTCCAAATTTTTGATGACGTCTCTGCATAGTTGCTCTTCGATCTCACCAAAATGCCTTTTTATCTCATCCTTCAGCTGTTGAATTGTCGTTGGCTTGTTGGCTTGGACCTTACATTTGAGATGATCCCAAAGGAAGAAATTTAAAGACATCAAGTCGCACAAGCGTGGTAGCCAATTGACATCACTGTTTTGAGAGATGATGCAACCTGGGAACTATTCATTCAATAAGGCCATTGTTGCATTGACTGTGGCATGTGGTGTCGTTCTTTTGGAACCATAAACCTTTGACATCCATAGCATTCAATTTAGGCCATAAAATAGTTGGTTATCATGGCACAATATTGCTCGCCTGTCACCATAACAGAATTCTCAAAGAAATATGGCTGAATGATTCCACTATCACTGTTTGGTGTGCTTTTTTGCATACCAAACAGTGATCTTTTGTGGATACAGTCACTTTTCAACAATCTGCCTTAGACCTTCGTCAGCCGAAACGCAAACAATTTTCCCAATTGCACTCTCGGTTGGTCGATTATGTTGACCACAAAATTTTAGGAAGAGCCCAAAATCATTTCTGTTTGAGCATCCATTTTCGTAAAAGGCTTCGATAACTTTAACATGATGTCTTTTCTACAAGCATTTTCGTGATAAATTCTCTGCCAAGCTTTGTGTCTGACTACATGAATTTATGTATGTGCATTGTGGTGCAGTGGATACAGGCTCGGAAAAAGAAATCAGAGAGCCAAGTTCAAATTCCAGTGGAATTCGTAGCATTCACTTACACTCAAATACCCCTGGGAAAGGTATTAATCCGTCTCTTCTCTTCAACTATAGGCTTACAGCCTATCACGTTGAATACACCGGTTCTCGCTCGATCACCAAAGTTAAGCAACATTGAGCCTACTTAGATGGGTGACCACTTGGGAATACCAGGTGCTGTTAGGTTTTAGTGACGGATGTGCGTTGTGGTTCAGTGGATATCAGCTCGGAAAAAGAAATCAGTGAGTCGAGTTCGAATTCCAGTTGAATACGCTGCATTCACTTAAGTACTGGTACACTTGGGAAAGATATTAATCCATCCCTTCTCTCCAGTTATAGGTTAAATAACAACGGTAGGACTTGGGGACTCTGCCCTTAAAAAACAAACCCCAATGAATCTTGATACTCAAAAAAGAAAAAAGTATTACTAGACACAAAACTTATATAAAAACAACAATAAATTGTTGAAAGAAAAAGGTATTACCAACAATAAATAAATAAAATTTAGTTGACAATAAATGGCCTGCCGAGGTTGATTTGCCATAAAAACAAAACAACCAACCAAACCTTCAGCTATGGGTTAAATAGCAGGACAGACTGGGTCCTATAGTCTTGGTTAGCAACCATTCTACCGCAGAAAGTAATGGTAAACTACTGTGGGAAAATCTTCTGCCAAGTCAATCATGTCTCTTTCGAGACACAACTGCCTAAGCGTGTATCACATATGGCACTTGACTGACATAAATTTAAGCACACTACTAGATTGGCGGATGTGCGTTGTAGTACAGTGGATATCGGCTCAGAGTGGGAAGCCGGGGAGCCGAGTTCGAATTCCAGTTGAATCCATTGTATTCACTTACGCGCAAATACCCTTGGGAAAGGTATTAATCCGTCTCTTCCTTCCAGTTATAGGTTAAATAACAGGACAGATTGGGTTCTATAGCCTTGGTCGGCAACCAGTCTACCGCAGAAAGCAATGGCAACCTACTGCGGGATAATCTCCTGCCCAGTCAGTCATGTCTCTTTCGAGACATGATCGCCCAAGCGTGTATCACGTATGGCACTTTGACTGACTAGATTGGCATCTAGCTTACACACTTTTACTGTTGAAATAGCTAGATGCAACAGTTACTTCTACTCTAACAGTTTCTTTTCTCACACTTCCAACCTCTGGAGCTCCCTTCCGCCCCCAAGAACTATAAACTTTAAAAATTTAAATGCAGCATCATTTTCCATCTTCTGTCTTGTATCCTGTTCTTCTTTTGTCAGTTCTTCAATACTCCCAATAGTCATTAAGTCTTTTCACTCTCTGTAACTCACTGTATACTAGTGGCATTCCTGCCTTTCTTTGGGTGAAAGGATTAAAAAAATTTTTTTATCTACCATGTCGCTTCAAAACTTCGTATTCTTTATAACTCTTAGGAATGTTTGCCTTTTTCTTATCCCTTCCAGTCACTGTTCTGCCATTCATTTACACAAACTCATTAGGTAGTTCACTCTTAAGTCCACTCTGCTCCATCTTCAATATGCCAAATTTTCCAGGCCATCTTTTCAACACTCTTATGAGAGGCACCTTGACATGGTGTAATGGTTAGCAAGCATGTCTTGCTAGAACCTATTACAACCAAGTAGTGAGTTCAATCCTCACGAGGTACCCCATACTTTAGGCCTTGTGCCACATCTAAGCAACTCTCTCTTGTAAAATAAATATATAATGACTTTAAGGAAAATAAGGATGCAGATATTTATGTTTTCTTATTTTTTTTAAATGTTTCAATGCACACAACCGCCCAGTTCTTTCTTTTTTTTTTTTTTTTTTTTAACACCTTAAAATTCTTGTCTTTATTGCTTTTTTGCAGGTATTATACAGCAACTTCAGATGTGCTTACGTCTGTGAAGAAAATGGAAGATAGTCTCAAGAGACTGAAAAAGGCCCGGGGCACAGGTGTCAGCACTGGCACATTGGGGATGAGTGATGATGACAAAATTCGTCAGCAGCTCATCATAGATATTGAATATTATGGTCAACAGGTAAGAATTTTCACTGAAGCACTCACTTCTACAGAATTACTTATCATGGATTTGATATTTGCTATACGATCCAAACACATCAAAAAAAAGTTACCTTCCTCCTTACTGCTCGTTGATTTTTTTTTTTTTTTTTTTTTTTTTTAATAATCATATCGCCCCAATCAAAACAGTTTACTGCCACTGGTGTGCAGGGGGTTACATAGGAGCAAAGTTATGAGAAAGAGTGTCAGGTTATAGGGGGTGTCAGGAAGTGGGTACAAGAAGGATGAGAATACTGATGAGAGTGAAGTGAACGGAGAAAAGAGCATGAGAGAGAGGATGCAAGTTAGTGAGATCGGAGATGATTATTGACATTACATTTAAATTCTTGGAGATTGTAGCTGTCAGGGAAGCAAGTAAATTGAAGGGAATTCCACGGGTGGGAAGTGCAAGAAAAGAAGCTGCTGGAGTAGAATTTGCATTTACAATTTATTGGTTTCACAGTAAAAGCATGGGATCTAGTTACTAATCTTGTGGTTCAAGTAAATTCATGTATAGGGGGCACCAGTGAGCTAAGTTCATCAAAGTGTATTCAGTGCACGGGCAGATGGTAGATTTATATATGTGCAGGATTGTTTCAGACGGGAAAAACCTTCCTGACTCGACACAGAGAACTGACTTTATTAGCATCAAATCCAGCTATGGATTCAACATAGTCGTTCCACTCGAGGTCTATTGTGAGAGTTAACCCGAGGAGGCGCAGTATTTTACTTTCAGGGACTAGCTTGATCCATGCTAATGTTGGGGTAGGAGCTATTGTCTGTGATGGTTAATAGATGGCAGCTTTGTTTTGGAAGCATCAAAATTCACGAGCCATTTCTTACCCCAGTCAACCACAGATCGGAGGTACTTTTCAAGCTCAACAGTGAAGTTTGCTTTGTCAGCCTTGGCAGATTTTTGATCGAGGTGAGAGTAAACCGTAGTGTCGGTAGCGTATATGCCTTTAATGGAATTTTATTACATCGGGGAGATCGTTAATGTAGATAAGCAAAAGCATAGGACCTAGAATAGAGCTTTGAGAGACACCCATGTTCATACAATAGTATTGGGAGGCATGTCCGTTCAATACTACCTTCATTGTGCAATTTGAAAGGAATGACAACTGTCCCGTTATACCATAGTCTCACAGCTTGCGTAAAAGGCCTGCATGGCAGATTCTGTCAAACGCTTTGGAGGTGTCTAGGGCAATAGTTTGAGCTTTGCTGTTCTTGTCGACAGCCTCGTGTATCTACTCAATGATGGTCGTGAGCATATAAGTGGTTATTATTCCATTTTAACAGTGGGCATAACTATTGGTATCCTGAGTGAAATTTTTTTCTGTATCATTTCACCCTATGGTGATGAAGTTGGTGTTAGCGAACATGAAAAAAAATGAGATGATGTTAGTGACGATAAAGAATAGAAGATGGCAACAGATGCTGCATTTAATTTTTTTTTTTTTCTATTTTTTTGTGGTGCACTGGCTATAAGCTCGGAACGAGAAATCAAAGAGCCAAGTTGAAATTCCATTTGAATTTGTTGCATTCACTTACACACAAATACTTTTGGGAAAGGTATTAATCCATCTCTTCTCCCTCCAGCAGCACATATCGGGTTCTACAGCCTTGGTTGGCAACTAGTCTATATCGAAAAGTCATGGCAACCTACTACAGGAAAATCTTCTGCCCAGTCTATCATGTCTCCAAAGAGACATGATCACCCAAGCGTGTATCATGTATGGCACTTAACTGACTGAATATAATAGTTAGACATAAGTATAGCATCTACTGGGCAAAAAGTGGGGGATCGATTTTATATTGTTACAAAACTGATCCTTACTAATTAATACTTATTAATTGTTACAAAGCAGATACTATAATTAATGCTTATTGTTGAAAACTGATCCCTTACTAATTAATATGTATTTTATAAAACTGATCCCTTACCGTGTACTTATTAATTGTTACAAAAGCAGTCCCTTACTAAACATACTAATTAGTGCACCAAAGTGATCCTTACCTAATTAATACTAATTAATTGTTACAAAACATTCACTTACTAATTCTAATACTTATTGTTGTAATGATCCCTTACTAATTAATACTGTTGCAAACAGTCCTTACTAATTCCTTTTTATTAATTGTTACAAAACTGATCTCTGCTAATTAATACTAATTAATTGTTACAAAATGATCTTACTGATGTCACAATTAATTTGCAAAACTGATCCTTACTAATTAATACTTATTAATTGTTACAAAACTGATCCCTTACTAATTAATACTTATTGTTACCAAACTGATCCCTTACTAATTAATACTTATTAATTGTTACAAAACTGATCCTACAATTAATACTTATTAAATTGTTACAAAACTGATCCTTACTAATTAATACTTATTGTTAAAACTGATCCCTTACTAATTAATACTTATTGTTACAAAACTGATCCTGCAATTAATACTTATTATTTAAAACTGATCCCTTACTAATTAATACTTATTAATTGTTTTAAAACTGATCCCTTACTAATTAATACTAATGGTACATTACAAAGCAGTCACTAATTAATACTAATTAATTTGTTACAAAACGATCCCTTACTAATTAATACTTATTATTTGCTTGATCCCTTACCTAATTAATACTTATTGTTACAGCCTTGATCTTACTAATTAATACTTGTTGTTACAAAACTGATCCCTTACTAATTAATACTAATTAATTGTTACCAAAACTGATCCTTACTAATTAATACTAATTAATTGTTACAAAACTGATCACCTTTGTTAATACTAGGTAATTGTTACAAAACCAGTCCTTACTAATTAATACTTATTGTTATAAAACTGATCCCTTACTAATTAATACTTATTGTTAAACTGATCCCTTACTATAATTAATACTTATTAGTACAAAACTGATCCCTTACTAATTAATACTAATTAATTGTTACAAAACTGATCCTTACTAATTAATACTAATTGGTATTTATTTACAAAACTGATCCCTTACTAATTAATACTTATTATTTACAAAACTGATCCTTACTAATTAATACTTATTGTTACAAAAACTGATCCCTTATAATTAATACTTATTAATTACAAAACTGATCCCTTACTAATTAATACTTATTAATTGTTACAAAACAGTCACTTACTAATTAATACTGTTATTTTTAAACTGATCACCCTAATTAATACTTATTGTTACAAAACTGATCCCTTACTAATTAATACTTATTAATTGTTACAAAACTGATCCTTACTAATTAGTAATTAATTGTTCAAAACTGATCCCTTACTAATTAATACTAATTAATTGTTACAAAACTGATCCTTACTAATTAGTAACATTTGTTACAAAACTGATACTTCACAATTAATACTTATTGTGTTACAAAGCAGACCAACACTAATTAATACGTACTGTTACAAAACTGATCCCTTACTAAATTAATACTAATTAATTATTTACAAAACTGATCATATAATTAATACTAATTAATTGTACAATGATCCTTACTAATTAATGCTAATTAATTGTTACAAAACTGATCCCTTACTAATTAATACTTATTAATTGTTACAAAACTGATCACTTACTAATTAATACTTATTAATTGTTACATAAGCAGTCATACTAATTAATACTGTTATTTTCAAGCAGTCTCCACTAATTAATACTTATTAATTTATTACAGCTTGATCACCACTGAAATTATGCATATTAATTGTTACCAAAACTGATCCCTTTTCATTAATGGTAATTGTTACCTGGCTTAAATTCACTTACTGAAATTCTGTACGTATTTACAATTGCAGTCCATATAAGTGTGCAATAATTGTTACAATGATCCTTACTAGTATGTATAATATAATATTGATCACATTCTTATCATGTGAATACACCAGTTTTTGTCCAATCACTGAAGTTAAGCAACATCAAACATGGTCAGTACAAAAATGGGTGACCATTTGGGAATACCAGGTGCTGTAAATGTAAGGACCAAGAATGGTCCACCGGTCCTCTATGTTTGGGGGTTCGGTGCTGGGCTAACAACCCTGCCCCATAAGTTTGTTACAGAAACAGCAACAAAGTTGCTGCCCTATGCACCATCTGAGTGTGATGGATAAATGATGATGATGAATATAATGATATAATCCATCTCTTCTCCCTCCAACTATGGGTTAAATAGCAGGACAGGGTTTTATAGCCTTGTTTGGCAACCAGTCTACTGCAGAAAATAATGGCAATCTACTGCGGAAAAATCTTCTGCATAGTCAGTCATGTCTCGAAAGAGACATGATCGCTCAAACGTGTCTCACATATTGCACTTAATTGACTAATGTGACAGAAGCAAAAAAGGGTTCCACAGGTGAGAAGCACAAACGAAGAAACTATCAGTATAGGACTTACAGTTATATTTAGCTATTTCAACTGTACAATCATGAGACCTAGTAAGCAATCTAATAGCGTACCTGAATTCACGTGGACTCTGCATCAAGAAGGAAAGTTCATCAGAACAATTGCCACGAAAATATGTGCAGAAGAAAACAGACGGAGGCGACATCACATTGATGAGAAGGTGACTAGGGAAGGTATTAGTCCATCTCTTCCTTCCAGTTATGGGTTAAATAACAGGACAGATTGGGTTCTATAGCCTTGGCTGGCAACCAGTCTACCGCAGAAAGCAATGGCAACCTACTGCGGGATAATCTTCTGCCCAGTCAGTCATGTCTCTTTCAAGACATGATCACCCAAAGTGTGTATCACGTATGGCACTTAAATGACGCTTCACTATTGTTTTTCTCTCCATGAGCATGACAGGTGGGATATATATATATATATATATATATATACACACACACACAATCATCTTTGTTATGGTGCAGAGGATTAAAAACCCATCTGAGAATACACACATGGATAAGGATATTATTTAGGTGTTAATAAAACTGTGCTCAGTGTAGTATAAACAGCTATTAACTATATATTAATAAATATGCCTATTATCCTATGTTTTGTTGCATGACTCAAAGTTTTATGCATTACGCAATCATCAGGTGCATATTTCAAAGTGAGTGTTATTAACTAAATAACCATATGCTGTCTTTAAACAATAGTAAATACAGCAAAAGCACTGCTTCATCCATTTATTATTGGAAATTAAAAAACAACCAGCCCCACCTAATTAATAGCTGGGATATCATCGCCAAATTTAAATCTTACAATGAAAAAGGAGATAGATTTAATTTATGTCTTTAAAAAAAAAATTGCCATCTTAAATCATATCAATAACCCTAATCTACTTAACAAAGGAAGTGAATTAATGACCACATGCAGCCACAGGAAAAAGTACTTACTCAAATACATAGACCCAAATTAATACTGATTCTCTTATGCATTTGTTTTTTCTTTCTCACTCCCTTTCTCTTCCCAGCAAATATTATGTTATTAATAATAATTATGAATTACCTCCTTTTAATTCATCTCCATGATTCTACTTATTTTTTTTTTTAAATTTTAATTTTTTCATCTTCATGTCTGTTTATATTAAGCTCTTGATGAATTAAGAAATGGTACCTTAACATAAGCTCTAACTTCCATGAAGATTGCATGAATTTAAATTCAGATCACTTAAACAGTCAGTTTGAAATATGCACCTGAGGATTGTAAAATTCCTGATACTCAGTCATGCCACCAATGTAGGATAATATGTATATTTATTAATCATAGATTATTATCCTGCAGTAGGTTGCCATTACTTTCTACGGTAGGCTGGTTGTCAGCTAAGGCTATAGAACCCAATCTGTCCTGTTATTTAACCTATAACTTGAGAGAAGAGACAGATTAATAGCTTTCCCAAGGGTATTTGCGCGTAAGTGAATGCAAGGAGTTTAACTGGAATTCGAACTCTGCTTTGATATATATATATATATATATATATATGTCTCTTCTCTCAAGTTATAGGTTAAATAACAGGACAGATTGGGTTCTATAGCCTTGGTCGGCAACCAGTCTACCGCAGAAAGCAATGGCAACCTACTGTGGGATAATCTTCTGCCCAGTCAGTCATGTCTCTTTCGAGACATGATCGCCCAAGCGTGTATCACGTATGGCACTTAACTGATTGACGGAATATAATAGTTGGAAAGATGATTGAGCCATTTTTCTTTCCAGTTATGAGCTAAATAGCAGGACAGATTGGGTTCTATAGCCTTGGTTGGCAACCAGTCTACTGCAGAAAGTAATGGCAACCTACTGTGGGAAAATCTTTTGTCCAGTCATGTCTCTTATGTGTTAGGTGATCGTCAGGATACAAAGAGAGAATGGACAAGACGATATAAAACAATAAAATCAATTGTTTCTACTATTTTCTTCATGATGTTAGCCAAAATTTTTGATGGTACAATAAAATTTCCATGGGTGTTTTATCGTCGTCAAAATTACAAAGACTATTCAATCATTAAATTAAGAATTATGACTCATCACGAGATTCCAAAATAACACATTCATCTGTTATTATTCTTACAGTGTGCAGTATAATTTTTATAATTTCACCCTAAGCAAGGTGATAAAGCCACTAAGATACAATGTTGCTAAGTAGGAAAGAAAATGAAGAGATGTTAGTGAGGAGAAAAGACAATGAAAGAAGAGGTTCAGGACAAAAATAAAAATAAAATAAAAAAAACAATTGTTTTTACTTTTAAGAAAAAAGTTTTAAGCCAGAATATTTAACAATACAATACCAGAATTTTTACAGGTATTTTATAGTGGTTGAATGTATTCACTCGTTAAATTAATGAATTATGACTCATCACAAGATTTAAAAGCTGGGAAATCAAACTTTTCATGGGTACTGATTGTAAAAGATTAATTCTCATGTTGCCTTATTGAATATAGCGTTTTTAATTTTTTTTTTTATAATCATATTGCATAGGGTATTACATAGGAAAGTTATAAGAGGGACAGGTTATAGGGGCTGTGAGGAAGTGGGTAAGAAAAAGATGAGAATACTGATGTGATGGGAGTGGAGTGGATGGAGAGAGAAAGGAGCATGAGAAAGAGAATGCAGGTTAGTGAGATAGGAGATGACTATTGACTTTACACTTAAATTCTTGGAGACTGTAGTTGTCAGGGAAGCAAGTAAACAGAAGGGAATTCCACAGGCGGGAAATGCGAGAAAAGAAACTGATAGAGTAGAAGTTGCATTTACATTTTATTAGTTTCACATTAAAAGGGTAGAACCTAGTTGCTAATCTAGTGGCTCGATAAATTCATGCATAGGGAAAACCAGTGAGCTAAGTTCATCGGAGCAGAAGTCGTAAAAGTATTTGCAGAAGAAACACAGGTAAGATCAAATAATCGGCATTCTTTCGATCAGGTGAGAAGTTTCCTTTCCTCAAAATGGTTTTGTTTTTCCCAGGTGCAACGTTTGTAATTGCAACACTTTTCTTAGTGTAGCTCGGCTTTTCTAATCCAAATGTTTTTATTGTTTGCAGGTTGAAACGTTTGGTTTTAGCAGCAGCTCACTTCAGGGATTTTCTCAGCTTCTTGACTTATGCAAAGAAGCCAAGGGTTCAATGAGTCAAACAGCAACCAATCCATCATCTTGAGGTCAGGGGACAATTTGTAAATAGGCAAGGAAAGAAAGACATTTAACTAAACATAAGTCGGGGATTATCATCAGGTATATGAAGTCAACTGGAATATTTTACTTGAAGGATTGAAGTAGGGAATAAAACAGACTTCAACCCATGGATGTAAACATTTTGGAATAAATGTTTTCTCATACTATTGACAGCATTGTTTGTTTGTTTTTTTGAGGGGGGGGGTTGCTTTTTGTTTTTTTTCGTTTAATTCTTTTTGTGAAAGATGAAAATGTGTATAATTTTCTTCAAAGAAAAGCCTTATCAAATTGCATGTGTTTAACAAATTCTCAATTTTCGATTAGTAAATATAGTCTTAACTTAATAACCTAACACCAACAAACCTTTGAAGCATTTTTTAAATATTTTTGAAACTTTATAAATTATTATAATTAAAAAAAAATTAAAACAATTCATTTAAAACTTCATTATTAATTGAAAAAAATAAATCCTTAAAATATATTATTTATTAAAGTAATTAAAAGCTTATCAAATTAAATAATGTAGTTTTATTGCATTTTTTTGTTTTACTATTGGGAGCAGATTTTCAGAAATAAAGATAAAATGTTTGAAAACAAAATAATAGATGATTTACATTCCCCAGTGGGCCATGCGTTTAACTAATAAAACCAATTTTCCCAACAAAATTTAATTTCTTAAAATTTCATGAATTTACGTGCAGGGGTGTGGGGTAACAGATGTAAAAAAAAAAATATTTTATATATATTTTTAACAAGTTTTTTTTTTTTTAAATAATGATTTCAAAAATAATTTCATTTGTGAATAGGTCCTGAAATTTTTATTAAATTCTGACAATTATTTGAATTTTTTCAAGCATTTCAAATTAATAAACTGACTTATGTAATATTACATTATCCATTGTAAATTCTCATAACAATTTAGTTACCCACAAACGAAAGCCAAAAGATTTTTTACCAAAATTTCAAACATGTTAAAAAGGATTAAATTTTTTTTTTAAAATAATCAAAAAATACTTTGATGTTTTCTCTTAATAATAACAAACATTTTGATGGATAAAGTTTGTTTTTATTCAGTTGGGGTCCTTTTTCCCCATACTATGCTGTTTTTTCAGCGATTTAGTGGAGGTACCTAGATCGCAATCTTCATTTTATGTCATTAGCCATTTTTTTTTTTTTTTTTTTTTTTTGTCATTTTCACGCTATGGGACAATAAATGCCACTCCCCCGATTAGAGGGTGTTACCCCACAGAGCATGGACAGTGATCGTTTGAGGAAAAAAAGCAGCCTTTATTTATAATAAGTAGACTTTCAAGTAACCAGTCTAAAAGGATTTCTTTTGGTAAGAAAGATAAGAGTGAAATGAAAAATCAAGTAAAATGGTTTAGGTCATTAAAATAAATGCAATTAAATGAAAAGCCGAGAATTGAACTTTAACCTTTAAACGTAAAAATGGTTTAAAATCAATGCTTAGCTTCTTTTTCACCAAATGAGCCGATGGCAAAAAGGGTAAATAACTTTCTGAAGGAAATAATGTTGAATGTGTTGAAATTCGACTTTTTAACAAGAAAAATCCCGTTATTTACATTGTTTAGACTGTTCTGCTCATCTTTGTCATATTCACGACGTGAAAAAAAAAACTTGAGTTAAATCGAGATAACTAAGACAACCGGAAGTAGCATGACTCATGGAATGAGAACAATCTATCCGAGAGATCAAAATAAAGGGTTGGGTTCAAAATTCCAGTCACCTGAAGAAGGTCAGAGCATATAAGGGCCGAAGCGTTGTGAATATGACAACAAAGACAAGGACAACAATCCAAACAATATACTCATCAGAAATATAGATATATAAAAAAAAAATTAAACATTAAAAATTGCTGCAAAACATTGTTGATTTATTTAAGATGGAATGATTTATTATGACATGTCTCTAATTTGTATTTAGATACATTGTATTTATTTTCCGTTTTTCTACTTGAATTGTTCACCTATATTGGATGTGATTCAATATTGTACATGATTAGATTACAATAAAATTCGCATTTTATATAAATAATACTTTATGGAAATTGAGACATAGTGAAGTGAGGAGACCCGTATCATTTTAACATTTTAAACCAACGAACCCTAAGTCTCGAAAAAATTCACTCATTTTTATCCATAATTTTGAATGTGTTAAAATAAGTTGCAAAGAAAAATCTCAAGTTAATGTTAAAAATTACCACAAAACATGATTCATTTAAGATGGAATGATCGATTATGACATGTCTCTAATTTGTATTTAGATACATTGTATTTATTTTTAATTTTTCTAGTTGAATTGTTCACCTATATTGCATATGATCCATTATTGTACATAATTAGGTTATAATAAATTTTATATGAATAAAATACAGAATAATACCTTATGGAAATTGAGACGTGGTGGACCCTAATCTCAAAATCCAAAATCTCGAAAAAAAATAGTGCTGTATAAAATTTACTCATTTTTATCCATAATTTTGAATTTGGTAAAATTATTCTCAAAGAAATATCTCAAGTTCATGTTAAAAATTGCCACAAAACATTGTTGATTTATTTGAAATGGAATGATCTATTATCACGTCTCTAATTTATATTGAGATACATTGTAATTATTTTGGATTTTTCTAGTTGAATTGTTCACCTATATTGCATACTTGCAGTATATAGCCTGGCGTTACTCGGGTGTAATGAAAGCTTTAAAACTAATCCATGGTCCTGGAGCTCAGACTCTTTGGACGTTGGCACGAAAGACTAAAAAGCAATAGTTGTTTCCAGTTAAAGCGAAACCGGAGACTGAAAGAAAAATGAATGGATGTAAGTCAAACTTTGATTTCCTGGTATCGATATCAAATAAGTTTTTTTTTTTTTTTATCCATCGTAAACTGAATTTTGATGGTTAAATAAGTCCTCTGAGTAAATGGTATCATGGCTGAGACTAAGAACTACAATTATACTTACTTAGAGCCAACCCCAAAGCAAAAACTAAAATAAAAGGGCTGAAAAAAAAAATACAGGCAGATAAACAGACACACACAAACATCTTGCCTTTTTTATATATATATATATATATATATATATATATATATATATTATCGATTTTCTGCACTATTGTAAGAACTGCAAACTTGAAACTGAATATCGTTTATGTCGGTCTATGAGTGTATCAAATTTGATTAAAATCGGACTACTCCTTCTATAACCAGATTTTTTCGATTTTCGGTATTTATTGGGGGTACCTCGACACAAAACCTAGCTAAGAACACTCGCAGACGCTTATAGTAAAACTCTGTAAATTATCAAGAAAATTGGTTCAGCCGTTTCGGAGTCTATAGGTAACGGACACACACACAGACAGACAAAGTTCCATTTATAAATAAGTTTAGATTTAGATAGTCATTTTTGTACATTAGGTAACAATAAAGTTTGGATTTTATATGAAAAAATATGAAAATTGAGATGAAGTAGAGTCGGTGGGGGGGGGTCTTATCATAAATTCTGGTTACGAGACCCTTGCACCAACCTGAACGAATGTTTATGTATAAGAACTCCATTGAAATAAGTTTGCGCTAAGTAAACTTTTTAAAAAATAACGTAATTTTTCACTTTCAGATAAGAAGTATTTAAGTGTCATAATCTAAATTCGATGTGACATGTCTCGCGGAAAATTTGATAACTTATAACCTGTCCCAAGAAACAAAAAAATGTTTATATAAAAAGTACTTTTTTAGTAAGGTAGATATCTAACAGAAACTAAAACGGAGGAAAAATTGTTTTGGAATGTCGTTGTGATTCTAAAGAAATTCAGTGACCTTAAGATCATATTTATTGATAATCGAAAACTGGTCATTTATCTTGGGTGTCAACCTATGGGCATATGGATTTTTTTGAGGACGCTGGTGAATTTCTTTATCTAAATCTAAACTTATTTATAAATGGAACTTTGTCTGTGTGTGTGTGTGTGTGTGGGTGTGTCCGTTACTTATAGACTCCGAAACGGCTGAACCGATTTTCTTGAAAATTTACACAGTTGTAATATAAGCATCTGCGAGTGTTCTTAGCTAAGTTTTGTGTCGACGTACCCCCGATAAATATCGAAAATTGATAATCAAAAAAATCGGGTTATAGAAGGAGTGGTCCGATTTTAATCAAATTTGATACACTCATAGATACAAAGACATAAGAAACGATATTCAGAAGTTTCAAGGCTGCAGTTCAGCTCATAGCTACAGAAAGAAGAGATGGACTAATTTGTGCGTAAGTGAATGCAACGAATTCAACTAAAATTCGAATTCGGTTCTCCGATTTCTCATTCCGAACCGATATCCATTGCACCACAATGCACATTCTTTATAAAGGCCCCTTAAATGAAAACTGTACCACTATCTTCTTTGAGAACGCTAGACCAAAATTTCTTATTTTGAAATTTCATGACTAATTTCTCCTTATTAAAATTTAAAGTAAGCCCCAGAGTTTTACTTAGTCTACAAGCGTGCCCTAAGTTTGCTTTTTATTTATTTATTTATTTATTTATTTATTTATTTATTTTTATTAAAAAAAAAGGCTGAAAGCCACTGGTATAGGAGGAGTATTCTAAAATCAAAAAGAGGGAAAATACAAGATTCACACCTTTCCCAAGAGTACTTGTGCAAACTAAGACAGGGTTACACATTTTTTTTTTTTATGCTTACGTTTTTTTCTTACTGTTTTTCTTTCGTTTACTTTAATATTTTGCTTTCAAATAATTTTTCTCCGTTGTTTCTAGCCTAAATCCTTTCAGTTCGTTCAGGGCCATATGTGAAACACACTTAAGCGATCATCTGACTGGGCAGAAGATTATCCCACCATAGGTTGCCATTGCTTTCTGCGGTATACTGGTTACCAGCCAAGGCTATAGAACCCAATTTGTCCTATTATTTAACCCATAACTGGATGAAAGAGACGGATTGATACTTTCCCAAACGTATTTGTGCGTAAGTGAATGCAAGGAATTCAACTGGATCCTTTATGGAACCAATAAAGGAACTCCTGACTTCTAGTTTAAAATGGATGAATTTTTCACTTAATTTTACAAACGCCCCATACTTCTTCATCCGGCCCCATTCTCCATTGACCAAAGGACCAAAGGCATTACTTACCGACCCACTGTTCTTGTACAAACTAAGTTGTTTCTCTCACACTCTCTCTAATATATATATATATAAAGGAAAACTCAACACGTCATATTAGTTATAAACTATAGCTCATTTCAATGAGTTTAATTAGCCCATATCATCAGACCTTTTACAATATTTCCTCCATCTGGTACAAAATTTCTGCTGGAATGAATCTTTTCTTAAAATGAAGAGAGGGATAATAATAAAAATAATAATAATAATAAACATAAATTTACAAACAAAAGTCAAACGAATTTTTTTTTTTTTCAAGGGTCAAACCCTTTCAAGACAGTCTGAACAATTTCAAACGGACACTACCCATATTTGGAAGTGGACTCTATTTCTTTCTTCCCTCTTCCCTCCCTCACTTTCCTTTCTTTTCTTTTCTTTCCTTTACGAGTATCGATTAAAAATAATGTTCAAACAAATAATTTCAATACGTCGGTTGCTGAAACCATTTCGTTAATCTTCGGGATTTTTCGTAACTATATATAGAGTCATCCGCAGACAGATCTGTTTCGCTGTATCACAGCTCATCAGTACGATTAGACATTCGATTACTTTTACCCAGGATTGAAACCCGACCGAATAGGCGTCAGTCGACTCGACATCTAAGCTATTGGCGCTCGGTAGAAGGAAGCAGATTTTTTAGCGTGTGATGTATCATACGTTAGTAGCTAGAGGGCGCTAATTCATTACTGAATGAGCGATGCGTAGATGCTAGAGTAGCTACAGTTTTTTCAAAGTCTACCATTCATATATATATACTATAGTCATCCACAGACAGATCTGTTTCGCTGTATCACAGCTCATCAGTACAGTTAGACTCCGATCGCTTCCTAACCCAGGACTGAAACCCAACCAAGTCAGCGTCAATCAGCGATTCTACCACTAGGTCACGAGCGTCCGGTAGAAGAAGGCAGGTTATATATATACACATTGCCTTGTCCTTTTCCTTAATTCTCTTAAAATTAAAGCCAACGAGAACCCTTGATAAGAGTTGGCCAAAAGGTTCCTCGGGTTTAAATAATATGACGTCTGTTCTTTTTAAAGCCATATATATATATAGCGCTCTCTGTTTAGTAAGACTTGTGATCCGGCCGAAGTTGCCAATGTGGAAAAAGTAGATGAATATGATATGGTCATGTGTATGTGTGTACTCTTATTGTGAATGAAATTAAGGCCGGCGGAGTGAATCAAGCCTGATTGTGGGGTCTCGGGCAATTTCAGGAAATAGGCGATCATGGCTCTCCACATCTCCCTATCCCTGGTGGCTCTTAGCACGCCTTCTATTACACCATGAAACCCTCGTTCCATCATCCACCTGATGAGGTCCTTCAAATATGTTAACCGCTGCTTCCTCCTGCCTCTTTTTCCCTCTATCTGGCCTGTTAGTATCAGGTTCTCCAAACCGTCTTTCCTCATTGCGTGTCTCAGGAACTTCAGCTGTCTCTTCCTGATGCTCAGTATTAATTTCCTTTTTGTTTCCATCATTTCTAAGATGTTTGTGTGTATCTGTCTGTTTATCTGTCTGTATGTCCTTTATACAAATCCACAATTTTTATCCGATTCTCACCAAACTTCACACAAATATTCTTTAGGCTGTGTCTGAGCCCAGGACCATGGATTAGTTTTAAAGCTTTCATTACACCCGAGCAACGCCGGACTATACTGCTAGCATATATATATATATATATATATATATATATATATATATATATATATATATATGTATTAGGTGCGATTGGTAAATTTTCGCAATTATTTTATTATTTCAAATATTCTTTAGGTTGAGTCTGAGCTCCAGGACCATGGATTAGTTTTATAGCTTTCATTACACCCGAGCAACGGCGGGCTATACTGCTAGTGTATAATAAGTCAGTTGAAGTAACTTCGTGCCATGTCATGTTAAACTACGTAAACATAAAAAATAATAAAATAAATAAACGTAATTTTTCACTTTCAGATAAGACGTATCATGATCTACATTCGGTCTGACATGGCTGGTAGATATGCATCTCTTGAAAAATTTTGATAAATGAAATACTTTCTTTTTACCAGATAACAAAACATCATGTATCATCATCATCATCATCATCATCATCATCATTATTATTATTATTATTATTATTATTATATAATAATTCTGCTTATTTCTTCCTTAGTTATTTACTCAGTTACTTAGTTCCTCCGTCCGTTACGCCACTGAAGAAAGATAACACACTTACTCTCTACACGAGCTTTTCCTTCCCCTCTATCTTTTTATAATCTATAAACGCTGCTCTCCTCAGCCTTTCTCTCACCTTTGCCAAACGGAAGGGTAGTAAAGAGTGAGAGTAGGAGAAGAGAGCCTATAGCATTACCGTATCAGTAGCAGCTGATGGTTGTAGCAGTAATTGTTTATGTACTGTACAATATAGTAAAAATAAGTAGGTTTGTTGTCGTATCCCGCGACCTAACAACAAAAGTTCTGGCCTCTACACTCTTGGCCATTACTCAGTTGGTCTTTTCTGTTTACAATGGACACAGGAGCCATGATTTTTCAGTAATAAAAAAAAACATTTTCTCTCTCAAAATCTTTTTCTTTTTAAATTTGGATAGCAAGTGAAGATCGAACTGATCAAACAGTAATAATAATAATGGTTAACCAGACTAAGTTGCTTGCCATTTTTTCACTTCAATTAAAGCAACTCACAAAATAGCGTACAGTATTTTGGTTATGGTCTGTGTATACGCCGCTTAATGTAATATATACAGTATACAGTAAAGTAGCTTCTATGGACATTACTTTTATAGATATTTTAATCAAATTACATTCTGTGTTATCGTTATTTTATTATCCAATACCTTTATGTTTGAAGACGTTACTATCATTTGTAGTATGACAAAGTAAAATTATCCTTCCCTGGACATTCCATTGGTTCCGTTAGTAATATAAGATTACAGTAAAGTAGCTTCTATGGACATTACTTTTATAGATATTTTAATCAAATTACATTCTGTGTTATCGTTATTTTATTATCCAATACCTTTATGTTTGAAGACGTTACTATCATTTGTAGTATGACAAAGTAAAATTATCCTTCCCTGGACATTCCATTGGTTCCGTTAGTAATATAAGATTACAGTAAAGTAGCTTCTATGGACATTACTTTTATAGATATTTTAATAAAATTACACTCTGTGTTATCGTTATTTTATTATCCAATACTTTTATGTTTGAAGACGTTACTATCATTTGTAGTATGACAAAGTAAAATTATCCTTCCCTGGACATTCCATTGGTTCCGTTAGTAATATAAGATTACAGTAAAGTAGCTTCTATGGACATTACTTTTATAGATATTTTAATAAAATTACATTCTGTGTTATCGTTATTTTATTATCCAATACCTTTGTTTGAAGACGTTACTAGCATTTGTAGTATGACAAAGTAAAATTATCCTTCCCTGGACATTCCATTGGTTCCGTTAGTAATATAAGATTACAATAAAGTAGCTTCTATGGACATTACTTTTATAGATATTTTAATAAAATTACATTCTGTGTTATCGTTATTTTATTATCCAATACCTTTGTTTGAAGACGTTACTAGCATTTGTAGTATGACAAAGTAAAATTATCCTTCCCTGGACATTACATTGGTTCCGTTAGTAATATAAGATTACAATAAAGTAGCTTCTATGGACATTACTTTTATAGATATTTTAATAAAATTACATTCTGTGTTATCGCTATTTTATTCCACGTCTATTGAACAGGTGAAGAGGCTCATCCCTTGTTTCCTGTTTAGGATGCGGTCTCCGGTTTTCTCTTTTCCAATCTTTTCACTCTTTTCTTTATTTTTTATTTTTTTCAATTGGAGTAGATAGACTAAACTATCGCCTGGTTCACACTCCACCCACCTCTATTGAACAGGTGAAGAGGCTCATCCCTTATTCCCTGTTTAGGATGTGGTTTCCGGCTTTCTCTTTTCCAATCTTTTTACTCTTACGTCGCCCCCTGCGCATCAGTGGCGTTATCGCCTTGCTCGGGGTGATATGATTAAAAAGAAAAAAATCTAATACAATTATCTTTGAAGACGTTACTATCATTTGTAGTTTGACAAAGTAAAATTTTTCCAGGAAATCATAATTATCCTTCTTGGAAATTCCTCGGGATCCGCTAGTTAGTATTATTATTCAACAATGACAACTGCCAGCACCTAAGAACGCTGTCAATAAATCGTATTTTTATGCAACTAGCAGTATAGCCCGGCGTTGCTCGGGTGTAATGAAAGCTTTAATACTAATCCATGCTCCTGGAGCTCAGATTCTTTGAACGTTGGCACGAAAGACTAAAAAGCAATAGTTGTTTCCAATTAAAGCGAAACCGTAGCCTGAAAGAAAAATGAATGGATGCAAGTCAAATTTTGATTTCCTGGTATCGATATCAAATAAGTTTTTTCGTCGCAAACTGAATTTTGAAGGCTAAATAAGTCCTCTGAGTAAATGGTATCATGGCTGAGACTAAGAACTACAATTATACCTACTTAGAGCCAAACCCGAAGCAAAAATTAAAATAAAAGGACAGAAAAAATACAGACATACATACACACAAACACCTTGCCTTTTATATATTTATATATTATCGATTTTCTGCATTATTGTAAGAACTGCAACCTTGAAACTTCTGAATATCGTTTCTTATGTTTTTGTCTATGAGTGTATCAAATTTGATTAAAACCAGACTACTCCTTCTATAACCCGATTTTTTCGAGTATCGATTTTCGATATTTATCGGGGGTACCTCAACACAAAACCTAGCTAAGAACACTCGCGGACAACTGTGTAAATTTTCAAGAAAATCGGTTCAGCCGTTTCGGAGTCTATAGGTAACGGACACACACACACACACACACACACACACACACACACACACACACATACACAGACAAAGTTCCATTTATAAATAGGTTTAGACTAATTAAATTGATGATCTATTTTCATCTCTAATATCGCGCACTTTATTGCAAAGCCTGCTTGCCTTAAATGTCTTTCTAACAGTAAACCACTGAAAGTCAGCAGTTTTAACTTTGAAAGTTTTCCTACTTAAAACTAGATAGATAGATAGATCGATAGATAGATAGATAGATAGATAGATAGATAGATAGATAGATATGAAAAAACTAGATAGATAGATAGATAGATAGATAGATAGATAGATAGATAGATAGATAGATAGATATGAAAAAACTGAGATAGATAGATAGATAGATAGATAGATAGATAGATAGATAGATAGATAGATAGTAACCCACTGACATAGATATAGACATAGGAAACTATTGAGATATATCGATCCTACGTTGGAGTTTGTTTATGAAGGTCTTATATCACCAAATCTCTGTTGATTTTACGAAAGACAGAATATAAGGTGATAAGTTCATGTAAACGTACGTTAGCCCTTGTCTTTTTTACAAAGAGATAACAGGCTTGGGCTGGGTTAACTGCATTATATTGTCGTCAAAATAAATAAATAAATACGATCGTTTACATTTGAAAAACTTAAATACTATCACCCATCTTTTTAACCCACTGTAAAAAAAAAATAACAAGGTCAACGTCAATGGTAAGTATGTGTTGTTGCTTACTTACCAATCGCAGCGTCGAATCAATCAAACATTTGGAGAAGACACAATTGCGCAGCCTACGATTGGTTCATGATGTTGCAGCGTAGACAATTTTATAAAATACAAAATATCGATAAAACTCTCACATAATAGAGAGAGGGAGGGGGATGACATGAGAGGGAGGGGGATGACATGAGAGGGAGGGGGATGACATGAGAGGGAGGGGGATGACATGAGATAATTCCCCAAAACAGAAAATATTACAACTCAAAATACAAAATAAAGATATGAAGTTAGCTTGACCCAACCCCCACTCAAAACAAAGAGGCCGCAGTATTCTCACCATAGGGCCGAATCAAGAGGCTCCCTTTCTACAGGGAGAGGATAGGAGAAAATAATTTGGACAGGGGAAAATATAATACTGACCCAGACGAGATCAAACAGGACAAAATAAAGTGGAACTGGGAATCTCGAACTGGATCATAACAAAAGAGACAGTGCCGGGATCAGGCCAGGATCAGGCCGGGAAACACAATCATTCACATAACATAATTCGGTCTTCAAGATCAGCCCAGAACTGGTTAACCTCTCGTATTGATAATGATCTTTCGTGCGTCTGTGTCGAGGTCGATCCACACCTGACAGCATACGAACAAGCTGAGAAACCTGGCCGTCAGCCATAAGGCCATTTTACAACAGTCAGTCAGTTAAGTGCATACACGCTTGGGCGATCATGTCTCGAAAGAGACATGACTGACTGGGCAGAAGATTATCCCGCAGTAGGTTGCCATTGCTTTCCGCGGTAGGCTGGTTGCCGACCAAGGCTATAGCAACCCAATCTGTCCTGTTATTTGACTCATGGCTAGATGGGGAAGATATGTACTATATTATTAAGTAGTATTTAGTGGGGGATCAGTTTATTACTTCATAGCAATAGAAAACTGATCCCCCACTTTATGACCAGTAGAGGCCTCAATCATCTTTCCAACTATTATATTCCGTCAATCAGTTAAGTGCCATACGTGATAAATGCTTTTGGCGATCATGTGTTGAAAGAGGCATGACTGACTGGGCAGAAGATTATACCGCAGAAGGTTGTCATTGCTTTCTGTGGTAGACTGGTTGCCGACCAAGGCTATAGAACCCAATCTGTCCTGTTATTTAACTCATGGCTAGATGGGGATGTGATGTATTATATTATTAAGTAGTAATTAGTACAGGATCAGTTTATTACTTCATAACAACATAAAACCGATCCCCCACTTTATGCCCAGTAGAAGCCTTAATCATGTTTCTAACTATTCAGTCAGTCCGTTAAGTGCCATACCTGATCCATGCTTTGGGCGTTCATGTCTTGAAAGAGACATGACTGACTGGGCAGAAGATTATCCCGCAGTAGGTTGCCATTTTTTTTTTTTTTTTTTTATAAGCGTTTCACCCCGAGCAAGGCATGTCACTGCCACTACTGTGCAGGGGGCTACGTAGAGTGGAGAAAAGCTGGTTAAATATAGGAAATGCTTTCTGCGGTAGACTGGTTGCTAGCCAAGGCTATAGAACTTTATCTGTTCAATCATTTAACCCATAACTAGAGGGGATAGACGGATTAATACCTTTTCCAAGGGTATTTGTGCGTAAGTGAATGCAAGGAATTCAAATGGAATTCGAACTTGGCATCCCGTTTTGTCGTTCCGAGTCGATATCCACTGCACCACAACGCACATACTCGATCAATATTAGTTAGTCGGAAATTCACTATAACCCCAACCCATACAACACGGTGAAGCATTGCTTTACTCCTCTTCTGGTGCTGTCCATTGAACTAATTCGATTTCGTGGATTGCAGACCCTACAACTGGTTTATTTTATATATGAGACACAACCTCAAGGATGATTGTCAAACACGGCTCAAGACATCTTCCCAGCTATAAAAGAAATAACCGATTTCTTACTGCATTAGACCGGTTGCCAGCCAAGGCTATAGAACCCAGTCTGCTTTGCTATTTATCCATAGTGGTGGGGAGATGGATTCTTGTCTTTCCCAAGGGAATGTAATAAATGTAATGTTCTCCGATTCCTCAATCCGAGCCGCTATCGACCGAGCCTCCTCAAAGCCTGTCAACAACTACAACATTTTGCTGATGAATGTAGTGGGTTTATTATGTTTTTCTAAGAAATGTGTTTAATTGTACTCTGATCAGAAAGGTGACAGGTAAGTCTACGGGAGAGCGTGGTTGTAGTAAAACCAATACATGTAGTGGGTTTATTATTAGTACCAGAGGTACAATCTCTGAACGGGCGTGTAAATTGATACACTACATTGGTTTTCTGTAGAGGATTTAGTTTTGTGGTTGTCGGGTATTAGAGACTAGGAGGCGCACACACACATATACACACACACACACACACACACACACACACACACACACACACATATATATATATATTGAGTCTATATATGTATACTGAGGTCAATATATACATATCACTTTAAACGTTATTTTTAATGGATATCCATATTTGAGTAGACGCTCCGTTTTTTGTTTTTTTTTTTGTTTTTTGTTTTTTGTTTTTTATAAACTGTATTTTATCTTCGTCGACCGGCTTAAATATTCGAGAAATCTTATAAAAGAAAAATTCACCTTCTGGAAGGATTAGTACTTGCGCCCTCCTCTGTAGGAGAAAGCGTCGTTTGATACGACGTACTTTTAACCGACTTGACCACAAATGCATCGCTGATTAAACAACGTGGTATACTACTTTTTTAAAGAGCACATCCTTCTCATTTTCAATCCACAATAGTAAAAAGTATAACAGGTAATTTCGATCACCTGCTTCCAAGAATAGGGTAGATCATGGATACCCTTGTTTTAAAATTCAGCCAACTTGTTATCGAAGAAGTTACCAACTGCAGGTTTTAGTTCATCATCAGTTGCAAAAGTTTTGCCTTTCAAGAAGTTCTGCATTTCCCGGAATAGATGATACCCTGGTGGCGTCAGGTCCGGCGAGTACAGTGGGTGAAGGAGAACTTCCCAGTTCAACTCAAGAACTCGGCGACTCTACCCTTGGGCCACGGGCAATCTTTTTAGCGCATATCATATTACGCGCCCTATAGCTAGGGAGCTCCAATTCATTTTACTGAATGAGCGATGCGTACATATTATACAATTGTTTTTCTGAAGGACCAGAAATTCAAGAATATCTAATCTAAACTTATTTATAAATGGAACTTTGTCTGTGTGTGCGTGTCTGTGCCTGTGTGTATCCGTTACCTATAGACTCCAAAACGGCTGAACCGATTTTCTTGAAAATTTACACAGTTGTACTATAAGCGTCTGCGAGTGTTCTAAGCTAGATTTTGTGTCAAGGTACCCCTGATAAATATCGAAAATCGATAATCGAAAACATCGGGTTAGAGACAGAGTGGTCCGATTTTAATCAAATTTGATACACTCAAGACATAACAAACGATATTCAGAAGTTTCAAGGTTGCAGTTCTTACAATAGTGCAGAAAATTTTATATCGATACCAGGAAACCAAAATTTGATTTACATCCATTCATTTTTCTTTCAGTCTACGGTTTCGCTTTAACTAGAAACAACTATTGCTTTTTTAGTTTTTCGTGCCAACGCCCAAAGAGTCTGAGCTCCAGGACCATGGATTAGTTTTAAAGCTTTCATTACACCCGAGCAACGCCGGACTATACTGCTAGTATATATATATTCTTCATTTTCTGAACCTTTAGAGCTAAAAACAATTGGTTGAAGCCTCGTGTGTGAGCAGAAGCAGCGGTATAATGTCTGCGTCAAAAGGCAAATAAACCAGATGATTTTTCGATGACCTATCATGTCGACTTAACTCGACTTTAGATAAATGTATCCCCCATTAAAAATATCCCCTGTCATAAATGTCCTCGTTGGATGACAAATAGGGAGTTACGTGTGATAGTGATAACTATTGCCGGTATGCGCGTGCGTGTCAGATTTTTTTATTTTATTTTATTTTATTTTATTTGTATATCGATTGTATTGTCAGTTTGCGTTTGTATTCTAGGCCTTGCTCTTCAGAGTCGAAAATTGTTGCGACCCTTTCAGACCAGTCAAGAATGGTGCATAAACTTACACCGCCAATGAACGTAAGAGAGACGGCATTTGCAAACTGATACTTTAGTGACTGGGCCTTGCGACACGAAGACAAATTGGAGAAAATAATCAGCTGACCTTTTCTCGCAGACACATGCATATCTTCTGTTTGAAGAGGACTACAAATCTATATACATTGTATATATACACACACACATACACTACCTGCCATAACTATTAGGCGATAGCGGATTATCCATAGTTTATAGTGGGAGTCCGTTCTAGTGAAGGGTAGTTGTATATTGTTGCAGGTTAACGGAATGTGGCCTTGTTGTAGATAGCCCATTATAAGTCATAAATAGATTATAATTCAAGAAAAGCAATTTTAGTTGAAAAATTAACATTTTATATATACACCTATCAATTAAGGTTTTTACAATTAAAGTAATACTTGACGAATAGGCCCAACGGACGTTAAAATGCTCATGGCAATAAACTGCTGAAAAGAGAATTAATACTTAGGAATGTGGGAGCGTCGTGAGTAAGGAATGTCTTTGATGTATTCGCTCCTTAGGTCAGTAAGTAGTTTTGAGACAGCGAAAGATAAGAGGCTCGCGAACTGGAAATTTAATAATTAATTTTTATTTTTCAACCGGAACATCTGCGCGAGGCCAGCTGCCCACTCTCGAGTTTTGTGTCATTTGCATTTTGGTTGTGAGATGAAAACATCCGTGGCTCGCTTTTGCTCGGTCGGTAGCATCACATAACTTTCGCCCCCAGTAAACGGAGTTGTTTTTTGGTGTCTGTTGTCGCTTTTTTTTAAATAGTAGTTTTCGTTTTGTTTTGCTGTTTTCTTTCTGTTTGTTTGAGTTTTTCTTTTTTTTTTTTTCGTTTTTTTGTTGTTGTTGTTTTTGCTCAGTCGGTATCGCCACAAGGCCACCCCAGTGTTTTAAAAAATGATATATTTCATAGTATTTTTTTAGTGTTTATTGACAAGTGAATAATTGTAAATGAAAATAAAATGGTTCTTTTGTTAAAATTGAGCAATAACATGTGCATCAAATGAATTTATAAATATTTAATAATTACCTATATTGCAGCTTCATCAATGAAAAAATGAAGAAAATTTAGGATGATTTGGACGAGTTCATCTTTGCTTCATTGCCTTGTAAAATTTTGCAAAGTAATAATAACAAGAGGACCATTGTATTTTCATTTTGAATTATCCACATAAAGATAGTATGAAATACGTCATTTCTTTCAAAATACTGGGGTGGCCAAATAGTTATGGCCGGTAATGTACATACACGCGCACACACATATATACATACATGCACATACACACATACACACATAATCATACATGCATGCACATGCATATATATACACGCGTACACATACACTACCGGCCATAATTATTAGACCAACACAGTGTTTTTTAAAGAAATGATTATTTCATACTATTTTTAGTATTTATTGCCGAATGAAAATAAAATGGTTACCAGGTCCTCAAAAATGGATTCAACCATGAGTTTTTAATTTTTCTTCCACATACAACTAAAACAACTTTACGAGATATTATTTACCAAATATCAGGCAAAATGGCGAACATATAACAGAAAATAACATGTATCCAATATTTATGCGTGTCACTGTGTTATGCCTAGCGAATGCTGGTTCCAGTTATATCGACGAACAACAAACACGCATATATATAAAAATATAAGTTATATTTTTATTAATGACGATGAACCGTGTAGCCTAGGGAACAGAGAGTGAGAGAGCGCGCTTCTAAGGGTTGACGGGAGTGTCGTCGTATCTGTTGTGTCTCTCTCTCTCTACTGCTACTCTGGTACTGGTGAATCCGTGCGCCGAGGTCTTTTTATAATCTTCAAACCGGGACTTTTTCTTCCGGTTTTGCCTCGCCCACGCACGCCCACGTAATTCTCAGAGACACCTGTTCTGTTTGCCTCTGTGGCCATTTCCGCTACTGCCGGAAATAAGGTCAAACAAACATCCGTTCCTTTCAACGACCGGAAACACCCCCGCTTGCATCAGCCTTCCTCGGGTGGGGCCAGATTGTTATATTACAACTGTATATATGTGTACATACATACGCATTTGATTATATATGGGTTGGGGGATCTGGGAATAAGTGGAAAATTTTTCGTATGATGCATTTTCTTCATTTAGACAAAACTGATATTTATGTTAATGCAAGTAAACATGCTCAGTGAGGAGACGCTAAATATTTATTTTTAATATCCGTTTGAATATATAGTCTTGCCGATTTCATTTAGTTTCTTTTTCTTTTTTGTTTATGTTCCATCGCTTTTGTTAATAAATCAAGTGGAATGACTATATCGACTCCATAGCTAAATCCGCTGCTAAGAAGGTCGGTTCTCTGTGTAGAGCCAAGAATTTTTTTTCCGTCTGAAACAATCCTGCACATATACAAATCTACCATCCGCCCGTGCATTGAATACTGCTGTCATATCAGGTCGGGTGCACCTGCTATCCACCTACGGGTCCTTGACAAAATCCAACGGAGAATCTGTAATGTGATCGATCCCGACTTGGCAACTCGGATACAGTCACTTTCTCAACAGCGTAATTTGGCTTCTCTGTGTCTCTTCTACAAATACTTCCATGGTTTCTGCTCTGGTGAACTTAGCTTACTGGTACTCGCCATACACGGATTTGCTCAAACCACAAGATTAGCAACTAGGTCCTACCCGTTTACTGTAAAAACCAATAAATTGTAAACACAAATTCTACTTCATCAGCTTCTTCTCTCGTACTTCCCGCCTGTGGAATTCACTTCCGTTTACTTGCTTTCCCGACAGCTACAATCTTCTAGAATCCAAATGTAAAGTCAATAGTCATCTCCTATCTCACTAACTTGCACCCCTCTCTCTCTCTCTCTCTCTCTCTCTCTCTCTCTCTCTCTCTATCTATCTATCTATCTCTATCTCTATCTCTTTCTCTCTCTCTCATCAGTATTCTCATCCTTTTCCTACCCTCATCTTGACAACCCCTGTAACCTGTC
Source organism: Ascarosepion bandense (assembly GCA_037127315.1). Lineage (NCBI taxonomy): Eukaryota > Metazoa > Mollusca > Cephalopoda > Sepiida > Sepiidae > Ascarosepion > Ascarosepion bandense. The sequence goes on from JBBBDQ010000999.1 coordinate 892,610, forward strand.
ACTCTTTTTCATAACTTACCTCCTATGTAACCCCCCCCCGCTCAACAGTGGCGGTAAAATGCCTTGCTTGGGGCGACACGATTATAAAAAAATAAATAAAGATAGATAGATAGATAGATAGATAGATAGATAGAACAAACACAGATAGATAGATAGATAGATAGATAGATAGATAGATAGATAGATAGATAGATAATGAACAAACATAGATAGATAGATAGATAGATAGATAGATAGATAGATAGAACAAACATAATGAATAAAGATAGATAGATAGATAGATAGATAGATAGATAGATAGATAGATAGATAGATGAACAAACACAGATAGATAGATAGATAGATAGATAGATAGATAATGAACAAACATAGATAGATAGATAGATAGATAGATAGATAGATAGATAGATAGATAGATAGATGAACAAACACAGATAGATAGAATAAAGATAGATAGATAGATAGATAGATAGATAGATAGATAAGAACAAACATAGATAAGAATAAAGATAGATAGATAGATAGATAGATAGATAGATAGATAGATAGATAATGAACAAACATAGATAGATAGATAGATAGAATAAAAATAATAGAATATATAGATAGATAGATAGATAGATAGATAGATAGATAGATAGATGAACAAACACAGATAGATAGATAGATAGATAGATAGATAGATAGATAATGAACAAACATAGATAGATAGATAGATAGATAGATAGATAGATAGATAATGAACAAACATGAGATAGATAGATGATAGATAGATAGATAGATAGATAGATAGATAGATAGATAATGAACAAACATAGATAGATAGATAGATAGATAGATAGATAGATAGATAGATAGATGAAAAGATAGATAGATAGATAGATAGATAGATAGATAGATAGATAGATATGATAAAGATAAGATAGATAGATAGATAGATAGATAGATAGATAGATAGATAGATAGATAATGAACAAACATAGATAGATAGATAGATAGATAGATAGATAGATAGATAGATAATAGATAAGATAGATAGAGAATGAACAAACATAGATAGATAGATAGATAGATAGATAGATAGATAGATAGATAGATAGATAGATAGCCCGGCAGTTACAATCTCCAAGAATTTAAATGTAAAGTCAATAGACATCTCGTATCTCACTAACCTGCATCCCCCCTCTCTCATGCTTCTTTCTCCGTCCATTCCACTTTCATCATCCTTCTTCTACGTACTACCTGACACCCCTTATAACATATCACTCTTTCTCATAGCTTTCCTCCTATGTAAACCCCTGCTCAACACTGGCGGTAAATTGCCTTGCTTGGGGCGACACGATTATAAAAAAAATACCTCATTGTGATAATATAAGATGTGCGTGCTTCGATATATTCTTTTCCATTGTAATTGTGATAGATTTATTAAGTAGAACAATATCTTTTGATTCGTTGTTTTTTAGCAAAGTTCACTCTTCTATTTTGAAATATTTTACTAGCCAGTTGCTTCTCATTGAATATGAAATAAATTGCGGATTAGAGCAGCTTAAAAGAATTTTCAGTGTATTTCACGACTACATGTAAATATGGAGGGCTACAAATTCTGAGGGTCATAAATACAATCCGATGATTATTCCGGATTTTATTTTGTTGTTATGGCGAGAACAGAAATGTATGAGTGAAGAAGTAGGGTACGTCAGCCATGCCTGGTACATAGCCACTTCCACTCAGAGCCGACAATTCCCGTAAACATATCATCAGGTTGTTGAAAAATATAAATGAAATTTTGTTACTAGAACTGTATACTATAATATATTTTTGAGAAGAAAAATGTTCATTGAGAAACAAGTAATGAATTAAGGTATCAAGAGTTGTAGAAATGTTCGTAGTAGTAATTTGTTGGAAAAAGGTTTATGAGTACGTATGTAGTGTATCGAGGCAGCAGATAATTTTCTAAGCATATACTGTTAAATATAAGAGACAATGAATGTCTATTATGTTTAATCATGAGCAGTTCTAAACATCGTATTTTGGCTTTAATTTCAGGTGAAAATAAAAACAAAAATTTCTCTTTCGTAACAGTTGATTTATTTTATTTATTTTTGTGTTTATATATATATATATATATATATATATATATATATATATATATATATATTGTATCGAGGAAGCAGATAATTTTCTAATCATATACGGTTAAATATAAGAGACAATGAATGTCTATTATGTTTAATCATGAGCCGTTCTAAACATCATATTTTGGCTTTAATTTCAGGTGAAAATAAATATATATATAGACAAGTTTTGTCTATTAATTTTGTGTAGGATCCGTTCATACCGTCTGATATACTTGATGGTGATGTCGTTGAAAGACAACAAAAAATCACAGTAAATGTTGATTTTTTTTATCGGGTCTAAGCTTTTTCAGAAAACAAAATGCTGCCAAAATACACACAATATATATATATATATATATTGTGTATTTTAGCAGCATTTTTTCATTAATACAGGTTTCATTGAATAATATAGACAAGTTCTGTCTATTTATTTTGTGTAAGATCCTTTCGTATGATCTGATTAGCTTGATAGTGTTGTCATGGAAAGACGACAAGAAATTGCAATAATTGTTGATATTTTAACAGGTCTGAGCTTTCGGCTTACATCAGCCATTATCAAAGGGTGAACATTTAATATTCAGTGAACACAGAGCATTTAAATTATTAACAGAGTGGAGTTACACAGAGAAAATTAAATAAGTCCATTTTTTGCGTCGCACGTGGCTACAGGCCGAGAAGGAATGGTGGTAGTGGGTTTTTGGTCAATTGAGAGTATAGTGGCATGAGGATATATATATATATATATATATATATATATATATATATATATATATATATATAAATATGAATGAGTGATACTCGACACGTTTTACAATTAGCTCATTTTCTATTCTGCACGCGGACAGGTCCAAATATTATTTATTAATTTTGGAAGCCTTATGCCTTAAATTGCGGCAACCATTACTTTACAAGCAAAAGGACAACTTCTTGCGATCTCTACATTTATTTGGAGATATGTGAGCAATGTTTGTTTTTTATGCTCTGCTGGTCCATTTTCTTTATTTACGCATTTTTATTAATCGTAAATTTATTTATTTTCTTAAATTTACGTATTAATATCAATCGTAATTTTAAACGTGTTCCAGCCTTATCACTATGAATTCTTCTACATCTAGTCTAATGTAGTTACAATTGTGCCAACGATTGGTCCCCGAGGAAGCGATGGCCGAAAGGCAGCGTTGGTCCTAATATTATTTAAAAAATGAGCATAAAATGGCGTTTATTTAGATCTGTATTTATTATCTGTGGTATAAAGGCATTGTTCCGATATATATATATATATGTGTGTGTGTGTGTGTGTGTGTGTGTGTGTGTGTGTGTGTGTGTGTGTGTGTGTGATACAAGAAAGTGTCAGAACACGTAGATTAAAACCCACTGTTCAAGTATTTGCTTTTATAAAGAGTAAAACATGACGCCTCCTTGGTCTCACACTTTCAGCGGACCTCAAATGTAATGACTATATCGAATCCATTGCTAAATCCGCTGCTATGAAAGTCGGTTCTCTCTGTAGGGCCCGGAAGTTTTTTCCGTCTAAATCTATCCTGCACATTTTTAAATCTACCATCCGCCCGTGCATTGAATACTGCTGACATATCTGGTCGGGTGCCCCTGCTATTCTCCTCGGGCTTCTCGATAAGGTTCAGAGGAGGGTCTGTAATGTGATAGATACCGACTTGGCAGACAGCCTGCAGTCTCTCTCCCACCGGCGCGACGTGGCTTCCCTGTGTCTCTTCTATAAATACTTTCACGGCTTCTGCTCCGATGAACTTAGATCACTAGTGCCCCCTAAATACGAATTTGAACGAGATACTAGATTAGCAACTAGATCCCACCCTTTTACAGTGAAACCGATAAAATGCAGCCGTAACTTCTACTCCAACAGTTTCTTTCCTCGCACTTCCCGACGGTGGAATTCTCTTCCAAACGATTGCTTCCCCGACGGCTACAATCTCCATGAGTTTAAATGTAAGGTCAATAGTCACCTCCTAACACACTAACCTGCTCCCATTCTATCAAACACTCTTTCCATCTGCCCAACCCTTATCCTCGGTATCCTTACTCATCTGTCACCTTCCTCCTGACATTCCCTATGTCTAACCACTCCTTCTCTTTACCTTCCCCTATGTAGCCCCATGCGCAATAGTGGCAGTGGAATGCTTTGCTTGGGGTGAGATGATTAAAAAAAAAAAAGAATAAAAAAGAGTTCTCGATACAGAGTACAGTGTAATATTGTAATTTTGCTATTACAATGGTTTAAAAAAGCATAATATCACTACATAAAAATTGTCATGTTCCAAACAATACTGTTCTTCTTTAGGTGATATCATAAAACAAATGGTGAAAAAATATTTTTTTAACAAAATTATGATATAAGTATATAGTATATAGTATATAATGACCTATTATATATATATATATATATATATATATATATATATATATATATATATATATAAACGAGATTATAATTATACTCATCTCGAAAACCTCCCTCAAAAACTATCGAATGAAGAAAAAATGGTAGTAAAAAAACAAAGAGTTTAGGGCATGAAAGTCAGACAAAAGTGTTCGGACCGAAATCAGCACGTAACTCAAATAAAAAAAACCCGATACGAGTAATCATCTTATAGAAAGAGCTCAATACAAAAGTAAAGCAAACTAAATAAATCCCTGACGATCCGTTTAGGTGAAACCTAGGTAGGTTCGTCTAGCTCATTAGGTGCTATATATATATATATATATATATATATATATATATATGGAAATTTGTCTGT
>JBBBDQ010000999.1:902500-905000 GCA_037127315.1 Ascarosepion bandense
TAATATTGTTATGTGCGTCGTGGTGCAGTGGATATCGGCTCCGAACGAGAAATCGGGGAGCCGAGTTCGAATTCCAGCTGATATTCCTTGTATTCACTTACGCGCAAATACCCTTGGGAAAGGTATGAATCCGGCTTTTCCTTCCAGTTATGGGTTAAATAACAGGACAGATTGGGTTCTATGGCCTTGGTCGGCAACCGGTCTACCACAAAAAGCAATGGCAACCTACTGCGGGATAATCTTCTGCCCAGTCAGTCATGTCTCTTTCGAGACATGATCGCCCAAGTGTGTATCACGTATGGCACTTAACTGACTGAGTAGTATAAGTTTGTATCATTATCAGAAGTTTTTAGTATTATTAATTTTTATTATTAGAAGCTTGTATTATTATTATTATTAATTTGTATTAATATTATTATCATTGTTTATATATTTGTATTACTATTATTATTATTTTATGATTGCATCTTTACTTTTGTTGTGTCGATTACTGCACTTTGATCGGTCGTATCGCCAGCTTTCCTTCTGATGTGAAATGTTTGAGCGTTGCTGTTTTAATCATTAAGTTTCGGCCGATACACTCTCCTGCAGTCCCAATACTGTGTTAAGTACTGAGATAATGATTTGTCATCATTCGATGAGTCGTTTGGACCAGTTCCCCTTTTCATTGTTTCGATGACTATATTTCTGAGGATAGGCAATCAAACACTCAGAATTATTAGCTGAAGTTCAAATGGCGCGGCAAACTATTGGTCGGAGGTAAATCGTAATTCTGAATTAAAAAAAAAAAAAAAAAGAATAATTTAATTATTTGGCTGACCCAAAGCATAAAAGAACGTCTAACAATGTAAATTTTTTAAAAATTGATTCACATGTGTTGCTTGAGAAAGTTACTTTACTTAAGTAGTGAATAGTCAGTCAGGTACGTGCCATACGTGATACACGCTTGGGCGATCATGTCTCGAAAGAGACATGACTGACTAGGCAGAAGATTATCCCGCAGTAGGTTGCCATTGCTTTCTGCAATAGACTGGTTGCCGACCAAGGCTATAGAACCTAATCTGTCCTGTTATTTGACTCATAGCTAGATGGGGAAGAGATGTATTATACTATTAAGTAGGAATAAGTAGGGGATCAGTTTATTACTTCATAACAATATTAAACAGATCCCCCACTTTATGACCAGTAGAAGCCTCAATCATCTTTCCAACTATTATATTCAGTCAATTAAGTGCCATACGTGATACACGCTTGGGCAATCATGTCTCGAAAGAGACATGATTGACTGGGCAAAAGATTTTCCCGCAGTAGGTTGTCATTGCTTTCTACGGTAGACTGGTTGCCAACCAAGGCTATAGAACCCAATCTGTCCTGTTATTTGACCCATAACTGGAAGGAAGAGACGGATTAATACCTTTCCCAAGGGTATTTGCACGTATATGATTGCAACGAATTCAACTGGAATTCGAACTCAGGTCTACCGATTTCTCGTTCCGAGTCGATATCCACTGGACCACAAAGCACATCCTAATTACTTAATTCTAATTCTAATTCTAAGCTAAGCATTCCAGCTCATTTAACAGATGGGATAGTACAAAATCGAATTTTAAAAATTTTAAATCCAACCTGCTGTTAAAAATAATTGTCTACCCATTTAAATAATGAATATTCCTAGTATGTATCTTACCCGGACAATATTAAAAAGGTTCACTTTTTGGCATTATGCCACATATTCCACTTTCGCGACACAAATTTTCAATCATATTGTTTCACTTCCTTCAACCGACACTCCTTAATTTTCTAAATAACCATAAGTTCATGTTCAGTTAGTTAAGTACCATACGTGATACACGCTTGGGCGATCATGTCTCGAAAGTGACATGACTGACTGGACAGAAGATTATCCCGCAGTAGGTTGCCATTGCTTTCTGCGGTAGACTGGTTGCCGACCAAGGCTATAGAACCCAGTCTGTCCTGCTATTTAACCCATAACTGGAAGGAAGAGACGGATTAATACCTTTCCCAAGTGAATTGTTAGGGCGCCGCTCCTATTTGACTACAAATGGACTGTTCCCATTGCTATATATAGAGGGCGCTCTCTGCTTCCAAGCAGAGAGCAATAACCCAGTCACGGTTCCGCCGAAGGGTAGAAGCACGACTGGGCAAAAATAGACAGACATTTTTTGGCCGGGCCATATAGCCCGGAAATCCCAGATATAAACTGACCATGTGTCATATGTTGCCCTTACTGGGAGGGACGACTAAATAATGAGTCGTAGAGAGTCACTTGAGAGTCTCTAATGAGTTACTGAAGAGTCAGTGTGAGTCAGTAAAGAGTTAGTCACACTTCCGGTGGCGTACCGGAAGTAATCACGTATACACACGTCTTACGACGGATTGGACTCTTTCTATTGTAAATATTACTAATCACTTCTGTACATACTAACCATCTTTCCGCGGAATACAACTTACATTCTGATTCTGTAGTTGAGTTATTCAT
>JBBBDQ010000999.1:907500-972322 GCA_037127315.1 Ascarosepion bandense
CCTCTGAAAAATTTTCTTCCCAAGGGACAGTAAGTTCAATTAGAAATATACTCTTTTTAGAGTCAGACCAGAGCAAAATGTCAGGACGCTTGTCTGTCTGGAGGATGTGCACTGGAAATTTCAAAGATGTCTTCAGATCTGCTGAAACTTTCCAATTCTTTGCTCCATTTAATAATTTCATATTATTAATATTTGGTCTGTGTTTTTTCCCTGTTGGACATTTGCCTTCCTGGCAAAACTGACCCTTGGGTTCGCTAGGTCTCACAGGCTGTTTGTTGATTAGTGAGACTTGAGATGATATAACTTTTATTAGCGCTCCCAGAACTTGATTATGCCGCCACGTAAACATTGGAAGGGATTTTGAGCATGCAGATAATACGTGACGCAAGGTACCTCGATCTTTTTGGCATATATAGCATAAATCACAGTCTATATATCCCCATTGTTTGAGGTTTGATGCGCATGGCAACAGGTCATATGTAGACCGTAAAAGGAATGATATCGCCAGTGGTTCCATTGATATTAAATTGGTCCATGATATTTTGACTGGTTCGATATCATTCCATGTTGTCCATGCACATTGTTTTGCTTGAGTAACAGCTGTTCTTTTTTCCTCCTCAAACATTCTTATTTCCTCGGTCACCATTTTTCTTTTTTCTTTACTGCCCATTTTCGAAAATGGCTTATATTTTGTTGTTCCCAAACCAGCCCTGTTATGTTGAACAAAAACCATTATCTCTTTAGTTCGAAGACTGGATTCTGCTTCTTCGATTGATTTTGTTACTGACCACTTGGTGCCAGCTTTTATAGTTGGGTGCGCTTCACGGACAAATTCATCTTTGGAGTCTTTCATCAACATTTGAAGACGCGCCTTCCCAACTTTAAATTCATCTACTAAAGAGGATAATGGGAGTTGTAGGTTTCCAGAGTTTGTGTAGAGTCCTACTTTCGAAAAACAGGGAGGTACTCCAAGCCATCTACGCAGATATTTGTTTGCGTGTTGTTCTATCCGCTCAATACGAGATAGGGCAATTTCATAGGTTTGCATGGGCCATGAAAGACGGGGTACCAATCCAAATTGATAACACCAGGCTTTCATCTTTCCGGGCAAAAAAGTTTTATTAATTGCCTCAAGTCCTTTTATGGCTGTGTTTTGTAATTCCATCCCCCAATGTCTGTCTGTTAGGGGAATTTCGTAAAGACGTCCTAGACTCTTCACGGGGACTTCTTTTACTGTCGGCACCATATCCTCTCCAATATTAAAGTGGATTTGCCTAACAGAACCTTTAATAATTGATAAACTTCGGCTTTTCTTTGGTTTAATTCTCATTCTTACCCTGGTAAAAAGATCGAAATACAGGTCAAGTAAGCATTTAGCAGCTGTTTTTGAAGGGACAAGGATGGTAATATCGTCCATAAATGCTCTTGATGGGGGGAGAATTATTTGTTTATCAGTTATTACTCCTGTTGTAATGTTAGCAGCACTTCTTAATATAAGTTCCATTGCTAACACAAACAAAAGTGGAGAAATAACGCAGCCCATCATAATGCCGATTTCAAGTGCCTGCCATCTTGTAGTATATTTTTTCATTGTAAATCTCATAAAAGCCGAACGAAAATATTTCATTATAATTTCCCTAATCTTTTCTGGGAGATGGAAATAGTTCAATGCCATATCAATTAATTTGTGGGGAACTGATCCATATGCATTAGCGAGGTCAAGCCAAATTACGTGAAGGTCTGACTTTGTCTTTTTGGCTGACATAATTGATCCCCATATCATTTCTGCATGCTCTAAACAACCAGGAAACCCGGGTATTCCAGCCTTTTGTACTGATGTATCTATATATTCATTGCTCATTATAAAGGATGTCATTCGTTGAGCGATAACACCGAAAAATATTTTCCCTTCAATATTTAAAAGTGATATTGGACGAAAATTTGCAATACCTTTTGAATTCATCTCCTTTGGTATCCAAATGCCATTAGCAAGGCACCATTCTTGTGGCACAATACCTTGCTTCCAAATTTTCTGAAGGAGACCAGTTAATATTTTGAGAACACGAGGACAGTTTTTATATAATTTATATGATATTCCATTAATTCCTGGGGCACTACCAGCTCGCGCCTTACGTACGAAATCAAGGACTTCTCCAAATTTAATATGTTGGATATCAAATTGAAATATTGGATCCTTTAGTATTGGTAGGTTATCATTCTGAAAATATCAAGAGCGGAAAACCAACGGAAGAATCGAAAGAAAAAACGCCAGGCCCGGAAATCATATATGAAGATGGCTTATCTGAGCCGAAAGCTTAGAACCAATTTAATAAAAAATTATCCAAATGTCGGAGAATTTTTGTCTTTATTTTTACCTAAAATTAAAGCCAAAATACGATGTTTAGAACGACTCATCATTAAGCATAATAGACATTCATTGTCTCTTATATTTAACAGTATATGTTTATAAAATATATATATATATATATATATATATATATATTAGTTGTCCGTATATATATATCATATATATCTATATATATAATATACATCTTATTACAATAAACGATATATATATATATATATATATATATATATATATATATATATATATATATATATATATTAATGTAAACTTATCGCTATACTCGTTTCGAAAAACCCTCCGAGTACATACGCGGAAGGAAAAAATGGTAATAAAAAAAGAAAAGAACGAGCTAAGCACGTGAACATCAGTCAAAGTACGTAGGCCAAAGAAAAAAACCCGAGATGAGTAACATGAAACAAAAAAGCGCTCAATACGCAAGTCGAGCAAACAAAGTAAATAACTAACCTAGAGAGCCAACCAACCTACCAACCTACCTACTGACAGATCTTCAGGGAAGGTTGGCCTCTTCCTTGAAGATCCGTTAGGTGAAACCTTGGTAGGTTCGTTGGCTCCTAAGGTTAGCTATTTACTATATATATATATATATATGTGTGTGTGTGTGTGTGTGTATGTGTGTGTGTGTGTGTGCTTACTATTACAATAAACGTTATATTTAATGGATCATGTCTGAGTCGATAGAGATAGCACATTAACACACTGAAATAGTTACATACATACATACATTCATACATACATACATATTAACACACTGAGATACACACACACGCGCTCACACACACACACACGTATAATATAAATCTATTATACCGTGCAAAAGTCAATTCATCTACAAATCAGATCTTCTACAGTGAACTAAAAAACATAAAACAGACACTCATCAATAATAATTTTCCCAACTACATGGTTGATGAACAAATACATTACTTTCTTAAAAAGCTTAACATGGAAAAAACAACACATGATACTAACCCAACCAATCCTAAACATATCACTCTCTTATACCGTAGCCAGATGCACTCCAACTACCAACTAGATGAAAACATCCTAAAAAAACTCATAAATACTAATATTTCTCCGACAGACTCTAACAAAAGAATTAAGTTCATTATATATTACACTAAATCCACTACATCTAATTCATTTGTCCGCAACGACTCTTCCCCCACCGTTAGTGATTTGCAAAAGACCAATGTAGTATATAAATTCATATGTCCATTTAGAGAATGTATCTCTAACAACCTCAATAATATCTACATCGGCCACACCACAAATTCGCTCTCACGGCGTCTGACGTTGCACTTAAATGAAAATTCAAATATATTCCGTCATTTAGAACAACACGGTTATCAACGCACACTTCTGAGAAAAACGCTTGTTGATAACACGTACATACTCAAACAAGAAAATAATAAGCAGAAACTAAAAATCCTCGAAGCACTCTACATTAAACAGTTTAAACCTGGTTTGAATACAATCAATTTCGATATTTCCAACAACGTACTCAAATGTCTGTAATCAGACCAGGGACCACAACACCACTATTTTGTCACTGTCTTCGGCCATCCGCCACGGTAGGGATGGACTTATATATTCAATTCAATTATCTTTATTGTTAATAGCTTAAATGTTCTATGTTTACTGTGTGTTATTATTTACTCTTTGATAATGGCTTATGTGAGCCGAAAGCTTAGACCTGATAAAAAATTCAACAAATACTGTGATTTTTTGTTGTCTTTTAACGACATCACCATCAAGTATATCAGACGGTATGAACGGATCCTACAGAAAATTAATAGACAAAACTTGTCTATATTATTCAATGAAACCTGCATTAATATATATATATATATATATATATATATATATATATATATATATATATATATGTAAAAATATACTCAGTTTTAATCCGAGATTATGGACAGTATGGTTAAATAAAATAAAGACAAGAGGAAAACTGTATTTTAAATCGCCTACGCGTTTCGTCCGTGATGGACTTTTTCAAGGCAGAAAGACGAAATGAGCTTTATTCTAAATTACGTATCTATAAACAAAATTTGTGTTGGTAACCACAAATACGCTCATAAATCATTTCAAAAAATTAACGGAATATTTCAGTTTTTAGAATTTTTTATGTGTATTCGCGACGTTAAGATGAAGGGAATTTATTAGTTTTCTTCGAAAATTGTCCATTCTGTGTGTTCAGTATGTTCCAGAACTCCCCCACGTGCAGTGCAAAAGCACGAGATTTTAGAATGAAAAAAGGAAATCAACCGTTTTCTTTGAAATTCCCACCAATCATTTTAGTTTGTTTCAATATAGTTTCCACAAGCAATGGTGAGATTGGGAAAAATCCGGGCCGCAAATTGATGTGTTGGTAGTATTGGATAGCGGCGTTCTCGAGAATCTTCCTTCTGAATAAATTGTCCACTCTTTTTATTAGTGTGGCATTTTTGAAATCGAAATTGTGGTTGAATTTATTTCTATGAATCACTAATGCATTGGCTAGATTATTATTAGTGATGTCTCTTTTGTGTTCATATATACGTTTTTTTAGATTTCTACTTGTTTCTCCGATGTAGATGGAGGAACAGTCCCGGCAATTTATTCGGTATACACCTGCTTGTTCGTCATTTTGATTTCTGTTATTTTTAGATCTCACAATGTCCATAATAGTTTTTGAAGTAGTTGTTACTATGTGTGTGTTTTTTATATGTGATAGATTGTTTTGGATATTGGATGTAATGGAATTGGTTGGTAGTATGATGTATTTGTTATTGTTTAGATTATTATTGTTAACAGTGTTTCTTTTGTTGTGCTTGTATATATTATGTGCCTTTCTTTTTGCATTTTGAATGAAATGATATGGGTAATGTAAATTTCTAAATGTGCTTTCTATGTATTTTTCTTCTTTTGTTAAATATTGGGGGCTGTTTATAGATACGTAATTTAGAATAAAGCTCATTTCGTCTTTCTGCCTTGAAAAAGTCCATCACGGACGAAACGCGTAGGCGATTTAAAATACAGTTTTCCTCTTGTCTTTATTTTATTTAACCATATATTTATATTAAGACATTTCCATATATAGGTATGTATATGGATTGAAATCTGACAAGATCATAGAATAGCTAAAGAACAAGTAAGGAAAATGTCTTAATCTAACATGATTTATTTTATTAAGCTTCTTCTGAGATTTGTTTACATGACACGAACTGATTTTTCAAAAACAAGAAGACTGGAATGTTGATTACGGCTTGATTTCATTGGTCAGATGCGTGTTACGTGCAATAAAGCAATATACGTTCATTTTAAATGTAAGTGTATGTATGTAAGAAACGATTGCCTCTTTTTTAAGTTCATGTCTTATTCTATTATATATATATATATATATATATATATACGTGTGTGTGTGTGTGTGTGTGTGTGTGTGTGTGTGTGTGTGTGTGTGTGTGTGTGTGTGTGTGTGTGTGTGTGTGTGTGTGTCAGAGTAAATAAATTGCAAACACTATGCTTATTTTTAATAAAATCCGTTCATACTCCCGGATAATATTTCGCATATTATCCAATCAAAAGTTGTCAGAAATGAGCTGTAACGTTGACAGATGTTATTTTCATTCATTTCTTAAGGTACCCAATTACTTTCAACCTCTTTCCGAGATCATCTTCAGGGATGTGAGTTATGGTAACAAATGTAACCAGAAAATTGTGTAGCTCAAAATTACTGTACATTTTTTTCCTGCTTCAAATATAACGGTTAACAAATTGCTAGCGTTCATGAGAACGTGAAAATTATCCAAAATGGAATTTTTTATATGTTGTAATGTCATGGTAATGCACGTGTGAAAGCTTGAAAAACTGTTCTTTTTACAAACATTTTAGAACATTACTACATTATTCATAGCTGATTCTATTGATTGCCAGCTTAAGTGTTTTAATGAATATTGCCTCGAGAATCTGTTTTTTGCTTTTGTTGTTTTCTTGGTGAAGGATAGCTGTATTATCGATCATTATTTTTTTATCTGCCAACGTTACAGCTCATTTCTGACATCTTTTAATTGAAATACTGGAAAGAATATCCGTTAGTATGAACGGATTTTATTAAAAATAAGCAAACACATTGTTTGCAATTTTTTTTAATCTGACATGTTTAAAAGAAAATTTGCTGCCTAAATACACACACACACAGACACATATATATATATAAACTTATTTGTAAATGGAACTTTGTCTGTGTGTGCATGTGTCTTTGTGTGTGTGTGTCCGTTACCTATAGACTAGATTTTCTTGAAAATTTACACAGTTGTACTATAAGCGTCTGCGAGTGATCTTAGCTAGGTTTTGTGTCGTGGTACCCCCGATAAATATCGAAAATCGATAATCGAAAAAATCGGGTTATAGAAGGAGTGGTCCGATTTTAATCAAATTTGATACACTTATAGATAAAGACATAAGAAACGATATTCACAAGTTTCAAGGTTGCAGTTCTTACAATAAGGCAGATAATCGATAATATATATATATATATATATATATATATATATATATATATATATATATATATATATAAAAGGCAAGATGTTTGTGTGTGTGTGTCTGTTTGTCTGTATGTCCTTTATACGAATCCACAATTTTTATCCGATTCTCACCAAACTTCACACAAATATTCATTAGGCTGAGTCTGAGCTCCAGGACCATGGATTAGTTTTAAAGCTTTCATTACACCCGAGCAACGCCGGGCTATAGTACTAGTATATATATATATATATATATATATATATATATATATATATATATATATAAAATAAATTTCGATGTTCAAAACTGTTGAATGATCATTTCAACATGAAATCCCTAAGAGAGATTTTACATCTCATCGGCAACTACCACATTTCAAAATGAAATAAAAAAGAAATTCATTTTGAAATGTGGTAGTTGCCGATGAGATGTGAAATCTCTCTTAGGGATTTCATGTTGAAATGATCATTCAACAGTTTTGAACATCGAAATTTATTTTATTTTATAATTGGCTCTGTAATTTTAATTACATTGAGCTCTCCACCTGTATCATTTTTTAATATTAAAATATTAATATTAATTAGGATCGGGTCTTTGGGATTTACCTTCCTGCTTTTCCTTTTGGATTAAAGTTATTTAAAATATATATATATTAGTCACCCACATACAAGCCTGTTTCGCAGCTCATCAGTGTGGATAAACATATCCACTTGCTTCTAGCCGGGATCGAAAGCTCGACCGATTTGGTGTCAGTCGGAGTCTCTACTCCCTAAGCCATCGGTGCATGGGGTCAGAGAAGGGAAATTTTAACGTCTTGTATGTAAGCAGTGTATACAGACGCCAGTCACCGAGAGAACTCAATTCATTTCTGAAGAGTCACGCATTATAGCCGAAGTGGAAACTGTTTTTAAAATTTTCTTCTCCAGAGAGCTCAATCGTAATGAGAGCATAATATATTAGTCATCCACATACAAGCCTGTTTCGCTGTATCACTGCTCATCAGTGTGGCTAGACATATCCACTTGCTTCTAGCCGGGATCGAAAACTCGACCGATTTGGTGTCAGTCGGAGTCTCTACTCCCTAAGCCATGTATGTGGGCGCATGGGGTCAGAGAAGGGAAATTTTAACGTCTTGTATGTAAGCAGTGTATACAGAGTCTGAATGCAAGATATGTGTGTGTGTTTATTAAAAGCATTAATACATATTTGCTATGTTGGTATGTTACATTTCTTTCTTTTTTTTTATTTTTATTTATTTCATTTTTTTTTTTTTTTTGTATTAAAAGGACCAATCACAGCCGAATTCGAAACTAGCCCACTTTGAGCAAATCTTTATCATTCGTATCATCAACTCCTATTGTGCTAATATTAAAAAAAAAATATATATATATATATTGTAGTGTATCAATTTACATGACCGTTCTGAGTTTGTATCTCTGGTACTAATAATAAACCCATTACATATATTAGCTTTACTACAACCACGCTCTCCCATAGACCTACCTGTCACCTTTCTGATCAGAGTACAATTAAACAACATTTCTCAGAAAAACATAACATGTAGGTAATATCAGACAGATTTTAGTTAACAATACACTAATCCTCACTCATACACACAGTAAAAAGAACCTTCAGATATTGGAGGCCATCTACATTAAATCCAAACAACCTACACTTAAGAAAATCACGTTTAAATCTGGTCATAGCACATTACACTGCATTTAAATATATGGTTCTGTTGTTATTTTAAGCTATCACGCAGTGTGACGTCATAGAACCGCATTACAAATTTCAGAACTGCGTTTGCTATTTTTGGTAACTGTTATCGTTGCTTAGCAAAGTTTTATATCAACAAAGATAAAATCGTCGCTGATGGTGGATGTTTTTATGTTAACATCCTTGTAACCTCTCTGAAGATGGCTCATGTGAGCCGAAAGCTTAGAACCAACTTAAAAAATTATCCAAATGTTGGAAAACTTTTGTCTTTATTTTCACATGAAATTAAAGCCCAAATATGATGTTAAGAACGGCTCATGATTAAATATAATAAACATTTATTGTATCTTATATTTAACAGTGTATATATATATATATAAGAGATTAACAGGTTTATAATTAAGCTTCTGTTTCTTTCTTTCTTTTTATAGCCGGTGAGAAAGTAAAAAAGAAAGATAAAGCAATAAAGTTTACTTAGCGACGTTAATTTTTAGGGGTCAGTTAAAGTGTCTTATTTTTTTATTGTTGTTGTCTTTTTCTTTCTTGTTGACGGCGAGAATGGTGAGGACGAAGAAGAAGAGATAAAGGAAAATTGCATGCAAGAAGAAAAGGGAGAAAGAATGTCGGGACTTTATGTCCGGGTCAGTGGCTTGAAATTTCTTCTTGGCGGTGTCTGATCTTGCTCCTACCTGACTGATTTAACTTTCTTTCTCTAGTTTTTATATCAAAAGACTTTTGGCGCTGGCTCGTGAAGTTTTGCAAATCGTTGTACGAGGTCGATCTTTTTTCCTATTGGTCAAAATTAGATTTCATACTGGATTGCGACATTTGTAAAAAGTGTAGAGAAGATAGTTACTTTCTTAATTCCGTATTTACCACATTCTTAAGAATTCTTACGTTTGAGCATGCAATATACAACTGACCAAGCATAAATATTTCTTTCTGGAACCAAATTTTAAACTGTTTAGGCGTTTGGCCTCGTGGTTTGTTTATAGGGCGAACTGGAACCTGGATTCATTTTGCTACCTACAACTAAAACTCTGGATTTACTTCACTCCTTACTACACTTTCTCTTTGAACACTTACACTACCGACCATAATTATTAGGCCACCTCAGTTTTTTTAAAAGAAATTATATATTTGATACTATTTTTAGTATTTATTTCCAAATGAAAATAGGATGATCTTTTTGTTATTATTATTTTGTAAAATTTTAGAAGGCAATGAAGTAAAAATGAACTCATCTGAATCACCCTAAATTGTCTTCATTCTTTCATTGATGAAACTACAATATAGGTGATTATTAAATATTTATGAATTCATTTGATGCATATGTTATTGTGCAGTATTAACAAAAGAACCATTTTATTTTCATTTACAATTATTCTCTTGGCAATAAATACTAAAAAATAGTATGAAATATATAATTTTTTTAAAACACTGGGGTGGCCTAATAATTATGGCCGCTGGTGTATATATTTAGTAATTTCTCTTCTTGCAAATTGATGTTTTTCTGTTTTGTCAATAAAACTCTACTTTAACATACAAATAAAACACTTTTATTCTTCCAACCCTCAACCGTCTAATGATTCTGATAACCTTAACTTGTAGGGCGTTGGTTATGTTTGGCACAAGGCCAATTTAATAAACTTCCTTACTTCAAGAATGCATTCTTCACTGGTAAAAAATAAAAACAGTTTTTTTTAAATATTGTTTATCATGAAGTCCTACAGAGTTAAATTAAATTAAAGAAATCCTTAAATCACGAAGTAGGGCTTTAAAAGCAGACATGCATAAAGAAATAAGAGAACTGACAGGATAAAAACCTGCTCCCCGACAGGGTGTATAAAATCCAAAGATGGAACGATCGGTAAATTTTTGTTTTGTTCCCCGAAGGCCTTTACTCCATCAAAGCATTCTAAAACTTAATTCCGTGCAAATGTATATGCTGAACTCAAATCGATAATTGTTTTTTGAAGAAACCTACCTTTTTTCATGTTATCGACCAAAAGTAAATCGGACTATATCTCATCCCTTACCACCGTTCTCATATCTGATTCACCGCTGAATGAATTGAGGCGTAAAATACTTATTACGGCCTTTTTACTCCCTTTAAGCAATTTATCCGCGATTTGTTTGGTTTCAGAACTCGTTTTCCGCGTAGTAATTGCAAAAAGGAATTAAAAAGGCCGAAAAGTCGGAAAACTACGCGTGAAGTCAGTCTGCAGTGAATAACATTTTTGAACCGTGGTTAGGGGGTGAGATAAACATCGACAAGAAGTTCCATATTTTTCTGCTCGACAACATGAAAAAAAGGTAGGTTTCTCCATAAACAATTATCGATTTGAGTTCAGCATATACATTTGCACGGAAATAGGGATGTTTTGAAAAAGATTTAAAGGGGTAAAGGCCTTCGGGGAACAAAACAAAAATTTAGCGAACGATCATATTGCAGAAAGAGGAAATATTCCAGCAATGGGAAGAATATATAAAAGATCTTTTTCACGACAAGAGAGAGCAACCGATAATACACAAAGATGAGGACGGACCGGAAATATTAAAGTCTGAAGTAGAAGCTGTAATGTCCAATCTGAATAGAAACAAACTGATCGTCCGAATCCTGATGAATAGGGCGAGAAGTAGCATTAGGCCAGAGATAGGACAAGAACAGTGCGAGTTCGTCAAAAACACTGAAACAAGGAACATCATATTGCCAATACACAGATAATAAAGAAAAGGAAGTTGTGGAGAGTCATGATCGCCTATGATATGACATTATATAAGGTTAGTTATATTATATTGTTATCTTATTCCAGTGTTTCTCAACTGGTGCGCCTGGGAGCACTAATGCGCTTTGGATATTTACCAGAAACCTCGCTAATGAGGCCGGACGTGATACAAGGTCGAATTTTAACGTGGGAATTCCAAACCCTTAAGTTCGGGCAAAAATTTTCCCTTAGAGTGGATAAGATTGGGTCGGGCTCTTGTCTGCTTTTACCCAAACGAGACTGCCCTTCGGCATAGACTTATCTGGGTTCCTATCCGCCCGTAGGAAGAGTGTCTAATAAATCTGATATCAAGTCGAAATGCGCTTTGAAAGGTAGCTATGTCTTCCCCAAGTTAACAAAAAAGTTCTTTTTTTAATTATTCTTATATTTAAAAAAATCTGTATTTTTCAAAAGTTAAAGACATCAAGCAGTAAGTCTTTATCATTCATCTAAAACTCCCTATCAAATAACTCACAGAGGTGTTGATATGCCGTTAAACAAAACTCAAACTCCTATCAAACTGAACATTCAAAGTATGAAATGGACAAAATACCAGACACACACAAGCAGGAGTTCCTGATGGTAGCATTTTATCAGTTACAATATTTATTCTCTAAATAAATAGTATCTTTAAACCAGTAATAAAAGAATTGAAAAATCCCTATATGCAGATGATCTCTCAATATCATACTTGTTCCTGGGCATGACGGTAAACTGCATCTGGCAGCAAGGTCTCTGATTGGGAGGTTGTAAAGGGCATGGAAACACCTCTTAATTGCTGTTGTTCCCTGGTCCACCCTGACCCGGAGTGGTAGCACCTGTTAGGGGGTCCCAGCTATGAGCAAATAGATAAACTCCAAACTGGGGTCAAAACACTATGAAAATATAAAAATACACTTTTATAGAAATATATATATAAAAATAGACATTTATAGAAAAATATACATTTTTGAAGCAAAAATATTACCAACAATACATTTTTGAAGAAAAGATTATTACCATAACACATTTTTGAAGAAAAGATTATTACCATAACACATTTTTGAAGAAAAGATTATTACCAAAACACATTTTTGAAGAAAAGATTATTACCATAACACATTTTTGAAGTAAAAAAAATTCTCAGCAAAACATTTTTGAAAACAAAACTAGAAGACATTTTCAGTTTTCTAGAATAAACAAGAATAAAAACAAAATTTCCATTTAAATCTGACTAAATCAAGCTTCTCACTATAACCGAACATTAAAAAAATACCTTAAAACCCACCTTTTTGGCATTAAATGACCCACAGAGGTGTTGATATGCCGTTAAACAAAACTCAAACTCCTATCAAACTGAACATTCAAAGTATGAAATGGACAAAATACCAGACACACACAAGCAGAAATTCCTGATGGCAGCATTTTATCAATTACAATATTCATTCTTTAAATAAATAGTATCTTTAAACCAATAATACAAGAATAGAAAAATCCCTTCTACTCCAACGAACTTAATTCACTGGTAGCCCCGCCACAATAATTTACTCGTGCAACCAGACTGGCAACAAGGCCCCACCCATTTACAGTTAAGATCAACCAAATGCACCCGACAATTCTACTCAGCTTCTTTTTTCGCACTTCCCGCACGCGAAACTTCCTTCCATATACTTCCTTTCCTGACGGCTACAACCTCCAGGAATTTGAATGCAATGTCAATACCCATCTCTTATCCACTTGACTCCAGATCTTTCTACATCTCCTTGTATATCTTGTTCTCTTCCTTTCTCTCTACCTTCGCAACTGTCATCACACATGCGTTCCCATCCTTCTCTTACCCTTTCTCTGAATTTAAATGCAACGTCAATTCCCATCTCTTATCTAATTGACTCCAGTTCTTTCTACATCATCCTGTATATCTTGTTCTTTTCCTTTCTCTCTACCTTCGCAACTGTCTTCACATCTGTGTTCCTATCCTTCTCTTGCCCTTTCTCTGACACCCTCTGTAACTGGTTCGTCTTTCTCTTCACTCTCCTCCTGTCTAAACTTTTACTTATGTAGCCCCCCCTCCCCGCGCATCAGTGGCGGTACCGCCTTGATTGGGGTGAAGCGATTAAAAAAAATTTGATATTTTAAACTGGATGTTAAATTTCTTAATCTTTAAAAAGTGGATAAACCTTTCTCTTTTGCCTTCCTCATGGGATTGAAACCAATCATTATCGGCCTCTCTAAAAAAGAAAAAAAAAGATTCTTCATAAATTCTCTTAAATGAAAACTGTACCGCTAGTGCTTTTGGGGGATTCAAATTTTTGGGGATTCAAATTTTTGGGGATTCAAATTTCCAAATTTCATGACTAATTTTATGTTATTAAAATTTAAAATGCGCTCCAGAGTAAAAATGAAAAAATGGTTGAGAAACACCGTCTTATTTTATGTACAACTGTATAAATAAACTGAAATATATTATCTATAGTATTGACATTGGGACTAAAATCCACATTTTTTTTTTTTTTTTTTTTTTTGAAATATTATAATCGTAATTTTTAAGTGAGTATATACACTACCGGCCATAATTATAATACCACCCCAGTTTTTTAAAAGAAATAATATATTTCATACACTTTTTAGTATTTATTGCCAGGTGGATAATTCTAAATGAAAATAGAATGGTTCTTTTGTTATTATTACTTTGCAAAATTTTACAAGGCAAAGAAGCAAAGATGAACTCGTCCGAATCACCCTAAATTTTCTTCATCTTTTTATTGATGAAAGTGCAATATAGGTAATCTAAACTTATTTATAAATGGAACTTTGTCTCTGTGTGTATGTCTGTGTGTGTGTCCGTAACCTATAGACTCCGAAACGGCTGAACCTACTTTCTTGAAAATTTACACAGTTGTACTATAAGCCTCTGCGAGTGTTCTTAGCTAGGTTTTTTGTCGAGGTACTCCCGATAAATATCGAAAATCGATAATCGAAAAAGTCGGGTTATAGAAGGAGTAGTTCGATTTTAATCAAATTTGATACACTTATAGACAAAGACATAAGAAACAATATTCACAAGTTTCAAGGTTGCAGTTCTTACAATAAGGCAGATAATCGATAATATATATATATATAAAAGGCAAGATGTTTGTGTGTCTGTCTGTTTATCTGTCTGTATGTCCTTTATACAAATCCACGATTTTTTCCGATTCTTACCAAACTTCACACAAATATTTATTAGGCTGAGTCTGAGCTCCAGAACCATGGATTAGTTTTAAAGCTTTCATTACATATATATATATATATATATATATATATATATATATATATATATATATATAAAATAAATTTCGATGTTCAAAACTGTTGAATGATCATTTCAACATGAAATCCCTAAGAGAGATTTCATATCTCATCGGCAACTACCACATTTCAAAATGAAATAAAAAAGAAATTCATTTTGAAATGTGGTAGAAATCAGGTTATAGAAGGAGTGATCCGATTTTAATCAAATTAGATACACACATAGACAAAGACATAAGAAACGATATTCAGAAGTTTCAAGATTGCAGTACTTACAATAGTGCAGAAAATCGATAATATGTATATATATATAAAAGGCAAGATGTTTGTGTGTGTGTCTGTTTATCTGTCTGTATGTCCTTTATACAAATCCACAATTTTTATCCAATTCTCACCGAACTTCACACAAATATTCTTTAGGCTGAGTCTGAGCTCTAGGTTCATGGATTAGTTTCAAAGCTTTTATTACACCCGAGCAACGCCGGGCTATACTGCTAGTTATTAAATATTTATAAATTCATTTGATGCACATGTTATTGTGCAGTATTAACAAAAGAACCATTCTATTTTCAATTACAATTATTCAGTTGGACAATAAATACTAAAAAATAGTATAAAATACGTCATTATTTAAAACACTGGGGTGGTCTAATAATTATGGCCGGTAGTGTATGAATGTGAGTATGGACATGTTTAACTGAAAAATAATTTCTATTTCATAACAATCGAATGGACTGAATATTGTTGTCATATCTGGTTTGGTGCTTCTGCTATGTACTAAAAGAATCTTAATAAAATCCAAAGAAGAATCTGCAATATTTTGCACTTAGCACCTGAAGAAGACCGGAGCGTTCAGCGGCCGAAACGTCGTAAACATAGCAGTAAAGATGAGGACAACAGTTCGAACAACGTAAATAATGTAAGAATTTATAATGTTTTAAATGGGTTGGATGTGTATATTTATATGTAAGAATCCTTCTACTCGGGTTTTTGTTAAACGTCAAAATTTGGAGTATTGAAATTCGATATAAATAACATAAATTATTGTCGAGGCACTGTTTATAATGTTGCATACCAACTTGGATGAAGACAACGAAGATAAAAACTTGGGACCAAAATGACGGGAGAACACCTCAAATTTCAAGACGTTATAATCTGCAACCAATTTGGCGGTAACCGAATGTTGATTATCTTTTTTTTTTTTTCTTTTTTTTTTTTTTAATCATATCACCCCGGGCAAGGCGGTAACGCCACTGATGTGCAGGGGGCTACATAGGAGTGAGAAGATTGGAAAAGAGAAAACCGGAAACCGCATCCTAAACAGGAAACAAGGGATGAGCCTCTTTACCTGTTCAATAGACGTGGGTGGAGTGTGAACCGGGCGACACAAGATAAACCGACGGAACATAAACTGGACACAAATTTCTACGCTGTAAAATTACAGACATCAACACGTATGTATAAAATATAAAAATGATATTTTAATCGTTCTTCGGTGACTTGGCGTAGAGTGTAGGGTGGTTTGGTTGGAGGTAGCGTACACGCATACCAGGACAGCGAGCGCTGTGCTCAGCTTCTGTGTTCTCAACACAACTGCTGTCTACAAACTGCAAAAATTTACTCTCTGTGACAACTGACGTCACTTAAATAGTTGTTCTCATTTTAATACCTGGCACGTCGCACTTCCAGTGCATTCTGTCCCACCTCGGTCGCAGACCTTTTTTAACCTCTGTTTGTCAAATCAAAATCTGTCACCAGCTGCAATTCGCACCCAGCGACATCTCCCTGCATCGCCAAGTGCAAAATATACTGCTTGGCTAAATTGCACACCGACCCAGCGAATATGCAACAGTAATTTGGCTGTTAAGAATAATCTCACGACTTTCATGAAAAGAATAAAATTTGGTTCACCGTGTCGTGGTCGTGCTTGACAATTTTTCTCTTCTTCTTCTTCTTCTTCTTCTTCTTCTTCTTCTTCTTCTTCTTTGTGCCTTGTCAACTTTCAGGACGTAGGCGATCATGGCTCTCCACGTCTCCCTATCCTTGGTGCCTCTTAGCGCGCTTTCTCCTGTTACACCACGCAACCCTCGTTCCGTCATCCACCTGCTCAGGCCCTTAAAATATGTTATATGCTGCTTTCCCTTGTATCTTTTTCCCTCTACCTGGTCTGTTAGTATCAGGTTCTCCAAGCCCTCCTTCCTAATTGCATGTCCCAGGAACTTTAACTGTCTTTTCCACTAATACTGAGCATCAGGAAAAGAGGGCCTTTTTCATCTATCTTACATATTTATAAGTCTATCATTCGTACTTGCATTGAATATTGCTGTCACATCTGGTTTGGTGCTTCTGATATCTATTTAAATAAAGATTCTTGATAAAACCCAAAGAAGAATCTGCAATGTTATTAAATGAGATAGCTCAGTATGTTACAGCATAATATGAACATACCAAGAATCTGTAATATTTTGTACTTGAAGAAAGCCGGAGCATGCAAAAACCGAAACGTCGTGAACGGCAATAAAGACGAGGACAATAGTCCGAATATGTAAATAATGTAGAAATCTGCACTGTTATCAAATGGGTCAGCTCAATATGTTACAACATAATATGCCCATACCAACTAAACCCCACGTGGAGAGAATTGCCCAAATGGTCAAGAGGGGAAATGCCAAAGAATCACCATTACTTGGGGAAGAACCCACGCACAAATCAAAAGCGTACCTAGAAAAAGCTCGATAGTAAGGGAAAGAAAAAGGCTTCAAAGGATGCAAGTTTTACTAATTAATCCATAGCCGGGAGGAGAATATGTGGATTCATACCTTTACCAAGGGTATTTGAGCCTAAGTGAATCTAACAAACCCAACGGGAATTGAAACTCAGCTCTCCAATTAACAATTCCGAGCCATTATCCATTACACCGCCCACACATCCAAGCTTAAAACACCTGGTATTCTTAAGCGGTCACCCATCTAGTTACTGGCTAGGCTCGATCTTTGATTATCTTTGATGATCGCTCGAAGATATAAATATGAACAGTGTTGTGGATTAGTTTTCGCATTGAAGGTTATAATCGTGCTATGTCGGTTGCTAATCGACTTAACGCACCCGAAATGTTAGGAACTTGGTTATCTTCCACTGAAAGCTGACTCCTTAGTATTCGGCTAACTGCCGACTAATATCAACTGACTAGTAATTATACTGAACTCTAATAGAATTCTAAAGAACTTTCTAGAACTTCTAAGAACTCCTTTGAATTTCCCAAGAGTTAACTTCCTGTTAGCTCTTATTAATATAGGAGGGAGAGTCCATTATCTGAAGAATATGTGTGTTTCACCATAACAGACATATAAGAGGGAGAGTTCATTATCTGAGGAATAGGTGTGTTTCATCATAACAGAAATATATGAGGGAGAGTTCATTATCTGAGGGATAGGTGTGTTTCACCGTAACAGAAATCTAGGAGGGAGAGTTCATTATCTGAGGAATAGGTGTGTTTCATCATAACAAATAGTTTAATGAAAACAGATATAAACTTGGTTATCGACGAAGATAATGTCAAAAACTTAAATAAGTTTTGTCAGGGGCTGGGGAGATCCCTCTTTTTGTTCACACATCTCTGTATCTTCTTCTATGTGCCATGTCCATTCGGGATGTAGGCGATCATAGCCTTCCGCATCTGCCTATCTCTTGTAGCTCTTAACACCCTTTCTATTCTTACTCCTCCAAAACCCTGCTCTGCCATTCATTTGCTAAAGCCCATCAAGTATGTCATACGTTGCTTCCCCTTGTCTTTCTTTCTCCTCTATCTGCCAAGTGAGCATCAGATTCTCCAAACCTTCCTTCCTCATTACATGTCCCAGGAACTACAGCTGTTTTTTCCTGATGTTAAGCATAAGTTTCCTTTTCTTTTCCATCCTCTCCAAAACCCATAACATTCTCGGCGTCCTTCTATGTCATTTTTATAATGCCATGTCCATTCAGGACCTAGACGATCATGACTCTCCACAGCTTCCTTTAATTTAATTCCTTTAATGGAATAGTTTCTTGTTACCTTCTTGGTTTTGAATTCAGATTAATCTTTATGATAGTCTACGCTACGATTTTTCCTTATTTTTATTTATTTATTTTATAATCTTTCACACTCAGTAACCCCTTGCGCCTTAGTGACTTCATTGCCTTGCTTGGGGTGAAATGATTAAAAAGAAAAACCTAACTCAGAGCTAGAAAAGAAATGTATTAATGCCTTTCCCAAGAACATTTGTGCGAAAGTAAATGTAACCAACTACATCAGAAATTGGAACTCGTATTTCCAATTGTCCACCACTCATACATTCTCATCAAAGCCTCTATGTTTTATTTTTACTCCCAACATTTTGCTTAGTTTTTTATGCATTCCATGCAATGCAATAACGCAGGAGGTTGCAAGCAGTGAGAACAATTTGTGCGAAACTAAATGCAACCAAGAAATTGGAACTCGTATCACCGATTGTCCACCACTCATACATTCTCATCAAAGCCTCTCTGCTTTATTTTTATTCCCAATGTTTTGCTTAGTTTTTTATGCATTCCATGCAATGCAATAACGCAGGAGGTTGCAAGCAGTGAGAACAATTTGTGCGAAACTAAATGCAACCAAGAAATTGGAACTCGTATCGCCGATTGTCCGCCACTCATACATTCTCATCAAAGCCTCTCTGCTTTATTTTTATTCCCAACGTTTTACTTAGATTTTATTACATTCTAGTAGCTACATTCTGTATGACTATAATTATGCTCACTTACTGCTTCGTAAACTATTAACCACTTTCACAAAGCTCGGTCGATGGCGTTCTGGAGCTATGCACTGATCAAAAGTGGCCGCTTATCTTTGAAGACAGATCGATATCAACTGGTTACAGCCTTCAGAAACAGATCAATAACCACATATGCGGAAAATAAGTAAATAAGTTCGCCTATCGCTGGTTACTGAAATAACAGTCAACCCGATAAGGATCAAACTTCAGCCGCCACGACAAGAATTGAGAGCATATCGAATAAAAAACACTTTTTACGCTTCACAAACTCGATAAATCCATTGATTTGGACAGCAAGTAACAACATGCATCAATCTGATATAATGATAAAGGCGAAGCACGAAAAATTGAATTAGCGAATCGCGTTCAAATTTCACTTTCCTCCCAATGCTTTTGGGGAAAGCATAAATGTATGATTTACTTAAGGCAATGTTTCTCAACCCCCCCCTTTTTTTTTGAGTGGGGTTCTTGTTTTTAACTTCAGGTCGCACTTTTTCATATTGTTTTAATCGTTTCACTCCAAGCAATGCGATAACGCAGGAGGTTGTAAGCAGTGAGAACAATTTGTGCGAAAGAAAATGCAACCAAGAAATTGGAACTCGTATCACCGATTGTCCGCCACTCGTACATTCTCGTCAAAGCCTCTATGTTTTATTTTTACTCCCGACATTTTGCTTAGTTTTTTATGCATTCCATGCAATGCAATAACGCAGGAGGTTGCAAGCAGTGAGAACAATTTGTGCGAAAGTAAATGCAACCAAAAATTGGAACTCGTATCACCGATTGTCCGCCACTCGTACATTCTCATCAAAGCCTCTATGTTTTATTTTTACTCCCGACATTTTGCTTAGTTTTTCATGCATCCCAAGCAATGCAGGGGGTTGCAAGCAGTGAAAGAGAATGAGAAGACTTTTTTTATATTAACCATTGATCTGGATAGATCGGGTGCTAACAATCCGGATGTGAAGCGATTTCGGGACTGTATTGACAAGTTCGATCTGGAAGGAAGATGACAGTAAGAACTTCCCGTCCCTAAGAAGTGTGCACACGTGCGAAGAGGAGACCAACGTTTACGCCGAAGAGAGTGCTCCTTCTCTCGTAAATACCGACTAACACTCAAATCCCTCTTACGAGTGACAGATGACCTCTCCGACGTCCAGGCGTTGTTCAGTAAGGTATTATATCAAGGGACTAGTGATGGGGATACATTCAAGATGGTCTGATTGGCAAGCTCGGTTTAACATGAGGCTCGTTCCATATGGCCTTGGGTGCCTGGTTTGAAATACTTCATTAATGTTGAGACATTACTAACCTGGCTGGTGATCTGAAGGGCCTTCTAGGTCAGCAAAAAAACTTTCTTCGACGGGCTTGGGAAGTTCCCCCAACTGCGTCCGCTGCGGTGAGTTGGTGAAGTTTTTTGTTCTTGAGACCATGGCCGTATCTGACTACCGGGCACACCGGGCACGGGTTCCGGCCGATCCGTGCAATCATAGTGAAAATCCGGGCAAGGAAAAATGTCTTCGTCAGAAATCAAACTAAACAATTTCACGAAGAAAGAAAGAAAGAAAGAAAGAAAGAAAGAAAGAAAGAAAAACGAAGAAAACATCCGAATGAACGCAATAAAAATCTGTTTGTTTATTATTAATTTTGGGAGAAAAGACTGGTTATACTCAGAAAGTCCGAACCCGATTTCCTGCATTCGTTCACGTTCTGTGCCTAATTTCCATTGGATGAGCCGAAAAAATCCGTAAAAATCATAGTTTCTGGAAACGGATGACACTGATGACCTCATCACGTTGTCAACTAATAAATCCGGGCAATTTTCTCTGTGCCTGGTGTTTTTTTAGCATCAGCTACGGCCCTGCTTGTTCAAATTGTAGCAATGTCATTAACTAAGGCTGAGCACTATGTGTTCTTGTACTTGCTAGGTGTTATGTGAGTTGTGACATAGACGACGCAATGGAAGAAATTTTATGAAGACGAGAAGTTTATGTCTTCCCAACTGATCTTGTTCTTTAAGCATAAGATCAGAAAGGTGACAAGTCTCTTCATCAGAATTAGACAAAAGGTGGGTGAGTCTTATGTGTTTCTGCAGAGTAAAAGAAGCCGACTTAGAGGGGCATTTTGATGCTTATTAGCCATCAGCATTTTGCCAACATTGGAAACCCCGTCCAAAATAGGTTAGTTTGTAGGGATAAGAAAAGAATTAAAATCAACTCTCTTCTTCACTGTTACAAAAATTCACAACGACGTGTGAAATCCCGGTTTTTCCCAAATAGAAAAAGGTTGACCATGTACTTGAAACCAGATTTCGCAAGTCGGTGTTAAAATGGTTTGTAACCAATGGGAGCGACTAAAAAGACCAAAAAGAACTTCGAGAGTAAGTGCGAAAAATCTAGATTACAATAAAAGGTCTTCATCAGCGTCAGTCAGTCAAAGAGTCAGATGGGAGCCGCGAGACGAAACATCTAAAATGTAGCTTCAACATCAAGCGACTCGGACATTGTCCTATTTCTCTTTCTCCTTATCTCTTTCAACAATTACTAGTACGAACATTTTCTACATTGCTTGATGCCTTTAACTTTCTCATTGAACACGAAATCTAGCCTTAACTTCTTAACAATGTTCCTAATTGCACATTAACTTCTACAACTTGTGTTATTCCACCTTTTAATAAATTTCTATTTTAAAATGCAAAATGTATATTTTATTCTTACACTATTCCACACAATTCCACATCTTCCAACTTGCTGACAACCAACTTTTTGACAACGATGAAAACCTTCTGATAATTCTTCTGGTGATTATTCTAGATAAAACCTGCAAGGTGTAGGGAGTTTCGGTTATGTCTGACACAAGGCCGAATCAAAGAATCATTAACCAGCCTCTATAGCTTCAAGTTTAGGTTTGTATTACTTTTAGAGATGTACAGGATGTCCATATATATATATATATATATATATATACACACACACACACACAGAGAGGGTGTCCATAGAGTCCGTGTGCCCTTTAAAAAATTTACAACTTTATTTGTATTTGTGATAGAAGTAATCTGTAAAAAATGAGCTCGAACAATTAAACTTGAAAGATAATAGTGTTTCAACAAGATGGAGCTCCTTGTCACTTTGCCCTGCGTGTTAGACAGTTTCTAAATCAGGAATTTCAGATGGATCGGAAAGGGTGGACAATTTTATTGGCCTCCACGTTTGACAGATTTGACTCCATTAGATTTTTTTTCATGTGAAAACAATTGTGCATACAAACAAACCTTGTTCATTAGAAGATTTGAATGCTAAAATAACTAATGTGATTTCAGGCACAACTGTAAATCAGTTATGTTTTCCGTGAACTGCAAAATCGTATTACCCTTTGTATTGCTAATTATGGAGGACATGTGGAAACTTAAATAAAATTTCAATAAAACCTTAAAAAGTATAGATTTACTTCTTTCTAATCCTTTTTACAAATTATTTCTATCGCAAATACAAATAAAGTTATGAATTTTTAAAGTATACACGAATTTTACGGACTCCCTGTAGGCTCATTGGCCTTTTTTATTTTTCTTCCCCGCTTTCTGTAGTTTAATTCGCCATCTGCTTCTCTGTTTGGTAGCAAGAAATGTTAGTTCCCTGGTGGATGCGGGACACTTTTCGTTTTGCGAGTGTAATTTTAATTTATTTATTTTATTTGTTGTCATATCTGGATGAGTGTGTAATTGTGTATGGTTATTCAAGTGATTGTTTTTAATTTATCGAAGTGCCGCATAAATTTCGTTTAGTGAACTGATATTTCTGATTTTAGCGGAGTTTTATTACTAACGCCATTTTGTTTTGGTCCTTGTATATATAGTTGCTGTAGATTCCGGAAATGGGAACCGCACAAAATAAAGAAACAACAAACAAAATTTGAGATCGAAAAATAAGTATATTAAACATAAAGAATACAAACTTGAACGCAGGTTAATAATCCAGGAATACAGTTAGTAAGACTGATATATACTATGTCACTGAAGTGAATCCGTAGTAGAATTAGTATGTTCACGTCGGAAGCTAACGAGTGCTGTATAATAATATTCTGCTGAGTGGAGCTCAGAGCTACTATGAACTACAGACGCTGTATCTCTCGGTATCTCTCGGTATCTTTCGGTATCCTTCGGTACCTAACGATGTCTCGCGGATCTCTCGATGTCTGACGTCTTGCTTTATGGCAGGAGTATATGTATATTCTAGAGGAGTCTATTATCCTAGAAAAAGGGGAGACCCCAAAACAATTGTATTGTGCATAGTAGAAATATTAATCGGTGTTTTCATTTTTAAAAGTTGTTAATTTATACCCCACTCCCAACAGACAAATTGTACGTATGGGACTAATTAGGACTTCATAGAGTCTTTGATGTATTATAGTATTTGTAGTAGAAATGTGTAAGAATGTAGTGTTTTAGTGCAGGGTATATTGTATAGTTTGGGTCAGTGAATGCGGCTAGCTAAGTTTTTTAAAATAGGACAGATAAAGACCAGCATTCTCCAGTCCCATTTTGACCTTGTTTTACATTAAGATCGTTAACTATAAAGAAACTACGTATACTACTACGGATTTCAGCCAGACGACGTCGCCTTCAAGCGATATTATATTTCTTCGTTGTGATATTTTCGTTCAACACAACAAAGACATAACAATCTCTATTCTGATTAGTTAAATTGAACACACACATAAATTCTAATGTCTTCCCATATTTATAAATAACAATCATATTGGTTCTTCTATTTAAATGAAAATCATTTTCACATCTATGATCTAACATTGCCGGATGACGGGATAGAAATCTCGAAACAGAAATTTCCGTGTCGCAATGTATTTTTAATTAATAAACAAATTTAATTATATATATATATATATATATATATATATATATAATCGTGTCACCCCAAACAAGGCATTTTACTGCCACTGTTGAGCAGGGGGTTTCATAGGAGGTAAGTTATGAGAAAGGGTGACAGGTTACAAGGGGTGTCAGGAAGAGTGTAGGAGAAGGATGAGAATACTGATGAGAGTGGAGTGGACGAAGAAAGGAGCATGAGAGAGAAAGAAAAGATGCAAGTTAGTGAGATAGGAGATGACTATTGACTTTACATATAAATTCTGGGAGATTGTAGCTGTCATGGAAGCAAGTAAACAGAAGGGAATTCCACAGGCGGGAATTGCGAGAAAAGAAGCTGATGGAATAAAATTTGCGTTTACATTTCATTGGTTTCACCGTAAAAGAGTGGAACCTAGTTGCTAATCTTGTGGCTCGAGTAAATTCCTTTAAAGGGGGTACCAGTGAGCTAAGTTCATCGGAGCAGAAGCCGTGGAAGTTATTGTTGAAAAGACACAGGGAGGCCACATTGCGCTCGTGAGAAAGTGACTGTATCGGAGCTGCCAAGTCAGGATTACATTACAGATTTTCTGTTGGATTTTGTCAAGGATCCCTAGGTGGATAGCAGGAGCACCCGACCAGATATGGCAGCAGTATTCAATGCACGGGGAGATGCTAAGTCAGGATCGATCACATAACAGATTCTCCGTTGGATTTTGTCAAGAACCCCTGGGTGGATAGCAGGAGCACCCGACCAGATATGGCAGCAGTATTCAATGCACGGGGAGATGCTAAGTCAGGATCGATCACAGAACAGATTCTCCGTTGGATTTTGTCAAGAACCCCTAGGTGGATAGCAGGAGCACCCGACCAGATATGGCAGCAGTATTCAATGCACGGGGAGATGCTAAGTCAGGATCGATCACATAACAGATTCTCCGTTGGATTTTGTCAAGAACCCCTAGGTGGATAGCAGGAGCACCCGACCAGATATGGCAGCAGTATTCAATGCACGGGGAGATGCTAAGTCAGGATCGATCACAGAACAGATTCTCCGTTGGATTTTGTCAAGAACCCCTAGGTGGATAGCAGGAGCACCCGACCAGATATGGCAGCAGTATTCAATGCACGGGGAGATGCTAAGTCAGGATCGATCACAGAACAGATTCTCCGTTGGATTTTGTCAAGAACCCCTAGGTGGATAGCAGGAGCACCCGACCAGATATGGCAGCAGTATTCAATGCACGGGGAGATGCTAAGTCAGGATCGATCACATAACAGATTCTCCGTTGGATTTTGTCAAGAACCCCTAGATGGATAGCAGGAGCACCCGACCAGATATGGTACCAGTATTCAATGCACGGGCGGATGGTAGATTTGTATATGTACAGGATTGTTTCAGACGAGAAAAACTTCCTGACTCTGCACAGAGAACCGACATTCTTAGCAGCGGATTTAGTTATGGATTCTATATAGTAATTCTACTTGAGATCTGTTGTGAGAGTTAACCCAAGGAGGCGCAGTGTTTTACTTTCAGGGAGACTAGATTGATCCATGATAAAAGGGGGTAGAAGCGATTGTCTGTGGTGGTTAATAGATAGATAGCAGCTTTGTTTTGGAAGCATTGAAATTCACGAGCCATTTTTTACCCCAGTCCACCACGGTTTGGAGGTCCTTTTCGAATATATATATAATTATAATCATATAATTAAATTTGGCAACTTTTGTAGTAGCCAAATTTCATAAATACCCTGACCTGAAATGCAATAAACATAATAACAACAATAACAATAAAAAGAGAAAGAAAAATATCATTTGGTAAACACGGCCATTTAACCGAATTATAAGTATTAGGTTAGGGAATAAATTCCTAAAATTAATTGAAAAACACTTCCCTAAAAATAACCCTCTTAGCAATTTTTAACAGAAACACACCGAAATTAAGCTATAGCTGTAGTGTGTAGAGGGGTTAAGAAGTCCCTTAAACAAATAATAAAAAGAAAAATGCACTACAAATAAAGTAAAATAAACTTTTGTTTATTTTCGCAAAAAAATAAAAGAATTATTTTTTTGTACAAAAATGAAAGCTGTAAAAAAAGGAAGAAAGAAAAGAACTGGGAATGTGAGAGGGAAAGGTAGGACGATGTGTAGCGAGCGAGATGAGAGAAAGAGAGGGTGAAAGAATTTTCACTGATACGTGATACTGCCTGGTGTGTGAACTGCTGAATTCTCTCTCTGTGTGCGCTGTGAGCTGTCCGTGTGCCCTTTTGGTGTCAGCTAGTTGCTTCTCCCTCTGGTCTGTTGAGAGTTTCTACCTTCCTTTTATCTGAATGGTGAGGCTCCGGGGAGATTAAGAAATGTGTTTCTTATGTCGAGCCCTGATTTGTCAAAAAATCATATTTTTATCATGTGGTGTACTTTCCACTACGTCCGAGCTTTTGGGTGCGCCGTCCTTGTTTTTGACCCCACAGGAGTGAATTCCCGCGCAATTGTATTTTTCTGCGATACACGTGGTGTGAATTAATTTTTATTGTGTGTGTGTGTGTGTGTGTGTGTGTGTGTGTGTGTGTGTGTGTGTGTGTGTGTGTGTAAAATCAAAATAAGAAACGGCACAAGTGATAACCTTGAGACGATCATCAAAAACATGATCATAGAATTTTAAACAGAGAATTTTAAATAGACATAACAACCTAAACTATAAACAACACCCTAAAAAGCTAACGATCAAAATAAAAATAATTGCCGAAAACCTATTGAGTGTCCATTAGCAAATAAATGTCTAACTGACTCTATAGTCTACCTATGCACTATTTCCACCATGGAAAATCCCACAGTAATAAAATATATCGAGTGTACCAAGAATACTTTTAAGACTCGCCATTACTTTAACAACTTTTTAATAATAAAACTTATCGCAATAGCACATCACTTTCTACTTATTATTAGCAATTAAAGATGCCAATAAAAAACCCTACGGTAAAATGAAAAATATTTAAAAGAACCAGAACTTGTAAATCTTTACATGAGTCACGTTTTCTATGTTTACAAGAAAAATTAACAAATTATCAAATTCCCAAAACTAAACTTAATAAACGTAGTGAAGTAACTTCCATTTGTCATCATCGTTTAAAACATACCCTAAAATATAGTTAATTTTAAAATATAGTAAAATATAAAATTTATTTTAAATTTTGAAATATAGTTAAAATATAGTTTAAATTTTAAGCTTTATAATATAGTTAAAGTATTAAAAGTTTAAATTTTAAATATAGTTAAAATATAGTTACTATTTTAAAAAAACATATGGTCAAAAATTTTAAAGTTATTTTAAAAATATAGTTAATTTTTAAAAACATAGTTAATATATTGCTAATTTTTTAAAATATAGCTAATTTTTTCCCTAAAATATAGCTAATTTTTCTTGCTATAATATAACTAGACATCTACAAACAAGCCCCTAGCATACATTGGTTTTGATTATTTAATTCGTTACAGCTTAACCGATAGATTGAAGTGTAGGGAACTGGTTAATGCTTCTTTTGTTCGGCCTTGTGTATTTCTTAACTGAACTCCCTACAGCTTAGATGATTTGTGTTTAGTTATAATCATCAAAAGGGTTTTCATCAGAAGGTTGGTTGTCGGCAGTTAGAATGTGTGGATTAGTGATGAAGAGTGGAATAATAAAATATACACTTTACATTTAAAATAGAAATTTATTGTAAGAAGGAATAACAAGAGTTATAGAAATTAATATACAATTAGAAACATTAAGAAGTTAATGATAAAGTTCGTATTCAATGATGAGGTTAAAGAATTAAAAGTTCGCACAAACTATTTGAAGCAGTAATTGTTGAGATAGATAGATAGATAGATAGATAGATAGATAGATAGATAGATAGATAGATAGATAGATAGATAGATAGATAGTCTGTGTTTTCTCACATCAGCACGTGCATAAATGAATAAACAAATAAATAAATAAATAAATAAATAAATAAATAAATAAATCAAGTGCTTCAAGTGCTTATCCTAATTTGATATGAATTTGCTCCGGGGTTCTCTCTTTGATACTTAAAATTAGCTTCTTATATATATATATATATATATATATATATATATATATATATATATATATATATATATAAGAAGATAATTTTATATAATCTACTCCCCTTATCAAAATTCTGTTTTAATAAAGAAAAAAATAATTTACCAATTTTGGTTTTAACTTCCAGGTTGAAGTGGGGATTAAACCAAATAATTCTCCTACTCCTGTTTTTATTCTTCGCAGTTTTAGTGTTAATGTATTCTAGATTATCCTTATGTCCACTTTTAATTAAAGCTTCCTGGTATGCTTGTTTATGCTTATTGAATATGTAAATATTAGACGAATTGATAGATAGTCTATTTGCAATGCCTTTAGGAATGCTTTTCATGATGTGGTTGGGATGGATTAGACTTTGTATTAACGTATATCAGTTTATGGTTTTCTTTAGTATACGGTGATACCGTATCATTAATAATATTTAATGTTACATCTAAGTAATGAACTATTTTTAAATTGTTTTCTATCTCAATAGTAAATCCGTGTCTTTTAAAAAACCAGTGTAACTTCTTTCTTAATTTATCGCATTTCTGTGGGTTGCTACGGTCAACTATTACTAACCCATCATCACGGTATAATCCGTGATTGTGGAAGTCAATATGTTCGTTTAATTTATATAGAAGAAGGGAGCCAACTAATTCGGCCACCTCTGCTCCGTCATGAGCCCCCATAGGGTTGTCAAATCCATTGGCGTCATTCTTTTGAGCCCTTAATGAATCATAGTAATGTAGTAGGGTTCTACGGGAGTGTCTAATTATTTAGATCGCATCTTCAGATATTTCGTTATATTGTTTAGCTAAATTTATCGCTTCATTAAATATGTTTTCGGTAATGGAAGGATAAAATTCTTTAATGTCGTATTTGATGAACGAACAATGTTTGTTTTTCTCATATTGTTGGAACCATTTCATGCAGTCCCCAGTCGACTGCCATTGATTTAAGTTTGTAAATAGTGTGAGATTTTTACATATTCGTTGCAATATAATCTTGCTTATTTTGCCTAATTCAGTTTTAGTAGGATTTAAAAGTTTAAATTCGGGGTTGTTAGGAAAGGTACTTTTGTGACCTTTAATAGTAAGGAAACATTGTTTTCAGGCTATTTTTTCTACTCGATTAATTAAATTAAATTTACTTACTAAATTGCTAGCCTCTTGATTGATTTTATTTTCCGTATCAGAGGGCACTTTTTTGTAGTGTTTATACTCGGTGGGTTTTTCGAGACGTGTTCAAAGATAGATTTACAGTTATATATATATATTTACGCTCTCACACCCTGATGGAAGAATGGGAAACGTAAATATATTTACGCTCTCACACTGTGGAAGAATGGGAGACTTTGAAAAACAGTAGCTACTCTGGCATGTACGCATCGCTCATTCACTAATGAATTAAATCACTCTGGCTATTGGGCGTGTATAATGATAATACTCATGCTAAAAAAGTCTGCCTTCTTCTACCGAGCGCCCATATCCCAGAGGTAGAATCGCCAACTGACGCCAATTCGATCGGGTTTCAATCCTGGTTTAAAAGCAATCGGAGTCTAACCGTACTGATGAACTGTGATACAGCGAAACATATCTGTCTGCGGATGACGATATATATATATATATATATATATATATATATATATATATATATATATATATTCTATGGCAAGAAATAAGCGGAAATTTAATGACGTACTAAACACAAAGAACTAAAACAAATAACCGGTTTCGTCTCAGATCTCCTCAGTTTTTTTTTCATTTTCTGGGAAATTTATTCTTAAAAGTAAAAGAAAATTCTAATGATAGGGGTGAAAAAAGATGAAAAGAGCTAGAGTCCAATCACATTCAAACCCAACACACATTCTCTCTGCTTGCAGAGAGCAGGCTTTCGAGATTTGATGTAAATGGGCTCCAGAACTTTTAAATGATATATGGATGGCGACTTTGACAAAATTGAAAAACAATCGCCACACACACACACACACACACACACACACACACACACACATATATATATATATATATATATATATATATATATATATATATATATATAATTCGCTAAATTTGCCGCCCCCTGTATATATCAGGATATGATGAAAGGTTCATCATGACCCGAACTTCTCAAAATCTGACCAAATATTTGACAAAGGTTCCATTTTTGATCACGACAGAAACAATTTCAGCACTTGGTCATAATCATAATTCCGTTTATAAAGTTTACAGACGATATACCATCAGGCTTTTTTCAATTCATAAGAATCATCGAATAATTTCATCATTTATTCTTGCCCCTGTTAGCTGAAGCACTTGCCCAATACCTCTGGAATTATATTGTCCAGTGTATCTTGAAAATTGAATTCAAACTTATTGACTACAAATTAGCTGCAAAATATCTGACATATTGATATTTACTAAATACTTCGCACATATCCTTCTACCAGCATCGGAAATGTTTACAAACACTTAATCGCAGCTATAGTTACAATCAGGAAGTTAATTAAACCTTTTGTAAATAAAGAATCATTGTTCGAATAAAATTTGGAAGAAAACGCGCTAGGAATTTAGGTTTTACTTTTATAGCACCACTGAAAAATGTTTGAAAGCCATAAAACTAGCTACCTCCACGCAATTGTCAAAAAAAAACAGCATAGCAAAAGGCTCAAACAATAAAAACTAAGTTTTGTCATCGAAATGTTTATGTGTGGTGCTACCGAGCAAGGGAGCGACCGGATGTTTGCCCTCAGAGGCCCAGAAAGCAAATGAGTAAAATTGGTCTTTGCGCATCTGGGCTCCACGCATAAGTTCCGGAGGTAAACCAAAAATAAATAAATATCAAATTCCTTTTGCGGACCTGTAGCGGAACTCTAGATCCTAATTGGTCATCAAATCGCAAAATTCAAAATACGTCTCCTGTTGCACCATATAACCCTCGTTCCATCATCCACCTGATCAGGTCCTTCAAATATGTTATCTGCTACTTTCCCCTGTCTCTTTTTCCTCTATCTGGCCTGTTAGTATCAGGTTCTCCAAGCCCTCCTTCCTCATTGCATGTTCCAGAAACTTTAATGCTCAGTATTAATTTCGTTTTCGTTTCCATCATTTCTAAAACTTCGTCATTGCTCACATGCTCGGTCTATGATATCCGCAGTATCCTTCTGTAGAACAACATTTCAGCTGCTTCAAGTTTTTCCTTTATCTTCGAAGATATTATCCAACATTCACTGCCATATTGAAGAACCGACATCACATATCAATCCAGTACTCTCGCCTTTCTTTCTAGTGAAATTTTCCTGTTTCTTAATAATTTACTCAACTTCTGGAATGCTTCTTTCGCTATGCCAATTCGCCTTCGGATCTCAGTGTCGCACTTTCCGTCTTCTGTTAGAAAACTTCCCAGGTATTTAAATTTTTGTAACTGCTTGATTTTAATATCCCCCACCTGTCTTTGGCATTTTGGGCTGCCCTTTTTGCTGATGACCATGTATTCGGTTTTCTTACAGTTTATTTGTAGTCCTTTCTTGTCACTCTCTTCAGCTATCTTCTGTAGGAGGTCTTGTAGTTTGCTTTCCGTGTCTGCAATCGGCACTGTATAATCTGCATACCTTATGCTGTTCAAATTGTGGCCCCCGATGACACATCCCGGCATAACATTTAGGGTCCTCAGAATAGTCTTGCTGTACAAGTTGAACAGATCCGGTGAAAAGACACATTCTAGTCTTACACTACTTTCCATCTTTTTATATCGGCTGAATTCGTTACCTGTCCGTATGCAGGTGGTCTAATGCCAGTAGGTTCGTGATTTTTTTTAATTGTTTCACCCCAAGCAAGGCAATATTGCCACTGATGCACAAGGGGGCTACATAAGAGTAAAAGTTTACACAGGAGGAGAGTGAAGAGAAAAAGGTAGAGAGAAAGGAAAAGAACAAGATACATGGGGTGATGTAGAAAGGTGTGGAGTTAAGTGGATAGGAGATGGGAACTGACTTTGCATTTAAATTCCTGGAGGTTATAGCCGTCAGGAAAGCAAGTTCTGTAGGAGGTCTTGTAGTTTCCTTTCCGTGTCTGCAATAGGCACTGTATAATCTGCATAACTTATGCTGTTCAAATTGTGGCCCCCGATGACAAATCCTGGCATAACATTTAGGGTCCTCAGAATAGTCTTGCTGTACAAGTTGAACAGATCCGGTGAAAAGACACATTCTTGTCTTACACCCCTTTATATCTTTTTATATCGGCTGAATTCGTTACCTGTCCGTATGCAGGCGGTTTGCTGCCAGTAGGGATTCTTGATTTCCCAAATATGTCGAGGCTGCCAAGCATCTCCATCAATTCTTTGTGGCGTATTTTGTCAAACGCCTTTGCGTAATCAATAAAACATAGGTACAAATCCTTCTTCATTTGTATTGCCCCTCCAGGGAGCATCCTAATCACAAATATGGCGTTCCTTGTTCCAGTGTCTTTGACGAAACCGCACTGTTCTCGTCCTATATCTGGCCTGATTCTGCTTCTCGCTCTATTCATCAGGATTCAGACGATCAGTTTTGTTACATGGCTCATTAAACTGATGGTTCTGTGGAGTTGGCACTCGTTTGCTCCTGGTTTCTTAGGCAGCTCTATGAAAATCGACTTGCTGAGGTCATCTGGTATTACACCACTATTATAAATTTAATTTATTATTTCTGTAATTTTCTCAATGCCAAATTATTCCAGGGCTATCATTAGCTCTATGACTATGCCGTCTGGTCTAGCTGCTTTGTTTCTGTTCATTTTGGCTGTTGCAGATTCCAATTCAGACTTTAATATTTCCGGTCCGTCCACATCTTTGTGTATTATCGGTTGCTCTTTCTTGTCGTAGAAAAGATCTTTTATATATTCTTCCCATCGTTGCAATATTCCCTCTTTCTCCAATATTGTTCCATTCTTGGATTTTATACATCCTGCTGAAGAGCAGGTTTCTTTGTCCTGTCAGTTCTTTTATTTCTTTATGCATGTCTGCTTTATTATGCCTGCTCAGTCTCTCTACTTTTGCACATTTGTCATTGAGCCATTCTTCTTTAACCTGTCTGCATTTTCTCCTGATTCCTTGTGTAGTACCCTGTACTCCATTCCATGTCTTCATATCATTTCCTGCCTCCTTTGCATAATGTGGAAAATCTCTTCAGTCATCCACTCGTTTTTTCTTCGGCGCCTGATTTCCTTTGGGGCAATGCTGTTTGCTGATGTCACTATCGTTTCCTTGAGTGAGTCCCATTTCGTTTGTCCTTTTCGAATTTTTTCTTCATATTGGATTTTCACGCTGTTAGTGTATTCTTTCTGTAGTCTGAGGTCATTCATGAGCATATTGTATATCAGTTTTGGTGCTGCACTAGGCTTCTTCAATCTCCAGAGTTTCACCTTTAGTTTGCAGATGACTGGGACGTGGTCGCTTCCACAGTCGGCGCCTGGATAGGCTTTGCTTTGAACCACTGCGTTTCTGAATCTCCTGTTTATGGTTATGTAGTCTATCTGGTTTTTTGTGTCGCCTCCTGGGCTTCTCCATGTCCATAAACGTCGTGGGTGTTCTTGAAACCAGGTGTTAGTTATTACCTGGTCATTTACTGTGTCTCCATTGGACCCATTTTTCTCCTCGTTCGTTGAGGATTCCTAATCCAAAGTTGCCATACCTTCCCTCTCCTTGCCTACTTTAGCATTCAAATCTCCCATGATGATTCTAATTTCTTGGCTTTTACGTTGAGCCTTGGCATTGTCTAGAGTGGAGTAAAAAGATTCTATTTCTTCCTCAGTGCTTTGCGTTGTTGGTGCATAGACAACTACAATTGCTATGTTGAACAGTCTCCCTTTCAGTTTGGCCAGGAGAACTCTTTCAGTCTACAACGAATAAATCTTTTCTTTTAGGTGATTATTGTTTAGATTGTGATTAGACTGTTATGGTATGAGATGGACGTATGTGCTGTACAGCTTCAGAAACGTGAGGTGATGGATTTAACCTTTTTCTTTTGATCTTGTGTGTTTTTGATCTGTGTGTGTGTGTGTGTGTGTGTGTGTGTGTGTGTGTGTGTGTGTGTGTGTGTGTGTGTGAATATATTCTATAAATGTTTTCACTTTGTTTCAGATCAAGCATGGATGTCTCTTTGATCTTTGTCGTTAAAAATATAAGCATCCCATTAGACATCCTGAAAATTTCTCCTCCAGGTGAATCGCAGAAATTTCTGTTGTGTTCCAATGGTCAGTCACATAATTATCCTTCTTTTTTTTCTTCCTGTGAATGTGCTATCATTTTTAGTTAATAAACAAAATGCCCATAACTAAAATATAAAAACCACTGTTAAAAAGCCGCCATATTGTAAAAAGATTCTCTTATTAATTTTATTTGTGTAGTTTAGATTAAAATTTATCATTTCGCTTGGTTTCGTTTCACCGACGTGAATTGGCAAAAATGTGAATTTTTCCCGACAATAAAATAAATTCACTTTGCTTGGTAACTCACTAATTTTAATCTGTTTCTTTGTTTTCTTAGTTTCCTGAGAGGGACTTCTCTGCCGCTCTTAATCCTATGATGAATCAGTAACGGATCTCCTGACTTTAACTGTTAAATCTTAGCATTTTCTTTTCAGTTGGAATAGATAAGCACTCCTATCGTTCGGTTCATACGCCTCCTTCTTTTGAACAGGAGTAGAGGCTCGTCCTGTGTTTCCTGTTTAAGAAAGGTCTCCGATTATTTTCATCAGTGGTATACATACCAACTTTTGCAGTGTGGAATCGTTCCTCCACGAAAGGTCCCCAGACATCCTAGCTCTCTGCAAAACTAAACTTAAGCCTACAATCCCCTCCTCTGATTTCTCGATTCCTGGTTACCTTCCCCTCTTTAGGAAGGACTATAATGTCCTCATGAATATCAGAGAACGTCTCCCTCTGGTTAAAGTGATTTCTCTTGAATCTTTAGACCACTCGTACACCTCTCTCTCTCTCTCTCTCTCTCTCTCTCTCTCTATCTATCTATCTATCTATCTATCTATCTATCCAAGTCCATTCAATATCTATCTATCTATCTATCTATCTATCTATCTATCTATCTATCTATCTATCTATCTATCCAAGTCCATTCAATATCTATCTATCTATCTATCTATCTATCTATCTATCTATCTATCTATCTATTCCTTAATCTTATCTATCTATCTATCTATCTATCTATCTATCTATCTATCTATCTATCTATCTCAGTCCTTTCTGAATACATCTATCTATCTATCTATCTATCTATCTATCTATCTATCTATCTTAATTCTCTACCGCTTCCCTTCCTCCGGGATGATCCAAGCTAGATAGTATTTCAAATAATACAGACAGGATCATTTCCCCTCACCCGTTCGCTAATATATTTCTGTTCGGTGACTTCAATGCCCACCACGGCATGTGGCTGAAAAACTCTGACACTGATCTTGCTGGCGTCCATACCCTGAATTTCTCAATAACTCAGTCTGTGACGCAAGTAGTGAATTTTTCCACGCGTTTCCCTAATAATACTGAAGGATACGCTTCCCTTTTAGTTCTCAGCTTCACTTCTATTCTTGACTTTTGCCATGCTATGCAGCTCTGCTTTCTTTGCAACTCTGATCATACTGTGATTTCCGTTAGAATCTCTTTCCCCTTCCCCTCTTTCCAGGAACCTCCTATCAGAATATCTTACTGCCATTAAAGAGCGGACTGTGATTCCTCGATTTCCTTTGTGATGTTCCTTGGAACAAAGATTTTAGTCTCTCCGTTGAAGACTGCGTCTCTGAGGTCTCCTCCTGGATGAAAGCCGGCATCGATGCTTTCATCCCCAGCCCTACGCTTTTCCTAATCTTCATCAATGATCTTCCTGATGTAATCAGTTTCCTAGTAGGCATCTATACAGATGACACCACCATTTACTCTCGTCTCAATAAAAATCTGTCAAGGCTGACAAAGTAAATCTTGCTTCTGCTCTTGGAAAGGACCTCCAATCTGTGATGGATTGAAATAAGAAATGGCTCGTAAATTTTAATGCTTCCAAAACAAAGCTGCTCTTCTTTAACCACCATAGAAAAACTTTTGTGCCTTTCATCAGTATGGATCATCTAGTCTTCCAGAAAGCCATACACTGCGCCTCCTTGGCCTCACTCTTTCAGCCGTCCTCAAGTGGAATGACTGCATCCAATCAATAACTACATCTACCGCTAAGTAGGGTTTTGTCGCTATGACGGACCAGGAAGTTTTTAACGTCAGAATCCATCTTGCACTTTTATAAATTTACCATTTGTCTATGCATTCAATACTGTTGCCATATCTGGACGGGTGCTTTTGCTACTCATCTCGGGATTCGCGACAAAATCCAAAGATAGATTCGCAATGTAACCGATCCCGATTTGGCAGCTCGACTTAAGTTACTTTATCACCGTCAAGACATGGCTTCCCTCTGTCTTTTCTATAAATATTTTCGCGGCTTCTGCTCTGACAAACTTCATTCTTTGGTGCCCCGATCACATGAATTTTGTTGTGCTACTAGATTGGCAACTAGGTCTCACCCTTTTATCGTCAAAATAGGCAAATGTAACCGCCATTTCTACGCTATCAGTTTCTTTTCTGGCACTTTCCGCACTTGCTTACCTGATAGTCACAATCTCCAAAAGTTTAAATGCAATGTCAATTCCCATCTTCTATCTCCTTGATTCCCATCTTTCTTTTATCCTTTCCACGACATCACCTGTAATTTGTTCTATTTTTCTTCTCCCTCTCCTCCTCGCACTGTAACACTATGCGCCACCATTGCCTTGCTTCGAGTGAAACGATATATATATATATATATATATATAGATAGATAGATAGATAGATAGATAGATAGATAGATAGATAGATAGATATAAACTGTTAAATATAAGAGAATGAATGTCTGTTATGTTTAATCATGAGCCGTTCTAAACGTCATATTTTGGCTTTAATTTCAGTTGAAAATAAAGACAAAAATTCTCCAACATTTGGATAATTTTTTATTAATTTGTTTCTAAGCTTTCGGCTCACATGAGCCATCTTCAGAGAGGTTATTAAGACGGCATTACAT
The DNA here is from genome assembly GCA_037127315.1 of Ascarosepion bandense. Classification (NCBI taxonomy): domain Eukaryota; kingdom Metazoa; phylum Mollusca; class Cephalopoda; order Sepiida; family Sepiidae; genus Ascarosepion; species Ascarosepion bandense. The sequence continues at coordinate 944,984 of JBBBDQ010000999.1, forward strand.
TGCATTTGACTACATAGTTCTGTTGTCATTTCGCGCTATCACGCGGTGTGACGTCATAAAACCGCATTGCAAATTTGCGAACTGCGTTTGTTATTTTTGGTAACTATTGCCGTTGCCTAGCGGAGTTTTATGTCAACACAAAATAAAATCGTCGGTGATGGTGGATGTTATTGTATTACCGTCTTAATAACCTCTCTGAAGATGGCTCATGTGAGCCGAAAGCTTAGAAACAAATTAATAAAAAATTATCCAAATGTTGGAGAAATTTTGTCTATTTTAAACTGAAATTAAACTCAAAATACGACGGTTAGAACGGCTCATGATTAAATATAATAGACATTCATTGTCTCTTATATTTAACAATATATGTTTAGAAAATTATTTGCTGCCTCGATACACTATATATATATATATATATAGTACTGTGCAAAAGCATTAGGACAAGAGCTATTTTATCTTTTATGAGGCATCAAAATAAAGTTTAAAATGCCCCCTGTCCTAACACTTTTACACACAACCGTTAGTGTGCAAAAATATTAGAACAGGGGTGATTTTCCTAAAAACCTCACTGAAATTCAAATACAAGGTGAAAAGCCAAGTAAATTGCTAATAAATATTGATTATTTAAAACTAGGTGAAAAAGAAATGTATTAAAAAGAAGTTATATTTAATTTTTCCTATTTTCTATAAAACAAGTTATTTTGAAACTACTCTATTGAACATCTATAGGATATTTTGAATAAAAGAGAAATGATAAATCTAATGTTACTTCGCTCGACACACTTTGGGAACAAATACAAGCTGCTTGGCAGGAGATACCATTAGATACATTGAAGAAGCTTGTGATGTCAATGCCTGAGAGAATGAAGGCTGTGATCAAAGAAAAGGCTATTATACTATATATTAAATTTATTTTGTAACAAGTATTTTTTTTATTAAAGCATTTGTTGAGTAAATCAAATAAATCACTTTAATTAAATTGTTTATTTTCTGTCAGTATGCCTCATAAAAGATAAAATAGTTCTTGTCCTAATACTTTTGCACTGTACTGTATATATATATATATATATATATATATATATATATATATATATATATATATATATATATTAGGTGCGATTGGTAAATTGTCGCAATTATTTTATTACTTCAAAGTAAAAGGCTATTATACTAAATATTAAATTTATTGTGTAACAAGTTTTTTTTTCTTGTTCAAGCATTTGTTGAGTAAATCGAATAAAGTCACTTTAATTAAATTGTTTATTTTCTGTTAGTATGCCTCATAAAAGAGAAAATCGTTCTTGTCCTAATACTTTTGCACAGTACTATATATATATATATATATATATATATATATATATATATATATATATATATATATGAGCTGAAAAGAAAGCTTAAACGAACAAGCGTGGAAATATTTATAAATGTTGTAAATTTTGCTATTTCATCAATTAGTAATAATAGCTTCATCTGAAATATATTTCGCTGTACAAAATTTCTAATAAAAATAAATCACTTTTCCACTTGGCTTTTTATTTAATTATGTATCCCACCGTCAGAATATGGCTTCCCTCTGTCTTTTCTGCAAATAATTTCACAAATTCTGCTCCGACAAGCATCTTTCCTTACACAAATGTACTCGTGCTACTAGATTGACATCAGCATCCCACCCTTTTACCGTCGAAATAGTTAAATGTAACCGCAACTTCTACTCCCTCAGTTTCTTTTCTCGCATTTCTCGTCTGTAGAATTCCCTTCTTTATACTTGTTTCTCTGAGCAAATACGAAATAAATTTCTTCTTTTTTTTTTTTAACCTAAGTCCTTTTTTTTTATTATTATTATTTCTATTTTGGTGGGTGTCAGTCAGTCAGTTAGGTGCCATACGTGATACATGCTTGGGCGATCATGTCTCGAAAGAGACATGACTGACTGGGCAGAAGATTATCCCGCAGTAAGTTGCCATTGCTTTCTGCGGCAGACATATATACACATTTGTACACACTTTAAAGTGCGCAAAGACACACACACACACACACACACACACACACACACACACACACACACACACACACACACACACGTCTGCCCACCGGGGCTCACACAAACATATATGCGAATCGTACGGGGCTCGGCATATATATGTATATGTGTGCCGTTGCGCACATACATACGCATTCGGTTAGTGTATTCAAATAGTGTAGCGATGTCAACGCGCGGAGAGTAGTCGATTTCTCGTATGTACATATGTGGTATGATGGAGTCTGTGTGAAACTATGGTAGGTAAAAATTGCTATTATTTTATTTAAGGCTCTATTGTTATTTTTTATTTTAAAGTCGGTTATTAGCTTGTTTTTTTGTGGTTGCGCATATTTAAATGGCAGAAATTCTAATTTGTAATGCTTGTTATTTTTTATTCAATAATATTTCGAGATCAGAATCTGAAACCGATGAACCGTGCCTTTAAACGAAATATCCGTAAATACCCCTATCTTTAATCAGAATAGGAATATTCATGTATATGAGAAATTAATATCAGATTTAACTTTTCGACTTTTTATTTTGTTACACCGTGCCTGGGCGGGAGTTGACGCCATTAAATGGTTAGTTTGTTTTTTTTTATTATGTTTGGGAGAGTCAAAACAACTCTTGAGATGATAATATTAGGACCGTGAATAAGTTTTCGCTATATTTCCAACAGTTGGTTTTCCCAGAACTGCTTCCGTGTAGTAACACATCTATGAGAAAGTAACGCATCTATGAGAAAGTAACGCATGTATAAAGACGTAACGTATGTATAAAGAAGTAACGCATATATAAGGAAGTAACGCATCCATAAAGAAGTAACGCATCTATAAGGAAGTAACGCATCCATAAAGAAGTAACGCATCTATAAGGAAGTAACGCACGTATAAATAACTAACGCATGTATAAGAAGTAAACAACTATAACAAAGTAATGCAGCTATGAAGAAATAACGCATCTATAAGAAAGTAACGCATCTTTAAGGGAGTAACGCAAGTATAAAGAAGTAACGCATCTATAAGAAAGTAACGCATCTATAAAAAAGTAAGTCATATATAAGGAAGTAACGCATCCATAAAGAAGTCACGCATGTATAAAGAAGTAACGCATCTATACGAAAGTAACGCATCTCTAAGGAAGTAACGCATCTATAAGGCAGTAACGCATCTATAAGGAAGTCACGCATCTATAAAGAAGTAACGCATCCATAAGGAAGTAATGCATGTATAAAGATGTAACGCATTTATAAGGAAGTAATGAATTTATAAGGAAGTAACGCATCTATAAGGCAGTAACGCATCCATAAGGAAGTAATGCATGTATAAAGATGTAACGCATTTATAAGGAAGTAATGAATTTATAAGGAAGTAACGCACGTATAAATAAGTAACGCATGTATAATGAGTAAACAACAATAACGAAGTAATGCAGCTATAAGGAAGTAACGTATTTATGAAGAAATAACGTATCTATAAAAAAAAGTAACACATCTTTAACGAAGTACTGCATCTATAAGGAAGTAACGCATGTATAAAGAAGTAACACATCTATAAGAAAGTAGTGCATCTATAAGGAAGTAACGCATCTATAATTAAGTAACGCATCTATAAAGAAATAACTCATCTATAAGGAAGTAACTCATCTATAAGGAAGTACTATAAGCAAGCTTTAAATTCAATGTATGTTATTTCGCCGAAGTGTCATCAAGTTTGTTTTTTATAACGTTAAACATGTCGGATTTCGTACCAAAGAAAGTGTATTTAGGGAAATTTTACTGCACTACTTCATTCAAAAGAAATCTGCAGCTGAAGCACACGGAATTCTTGTTGAGATTTACGGCGACCATGCTCTGTCAGAAACAACATGCAGAGATTGGTTTAGACGCTTCAAAAATAATGATTTTAATATTGAAGATAAAGACGAATAATTGGAGGAATTACTTCATAAAGACTAATGTCAGACGAAAGCTGAACATGCAGGATCATTACGAGTTGATCACACAACAGTTTCGAGGCTTTTGAAAGCATTAGGAATTATTCAAAAGCAAGGACATTGGGTGGCGTACGAGTTGAAGTCGAGAGACGTCGAACGGCGTCTTGTCACGTGTGAACAGCTGCTTCAAATGAAAGTTTTTTTTACATTGTATCGTGACCGGCGATGAAAAGTGGATACACTACGATACTCCTAAGCATAGAAGATCGTGGAGTAAGCTCTGCATTTGGTGAAATCAGCTGGATGTAGTTTATTATGAGGTGCTCAAACCGACCAAAACCATTATGGGAGTTAGCTATCGACTACAACTGATGTGTTTGAGCCGAGTATTGAAAAAAAACGACCGCTATAGAAGCTGAGACACGACAAAGTGATTTTGCAATATCACATGTTACAAAACGGGTAAAAAACTTACTTGGAAACGCTTAAATGGCAAGTCCTACCCTACTCGCCAGACATTGCCCCGTCCGATTATAACTTGTTCCGATCAATGGCACAGGGCCTGACTGAACAACACTTTCATTCTTAAGAAAATGGCAAAAAATGGATCGAATCGTGTCGTTTTTCCAACGTGGAATTCAAATGCTGCCAGAAAGATGGGAAAAAGTAGTGGCTATCGGTGGACAATACTTTCAGTGATATGTTTCTTACTAATTTTTGTAAATAAAACATTAACTTTCATAAAAAATCAGCGAGAACTTATTCAAGGTTTTAATAACTTTTTTTTTTAAATATTGACGATATTGTATTAGAGTCAGTCAGTTAAGTGTCATACATGATACACGCTTGGGCGATCATGTCTCGAAAGAGACATGACTGACTGGACAGAAGATTATCCCGCAGTAGGTTGCCATTGCTTTCTGCGGTAGACTGGTTGCCGACCCAGGCTATAGAACCCAATCTGTCCTGTTATTTAACCCATAACTGGAAGGAATAGACGGATTAATACCTTTCCCAAGGATATTTGCGTGTAAGTGAAGGCAATGAATTCAGCTGGAATTCGAACTCGGCTCCCCGATTTCTCGTTCCGAGCCGATATCCAATGCATCATAATGCACATCCTGTATTAGAGTATAAAATAAAATAAATATAAAATGAACTTAGCTCAATGGTGCCCACTATACATGAATTTACTCGAACCACAAGATTAGCAATTAGGTCCCACCCTTATACTGCGAAACCAAGAAGATGTAAATGCAAATTCTACTCCATCAGCTTCTTTTCTCGCACTTCTCGCCTGTGAAATTCCCTTCCATTTACTTGCTTCCCCGACAGTTGCAATCTCCAAGTAAATGTAAAGTCAATAGTCATCTCCTATCTCACTAACTTGCATCCTCTCTCTCGCTCCTTTCTCCGTCCACTCCCTGACATCCCCTATAACCTGTCACTCTTTCTCACAACTTTCCTTCTAAGTAAGCCCCTGCACAACAGTGGAGATAGATAGATAGATAGACAGATATGAACAGATTGAAATAGATAGATAGATAGATAGATAGATAGATAGATAGATAGATAGATAATGAAGAAACACAGATAGATAGATAGATAGATAGATAGATAGATAGATAGATAGATAGATAGATAGATAAAATTCCCTTCCGTTTACTTGCTTTCCAAACAGCTACAATCTCCAAGAATTTAAATGTAAAGTCAATAGTCACCCCCTATCTCACTAACCTGCATCCTCTCTCTCATGCTTTTTTCTTCGACCACTCCACTCTCATCAGTCTTCTCATCTTTCTCTTACCCACTTCCTGACATCCCCTTATAACCTGTCACACTTTCTCATAACTTCCTCCTATGTAACCTCCTGCACAACAGTGACGATATGATTTTAAAAAAATAAAAAAAGTAGTATAATTTAAATCTTACATTTTTTTTTTTTTCAAAATGTTATTTATGTATTTTTCTTCTTCAGGAAAAATGGCTGAAACAAAAAGTTTGAAACAGGATGACCGAGATATAAAAGACGTCCCGTTCTCTTCGAAAGACCTCAGTTATCTCAACAAACTCCCTAGTATTGAACCAAACTATGGCCGAAAACATTACAGCGTCTGCTACATCTTAAAGTCAAAAATTTCACGAGTTTTGCTTTACGACAATATAACCCAACAGCGAATGCTCGATCAAAAACTGAATCTCCTCGGAAGAGAGCAGCGGAGAGTTATGCAATTACTCGACTACCACCGGAAGTCATTCGAAAATAAAAAAAACCTTAAGCATCAGCATTTGGCATTACATCCTCGACTGCCACAATTCGAAGAAACAAAACTAGTTCAGCCCGAAGGAATGACAGAGGTTTACCAACAACAGAGGCTACCTGAAATTTTATCAGGCCACTCCAGTTTCTCTTGTGCCTTAAATCCTTCGGTAAGCTCCCAGAACACTGCCAAGTATTCGTCTCTTCCGCATGATAAAGAGTCCCGGGCATGTTCGCAAACACATTACGACCAAATGACCAAATCAGACGATAATCTGACACGGAACGTGGATAACAGCAACGGTGATAATAATAATTTTGCTGACGAAGCTCCTGTTCCAACCTCTTGTAAATTACAACCTAAAGAGATAAAAATGAATATTTCAAATTACGATTATGACATTCGTTTCGTTTCTTTAGAAAAACTCTTGTCTCCAATGAATAAAAAATCGCCAAGCCACGTAAAATGTCAGGTGACATTTCCATTGAAAACTGAAGACTCTTAAAATTTTGCATTAAAATCTCGAATTTAAGAGCATTGTTTTTTCTTTTCTGTTTTGACCAAAAGTACTCATACGCTTTGATGGAAACATCGGTAATGGGTTTTCCACTGTTTTTCCGATGTAATGGACTCAAAAGCAATAGACAGTAATATAAAATTCTCAGTGTGGTTTTACTTCAACCTTCCTGACTATCTTAGCACATACACCAGTTTTTTGTTTATTTATTTTTTTAATCATTTCACCCGAAACAAATCCACTAAAACCCAAAGGTTACACAGAGATAACACGAGAGAAAAAAAGCATTAAGAAATCTGTTAAATGCCATAAGTGATATACCATTTGGGCGATCATGTCTCGAAAGTAACATGACTGACTGGACAGAAGATTATCCCGCAGTAGGTTGCTATTGCTTTCTGCGGTAGACTGGTTGCCAACCAAGGCTATAGAACACAACATATCCTATTATTTAACCCATAACTATCGCCCGGTTCACATTCCACCCACGTCTATTAAACAGGTGAAGAGGCTCATCCCTTGTTTCCTGTTGAGGATGTGGTTTCCGGGTTTCTCTTTTCCAATCTTTTTACTTTTAATTCCCCCCCCTGCGCATCAGTGGCGTTACCGCCTTGCCTGGGGTGATATGATTAAAAAAAAACTGGTGTGAAAAGAGGTGAATTATTATATATCATTATATTAATAAGTAGTAATTAGTGGTGGTTCAGTTTATTACTTCATAAGAATAGAAAACTGATCCCCATATTATGCTCAGTAGAAGTTTTAATTGTTTTTAACTATTATATTCAGTCAGTTAAGTGCCATACGTGATATACGCTTTAGGCTATCATGAATCGAAAGTGACATGATTGACGAGGAAGAAGATTATCCCGCAGTAGGTTGCTATTACTTTCTGCGGTGGAATGGTTGCCAGCAATAACCTAATCTGTTCTATTATTTGACTCATAGCTAGAGGGGGAAGCGATGTATTATATTATGAAATAGTAATTAGCGGGGGATCCGTTTATTACTTAATTACAATATAAAACCGATCCCCCACTTTATGCCCAGTAGAAATGTTAATCATCTTTCCAACTATTCAGTCAGTCATTTAAGTGCTATACGTGATACACGCTTTGGGCGATCATGTCTCGAAAGAGACACGACTGACTGGACAGAAGATTATCCCGCAGTAGGTTGCCATTGTTTTCTGCGGTAGACTGGTTACCGACCAAGGCTATAGAACCCAATCTGTCCTGTTATTTGACTCATGGCTAGATGGGGAAGATATGTACTATATTATTAAGTAGTATTTTGTGGGGGATCAGTTTATTACTTCAAAAACAATAGAAAACAGCTCCCCCACTTTGTGCCCATTAGAAGCCTTAATCATGTTTTCAACTATTTATTTATTTTTAGTCAGTTAAGTGTTTTGAAAAAGACATGACTGCCTGGGTAGAAGATTATCCTGCAGTAGGTTGCCATTACTTTCTGCGGTAGACTGGTTGCCGACCAAGGCTATAGAACCCAACTTGTCGTATTATTTCACGTATAACTGGAGGGAAGAAACGGATTAATACTTTTCCCAAGGGTGTTTTGTGCGTAAGTGAATGCAGAAAATTCAACTGGAATTCGAAGAATACTAAGAAGAGAGAACTATAAAAGAACAGAAATTGAGAAAACAGAAGATATGCAAGATTACAATCCAATTTGAAAGTTCAAAGTCAACGGAAAAAGGAAGAAAGCGGAAAAGAAATTCACAAGTGAGAAGATCGAAAAGGGAAGCAATATTCTGGCTTAAATTCATAAAGTCTAGGTACCAAAGAGGAAAGATCAGCACAACAATTGCCATGAAAATATTTATAGAAAAGGTACTGGGAAGCTATATTCTGGCTTAAATTCATAAAGTCTAGGTACCAAAGAGGAAAGATCAGCACAACAATTGCCATGAAAATATTTATAGAAAAAGGTACTGGGAAGCTATATTCTGGCTTAAATTCATAAATTCTAGGTACCAAAGAGGAAAGATCAGCACAACAATTGCCATGAAAATATTTATAGAAAAGGTACTGGGAAGCTATATTCGGGCTTAAATTCATAAAGTCTAGGTACCAAAGAGGATAGCTCAGCAGAACAATTACCATGATAATATTATAGAAAAGGTACTGGGAAGCTATATTCTGGCTTAAATTCATAAAGTCTAGGTACTGAAGAGGAAAGATCAGCAGAACAATTACCATGAAAATATTTATAGAAAAGGTACTGGGAAGCTATATTCTGGCTTAAATTCATAAAGTCTAGGTAGCAAAGAGGATAGCTCAGCAGAACAATTACCATGATAATATTTATAGAAAAGGTACTGGGAAGCTATATTCTGGCTTAAATTCATAAAGTCTAGGTATCAAAGAGGAAAGATCAGCAGAACAATTACCATGAAAATATTTATAGAAAAGGTACTGGGAAGCTATATTCTGGCTTAAATTCATAAAGTCTAGGTACCAAAGAGGATAGCTCAGCAGAACAATTACCATGCTAATATTTATAGAAAAGGTACCGGGAAGCTATATTCTGGCTTAAATTCATAAAGTCTAGGTATCAAAGAGGAAAGATCAGCAGAACAATTACCATGAAAATATTTATAGAAAAGGTACTGGGAAGCTATATTCTGGCTTAAATTCATAAAGTCTAGGTATCAAAGAGGAAAGCTCAGCAGAACAATTGCCATGAAAATATTTATAGAAAAGGTACTGGGAAGCTATATTCTGGCTTAAATTCATAAAGTCTAGGTATCAAAGAGGAAAGCTCAGCAGAACAATTACCATGATAATATTTATAGAAAAGGTACTGGGAAGCTATATTCTGGCTTAAATTCATAAAGTCTAGGTATCAAAGAGGAAAGATCAGCAGAACAATTACCATGAAAATATTTATAGAAAAGGTACTGGGAAGCTATATTCTGGCTTAAATTCATAAAGTCTAGGTATCAAAGAGGAAAGCTCAGCAGAACAATTACCATGAAAATATTTATAGAAAAGGTACTGGGAAGCTATATTCTGGCTTAAATTCATAAAGTCTAGGTACCAAAGTGGAAAGATCAGCACAACAATTGCCATGAAAATATTTATAGAAAAGGTACTGGGAAGCTATATTCTGGCTTAAATTCATAAAGTCTAGGTATCAAAGAGGAAAGCTCAGCAGAACAATTACCATGATAATATTTATAGAAAAGGTACTGGGAAGCTATATTCTATCTTAAATTCATAAAGTCTAGGTATCAAAGAGGAAAGATCAGCAGAACAATTACCATGAAAATATTTATAGAAAAGGTACTGGGAAGCTATATTCTGGCTTAAATTCATAAAGTCTAGGTATCAAAGAAGAAAGATCAGCAGAACAATTACCATGAAAATATTTATAGAAAAGGTACTGGGAAGCTATATTCTGGCTTAAATTCATAAAGTCTAGGTACCAAAGAGGAAAGATCAGCAGAACAATTACCATGAAAATATTTATAGAAAAGGTACTGGGAAGCTATATTCTGGCTTAAATTCATAAAGTCTAGGTATCAAAGAGGAAAGATCAGCAGAACAATTACCATGAAAATATTTATAGAAAAGGTACTGGGAAGCTATATTCTGGCTTAAATTCATAAAGTCTAGGTATCAAAGAGGAAAGATCAGCAGAACAATTACCATGAAAATATTTATAGAAAAGGTACTGGGAAGCTATATTCTGGCTTAAATTCATAAAGTCTAGGTATCAAAGAGGAAAGATCAGCAGAACAATTACCATGAAAATATTTATAGAAAAGGTACTGGGAAGCTATATTCTGGCTTAAATTCATAAAGTCTAGGTATCAAAGAGGAAAGATCAGCAGAACAATTACCATGAAAATATTTATAGAAAAGGTACTGGGAAGCTATATTCTGGCTTAAATTCATAAAGTCTAGGTATCAAAGAGGAAAGATCAGCAGAACAATTACCATGAAAATATTTATAGAAAAGGTACTGGGAAGCTATATTCTGGCTTAAATTCATAAACTCTAGGTATCAAAGAGGAAATATCAGCAGAACAATTACCATGAAAATATTTATAGAAAAGGTACTGGGAAGCTATATTCTGGCTTAAATTCATAAAGTCTAGGTACCAAAGAGGAAACCTCAGCAGAACAATTGCCATGAAAATATTTATAGAAAAGGTACTGGGAAGCTATATTCTGGCTTAAATTCATAACGTCTAGGTATCAAAGAGGAAAGCTCAGCAGAACAATTACCATGATAATATTTATAGAAAAGGTACTGGGAAGCTATATTCTGGCTTAAATTCATAAGTCTAGGTATGAAAGAGGAAAGATCAGCAGAACAATTACCATGATAATATTTATAGAAAAGGTACTGGGAAGCTATATTCTGGCTTAAATTCATAAAGTCTAGGTATGAAAGGGGAAAGATCAGCAGAACAATTACCATGATAATATTTATAGAAAAGGTACTGGGAAGCTATATTCTGGCTTAAATTCATAACGTCTAGGTATCAAAGAGGAAAGATCAGCAGAACAATTACCATGAAAATATTTATAGAAAAGGTACTGGGAAGCTATATTCTGGCTTAAATTCATAAACTCTAGGTATCAAAGAGGAAAGCTCAGCAGAACAATTACCATGATAATATTTATAGAAAAGGTACTGGGAAGCTATATTCTGGCTTAAATTCATAAAGTCTAGGTATCAAAGAGGAAAGATCAGCAGAACAATTACCATGAAAATATTTATAGAAAAGGTACTGGGAAGCTATATTCTGGCTTAAATTCATAAAGTCTAGGTATCAAAGAGGAAAGATCAGCAGAACAATTACCATGAAAATATTTATAGAAAAGGTACTGGGAAGCTATATTCTGGCTTAAATTCATAAACTCTAGGTATCAAAGAGGAAAGATCAGCAGAACAATTACCATGAAAATATTTATAGAAAAGGTACTGGGAAGCTATATTCTGGCTTAAATTCATAAAGTCTAGGTATCAAAGAGGAAAGATCAGCAGAACAATTACCATGAAAATATTTATAGAAAAGGTACTGGGAAGCTATATTCTGGCTTAAATTCATAAAGTCTAGCTATCAAAGAGGAAAGCTCAGCAGAACAATTACCATGAAAATATTTATGGAAAAGGTACTGGGAAGCTATATTCTGGCTTAAATTCATAAAGTCTAGGTATCAAAGAGGAAAGATCAGCAGAACAATTACCATGAAAATATTTATAGAAAAGGTACTGGGAAGCTATATTCTGGCTTAAATTCATAAACTCTAGGTATCAAAGAGGAAAGATCAGCAGAACAATTACCATGATAATATTTATAGAAAAGGTACTGGGAAGCTATATTCTGGCTTAAATTCATAAAGTCTAGGTATCAAAGAGGAAAGATCAGCAGAACAATTACCATGAAAATATTTATAGAAAAGGTACTGGGAAGCTATATTCTGGCTTAAATTCATAAAGTCTAAGTACCAAAGAGGAAACCTCAGGAGAACAATTGCCATGAAAATATTTATAGAAAAGGTACTGGGAAGCTATATTCTGGCTTAAATTCATAACGTCTAGGTATCAAAGAGGAAAGATCAGCAGAACAATTACCATGAAAATATTTATAGAAAAGGTACTGGGAAGCTATATTCTGGCTTAAATTCATAAAGTCTAGGTACCAAAGAGGAAACCTCAGCACAACAATTGCCATGAAAATATTTATAGAAAAGGTACTGGGAAGCTATATTCTGGCTTAAATTCATATAGTCTAGGTATCAAAGAGGAAAGCTCAGCAGAACAATTACCATGATAATATTTATAGAAAAGGTACTGGGAAGCTATATTCTGGCTTAAATTCATAACGTCTAGGTATCAAAGAGGAAAGATCAGCAGAACAATTACCATGAAAATATTTATAGAAAAGGTACTGGGAAGCTATATTCTGGCTTAAATTCATAAAGTCTAGGTACCAAAGAGGAAACCTCAGCACAACAATTGCCATGAAAATATTTATAGAAAAGGTACTGGGAAGCTATATTCTGGCTTAAATTCATATAGTCTAGGTATCAAAGAGGAAAGCTCAGCAGAACAATTACCATGATAATATTTATAGAAAAGGTACTGGGAAGCTATATTCTGGCTTAAATTCATAAAGTCTAGGTATCAAAGAGGAAAGATCAGCAGAACAATTACCATGAAAATATTTATAGAAAAGGTACTGGGAAGCTATATTCTGGCTTAAATTCATAAAGTCTAGGTACCAAAGAGGAAACCTCAGCACAACAATTGCCATGAAAATATTTATAGAAAAGGTACTGGGAAGCTATATTCTGGCTTAAATTCATAAAGTCTAGCTATCAAAGAGGAAAGCTCAGCAGAACAATTACCATGATAATATTTATAGAAAAGGTACTGGGAAGCTATATTCTGGCTTAAATTCATAAAGTCTAGGTATCAAAGAGGAAAGATCAGCAGAACAATTACCATGATAATATTTATAGAAAAGGTACTGGGAAGCTATATTCTGGCTTAAATTCATAAAGTCTAGGTATCAAAGAGGAAAGATCATCAGAACAATTACCATGAAAATATTTATAGAAAAGGTACTGGGAAGCTATATTCTGGCTTAAATTCATAAAGTCTAGGTACCAAAGAGGAAACCTCAGCACAACAATTGCCATGAAAATATTCATAGAAAAGGTACTGGGAAGCTATATTCTGGCTTAAATTCATAAAGTCTAGCTATCAAAGAGGAAAGATCAGCAGAACAATTACCATGATAATATTTATAGAAAAGGTACTGGGAAGCTATATTCTGGCTTAAATTCATAAAGTCTAGGTATCAAAGAGGAAAGATCAGCAGAACAATTACCATGAAAATATTTATAGAAAAGGTACTGGGAAGCTATATTCTGACTTAAATTCATAAAGTCTAGGTATCAAAGAGGAAAGATCAGCAGAACAATTACCATGAAAATATTTATAGAAAAGGTACTGGGAAGCTATATTCTGGCTTAAATTCATAAAGTCTAGGTATCAAAGAGGAAAGATCAGCAGAACAATTACCATGAAAATATTTATAGAAAAGGTACTGGGAAGCTATATTCTGGCTTAAATTCATAAAGTCTAGGTATCAAAGAGGAAAGATCAGCAGAACAATTACCATGAAAATATTTATAGAAAAGGTACTGGGAAGCTATATTCTGGCTTAAATTCATAAAGTCTAGGTATCAAAGAGGAAAGCTCAGCAGAACAATTACCATGAAAATATTTATAGAAAAGGTACTGGGAAGCTATATTCTGGCTTAAATTCATAAAGTCTAGGTATCAAAGAGGAAAGCTCAGCAGAACAATTACCATGAAAATATTTATAGAAAAGGTACTGGGAAGCTATATTCTGGCTTAAATTCATAAAGTCTAGGTATCAAAGAGGAAAGATCAGCAGAACAATTACCATGATAATATTTATAGAAAAGGTACTGGGAAGCTATATTCTGGCTTAAATTCATAACGTCTAGGTATCAAAGAGGAAAGATCAGCAGAACAATTACCATGAAAATATTTATAGAAAAGGTACTGGGAAGCTATATTCTGGCTTAAATTCATAAAGTCTAGGTACCAAAGAGGAAACCTCAGCACAACAATTGCCATGAAAATATTTATAGAAAAGGTACTGGGAAGCTATATTCTGGCTTAAATTCATAACGTCTAGGTATCAAAGAGGAAAGATCAGCAGAACAATTACCATGAAAATATTTATAGAAAAGGTACTGGGAAGCTATATTCTGGCTTAAATTCATAAAGTCTAGGTACCAAAGAGGAAACCTCAGCACAACAATTGCCATGAAAATATTTATAGAAAAGTTACTGGGAAGCTATATTCTGGCTTAAATTCATATAGTCTAGGTATCAAAGAGGAAAGCTCAGCAGAACAATTACCATGATAATATTTATAGAAAAGGTACTGGGAAGCTATATTCTGGCTTAAATTCATAAAGTCTAGGTATCAAAGAGGAAAGATCAGCAGAACAATTACCATGAAAATATTTATAGAAAAGGTACTGGGAAGCTATATTCTGGCTTAAATTCATAAAGTCTAGGTATCAAAGAGGAAAGATCAGCAGAACAATTACCATGATAATATTTATAGAAAAGGTACTGGGAAGCTATATTCTGGCTTAAATTCATAAAGTCTAGGTATCAAAGAGGAAAGATCAGCAGAACAATTACCATGAAAATATTTATAGAAAAGGTACTGGGAAGCTATATTCTGGCTTAAATTCATAAAGTCTAGGTACCAAAGACGAAACCTCAGCACAACAATTGCCATGAAAATATTTATAGAAAAGGTACTGGGAAGCTATATTCTGGCTTAAATTCATAAAGTCTAGGTATCAAAGAGGAAAGCTCAGCAGAACAATTACCATGATAATATTTATAGAAAAGGTACTGGGAAGCTATATTCTGGCTTAAATTCATAAAGTCTAGGTATCAAAGAGGAAAGATCAGCAGAACAATTACCATGAAAATATTTATAGAAAAGGTACTGGGAAGCTATATTCTGGCTTAAATTCATAAAGTCTAGGTATCAAAGAGGAAAGATCAGCAGAACAATTACCATGAAAATATTTATAGAAAAGGTACTGGGAAGCTATATTCTGGCTTAAATTCATAAAGTCTAGGTATCAAAGAGGAAAGCTCAGCAGAACAATTACCATGATAATATTTATAGAAAAGGTACTGGGAAGCTATATTCTGGCTTAAATTCATAAAGTCTAGGTATCAAAGAGGAAAGATCAGCAGAACAATTACCATGATAATATTTATAGAAAAGGTACTGGGAAGCTATATTCTGGCTTAAATTCATTAAGTCTAGGTATCAAAGAGGAAAGATCAGCAGAACAATTCCCATGAAAATATTTATAGAAAAGGTACTGGGAAGCTATATTCTGGCTTAAATTCATAAAGTCTAGGTATCAAAGAGGAAAGATCAGCAGAACAATTACCATGAAAATATTTATAGAAAAGGTACTGGGAAGCTATATTCTGGCTTAAATTCATAAAGTCTAGGTATCAAAGAGGAAAGATCAGCAGAACAATTACCATGATAATATTTATAGAAAAGGTACTGGGAAGCTATATTCTGGCTTAAATTCATAAAGTCTGGGTACCAATGAGGAAAGCTCAGCAGAACAATTACCATGAAAATATTTATAGAAAAGGTACTGGGAAGCTATATTCTGGCTTAAATTCATAAAGTCTAGGTATCAAAGAGGAAAGATCAGCAGAACAATTACCATGAAAATATTTATAGAAAAGGTACTGGGAAGCTATATTCTGGTTTAAATTCATAAAGTCTAGGTATCAAAGAGGAAAGCTCAGCACAACAATTACCATGAAAATATTTATAGAAAAGGTACTGGGAAGCTATATTCTGGCTTAAATTCATAAAGTCTGGGTACCAAAGAGGAAAGCTCAGCAGAACAATTACCATGAAAATATTTATAGAAAAGGTACTGGGAAGCTCTATTCTGGTTTAAATTCATAAAGTCTAGGTATCAAAGATGAAAGCTCAGCAGAACAATTACCATGAAAATATTTATAGAAAAGGTACTGGGAAGCTATATTCTGGCTTATATTCATAAAGTCTAGGTATCAAAGAGGAAAGATCAGCAGAACCATTGCCATGATAATATTTATAGGAAAGCTACTGGGAAGCTATTTTCTGGCTTAAATTCATAAAGTCTAGGTACCAAAGAGGAAAGCTCAGCAGAAAATTTACCATGAAAATATTTATAGAAAAGGTACTGGGAAGCTATATTCTGGCTTAAATTCATAAAGTCTAGGTATCAAAGAGGAAAGCTCAGCAGAACAATTACCATGAAAATATTTATAGAAAAGGTACTGGGAAGCTATATTCTGGCTTATATTCATAAAGTCTAGGTATCAAAGAGGAAAGATCAGCAGAACCATTGCCATGATAATATTTATAGGAAAGCTACTGGGAAGCTATTTTCTGGCTTAAATTCATAAAGTCTAGGTACCAAAGAGGAAAGCTCAGCAGAAAATTTACCATGAAAATATTTATAGAAAAGGTACTGGGAAGCTATATTCTGGCTTAAATTCATAAAGTCTAGGTATCAAAGAGGAAAGCTCAGCATAACAATTACCATGAAAATATTTATAGAAAAGGTACTGGGAAGCTATATTCTGGCTTAAATTCATAAAGTCTAGGTATCAAAGAGGAAAGCTCATCAGAACAATTACCATGAAAATATTTATAGAAAAGGTACTGGGAAGCTATATTCTGGCTTAAATTCATAAAGACTAGGTATCAAAGAGGAAAACTCATCAGAACAATTACCATGAAAATATTTATAGAAAAGGTACTGGGAAGCTATATTTTGGCT
This sequence comes from Ascarosepion bandense, assembly GCA_037127315.1. NCBI lineage: Eukaryota > Metazoa > Mollusca > Cephalopoda > Sepiida > Sepiidae > Ascarosepion > Ascarosepion bandense. The sequence continues at coordinate 962,129 of JBBBDQ010000999.1, forward strand.
TAAATACATAAAGTCTAGGTATCAAAGAGGAAAGCTCATCAGAACAATTACCATGAAAATATTTATAGAAAATATAAAGGGAAGCAATATTCTGGCTTAAATTCATAAAGTCTAGCTACCAAAGAGGATAGCTTATCAGAACAATTACCATGAAAATATTTAAAGATAAGTTAAAGGGAAGCTATATGATAGCTTAAATTCATAAAGTCTAGATATCAAAAAGGAAAACTCATCAGAACAATTACCATGAAAATATTTATAGAAAAGGCAAAGGGAAGCAATATTATGGCTTAAATTCATAAAGTCTGGGTACCAAAGAGGAAAGCACATCAGAACAATTTATATTAATTAGTAAATTTAGTAAAATGCCTAGGTACCATAGAGGAAAGTTTATCAGAACAATTATTATGAAAATATTTATAGAAAAGGCACTGGGAAGCAACGTAACGGCTGTGAAAAAGTAACTGATGCCTGGTCATGACCGATAACATTACAGATTCTTCCTTGGACTTTGTCAAGTATCACTCAATACTTAGAAAAAGCACCAGGCCAGATGTAATAACAATATTTAAAATCCGAAAAATTTGCAGACTTATAAATATGTTGGTTGTTATGTTTTTATGGCAAATCAACATCGGCGGGTCATTTATTGCCAATTAAACTTTGTTTTTTGCTGGTAATACCTTTTTCTTTAAACAATTTATTGTTTTTTTTATATGTTTTGTGTATAGTAATACATTTCTTTTCGTGTATCAAGATTGTTTGGTTTTTTCTAAGGGCTGGGTCCCCAAGTCCTACCCTTGTTATTTAACCCATAACTGGAGGGAAAGGCACGGATTAATACTTTTCCCAAGGATACCAGTGCTTAGGAGGGAAGGCACGGATTAATACTTTTCCCAAGGGTACTAGTGCTTAAGTGAATGCAGGGTATTCAACTGGAATTCGAACTCGGCTCACCGATTTCTCTTTCCGAGTCGACATCCACTGCACCACAACGCACATCCGTCACTAAACGCTTACAGCACCTGGTATTCCCAAGCGGTCATCCATGTAAGTACTGACCAGGCTCAACTTCGGTGATCGAGCGAGAACCGGTGTATTCAACGTGATATGGCCGTAAGCTTATAAATATGTAAGATACTTTCTTATTTATGTTTCTGGGGTTTCGTTGGGACTACGATAACCGGGACGCAACTTAATTAAAAAAAAGAATATCCCAGGGTTCAATAATAGATTGATAAAAGAACAATGGGAGGGGTAGTCTCCAATTCTGAATGTCAGTGAATGCAGCGAGAAAAAGATCAATAAACAGATACCGAACAACAGAAGAAGACACTGGAATGTCTGATAAAAGCATTGGTTTGTAAATTTGATGGCATGGTGGTTGTTCAGTGGCTACTTGCATTCGGGCGATCAATACCTGAACTGTACTAAATAAAAATAAGAAATAGATGTTATCCCTAAACATAAGCAATGGAACGAGAAGACTATAGCTTTAATAAAGGATTCTCTTCAGAATTCTCTGTAGGTTACCCAGCTCGATATATACTTGAGAATGGCCGAAGTCTACAACCACCGAAACGTTGTAATAACAACAAAGATGTAGGGAACAGTAGAAATAAGACGAATATTTTAATTATCTATTAAACTTTTCATTAATAAATTATGAAAACACTAGCAGCATAGCCCGGCGTTGCTCGGGTGTAATGAAAGCTTTAAAACTAATCCAGGGTACTGGAGCTCAGACACTTTGGACATTAGCACGAAAGACTAAAAAGCAATAGTTGTTTCCAGTTAAAGCGAAACCGTAAACTGAAAGAAAAATGAATGGATGTAAGTCAAAATTTGATTTCCTGGTATCGATATCAAATAAGTTTTTTCGTCGTAAACTAAATTTTTGAAGGCTAAATAAGTCCTCTGAGTAAATGGTATCATGGCTGAGACTAAGAACTACAATTATACCTACTTAGAGTCAAACCCGAAGAAAAAACTAAAATAAAAGGGCTGAAAAAAATACAGACATACAAGCAGATAAACAGACGCACACACAAACATCTTGCCTTATATATATATATATATATATATATATATATATATATATATATATATATATATATAATAGATTTTCTGTACTATTGTAAGAACTGCAACCTTGAAACTTCTGAATATCATGTCTCATGTCTTTGTCTAAATTTGATTAAAATCGGACCACTCCTTCTATAACCCGATTTTTTTTATTATCGATTTTCGATATTTATCGGGGGGTACATCGACACAAAACCTAGCTAAGAACACTCGCAGGCGCTTATAGTACAACTGTGTAAATTTTCAAGAAAATTGGTTCAGCCGTTTCGGAATCTATAGATAACGGACACACACACACACACACACACACACACACACACACACACACACAAAGTTCCATTTATAAATAAGTTTAGATATCATCCCAAAGGAAAAAGCACGTTGGGAGAATATTGAGTGGATCACTGAAGAGATTCTTGGCCTGATGCCAAAGAGACAAAAAAACAATGCCAATATATGGAACGGAATACAAGAAAATACACAAAGAAATAAAAGTAAATGCAGACAGGATAAACAAAGATGGTTCAAGGACAAATGTGCCGAAGTTGAGAGACTGACCACGACAATTAATGGTGATATGCATAAAAAAAAATCAAGTAACTAACAGGACAAAAGACCTGCTTAGCAACAAGATGTATACAAGCAAAGGAAAAGAAAAAAAATTCTTAAGAGATGGGACGAGTACATCGGAGATCTCTTCCACGAAAAGAGAGAACAATCAACAATACACAAAAATACGGATGGACAAGAAATATTAAAAGCCGTAGTGGAATCAGCAATGGCCAAATATTTTTTTTTAAATCGTATCACCCCGAGCAAGGCGGTAACGCCACTGATGTGCAGGGGGCTACGTAATAGTGAAAAGATTAGAAAAGAGAAAGCCGGAAATCACATCCTAAACAGGGAACAAGGGATGAGCCTCTTAACCTGTTCAATAGACGCGGGTGGAGTGTGAACCGGGCGATAGATAGATCTATCTACTCCAATTGAAAAAAAGAAACCAAAGTGAGAAGATTGGAAAAGAGAAAGCCGGAAACCACATCCTAAACAGGGAACAAGGGATGAGCCTCTTAACCTGTTCAATAGACGTGGATGGAGTGTGAACCGGGCGATAGATAGATCTATCTACTCCAATTGAAAAAAAAAAAGAAACCAAAGTGAGAAGATTGGAAAAGAGAAAGCCGGAAACCACATCCTAAACAGAGAACAAGGGATGAGCCTCTTAACCTGTTCAATAGACGTGGGTGGAGTGTGAACCGGGCGATAGATAGATCTATCTACTCCAATTGAAAAAAAAAGAAACCAGAGTGAGAAGATTGGAAAAGAGAAAGCCGGAAACCACATGAACAGAAATAAAACAGCAGGACCCGATGGGATTGTAATAGAGATGATGATGCCCTTAAAAAACTTTGGCATGGATCATCATTTATCCATCACACCCAGTGGTGCATAAGGCAGCAACTTTGTTGCTGTTTCTGTAACAAACTGTTTTTTGCGGGGCAGGGTTGTTAGCCCTGCACCCAACCCCCAAACCTGGAGGACCGGTGGGCCATTCTTGGTCCTTACGTTTACAGCACGTGGTATTCCCAAATGGTCACCCATTTAAGTACTGACCAGGCTCGATGTTGCTTAATTTCGGTGATCGGACGGGAATCTGTGTATTCAACACGATATAGCCGTAGACATTTGGCATTGAAAGGCTCAGAGAAATAATAAACGAAATCTACAACAGTGGCAATATATCAAAGGACCTAAGCAGGTCGATTATTATAACACTAGCTAAGAAGCCCGGTGTAAAGAAATTGAACAATAAGTTTGCTGAGCCACATAAGAAAACTCATCATCCGGATTCTGATGAACAGAGCACGCAGTGGAATCGGCCCAGAGATCGGACAAGAAGAGGTGTGGCTTCGTTAAGGATACCAGAACGAGGAATGCGATATTCATGCTCAGAATGCTATCTGAAAGACTAATACAAATGCAGAAGGACCTTTATTTGTGCACTATAGACTACGCGAAGGCATTCGAAAAAAAAGTCTACCGCAGAAAGCAATGGCAACCTACTGCGGAATAATCTTCTTCCCAGTCAGTCATGTCTCTTTCGAGACACTTAAGTTAACTGACTAAAAATAAATAGTTGAAAACATGATTACGGCTTCTAATGGGCATAAAGTGGGGGAGCTGTTTTCTATTGTTATGAAGTAATAAACTGATCCCCCACTAAATACTACTTAATAATATAGTACATATCTTCCCCATCTAGCCATGAGTCAAATAACAGGACAGATTGGATTCTATAACCTTGGTCGGCAACCAGTCTACCGCAGAAAACAATGGCAACCTACTGAGGGATAATCTTCTGCCCAGTCAGTCATGTCTCTTTCGAGAGATAATCGCCAAAAGCATTTATCACGTATGGCACTTAACTGATTTACGGAATATAATAGTTGGAAAGATGATTGAGGCTTCTACTGGTCATAAAGTGGGGGAGCTGTTTTCTATTGTTATGAAGTAATGAACTGATCCCCCACTAAATACTACTTAATAATATAGTACATATCTTCCCCATCTAGCCATGAGTCAAATAACAGGACAGATTGGGTTCTATAACCTTGGTCGGCAACCAGTCTACCGCAGAAAGCAATGGCAACCTACTGAGGGATAATCTTCTGCCCAGTCAGTCATGTCTCTTTCGAGAGATAATCGCCAAAAGCATTTATCACGTATGGCACTTAACTGATTGACGGAATATAATAGTTGGAAAGATGATTGAGGCTTCTACTGGTCATAAAGTGGGGGAGCTGTTTTCTATTGTTATGAAGTAATAAACTGATCCCCCACTAATTACTACTTAATAATATAGTACATATCTTCCCCATCTAGCCATGAGTTAAATAACAGAACAGATTGGGTTCTATAGCCTTGGTCGGCAACCAGTCTACCGCAGAAAGCAATTGCAACCTACTGCGGGATAATCTTCTGCCCAGTCAGTCATGTCTCTTTTGAGAGATAATCGCCCAATGCTCACGTATGACACTTAACTGACTGACTGAATATAATACTTGAAAACAATTAAAACTTTTATTGGGCATAAATAGGGGGGTCGGATTTCTATTGTTATGAATTAATAAACTGATCCCCCACTAATTACTACATCTCTTCCCCATCTAGCTATGAGTCAAATAACAGGACTCCTGGCTTCTAGACTGGCAACCAGTCTACCGCAGAAAGTAATGGCAACCTACTGCGGGATAATCTTCTGCCCAGTCAGTCACGTCTCTTTCGAGACATAATCGCCCAAAGCGTGTATCACGTAATGGCACTTGACTGATAGCTGGAAACATGTTTAAGGCTTCTAATGGGCATAAAGGGGGGGTCAGTTTTATATTTTTTTGAAGTAATAAACTGATCCCCCATTAATTACTATTTAATAATATAATACATTTCCTCTCTTTACTTACAAGTCAAATAATAGGACAGATTGGGTTCTATAGCCTTGGTCGGCAACCAGTCTACCGCAGAAAGCTATAATCTTCTGCCAAGTCAGTCATGTCTTTTTCAAAAAATAATCGCCCAAAGCGTGTATCACGTATGGCACTTAACTGACTGAATAGTCCGAAACATGATTAAGGCTTCTACTGGGCATAGTGGGGGATCGGTTTTATATTGTTATGAAGTAATAAATTGATCCCCCACTAATTCTTGTTTAATAATATAATACATCTCTTCCCCATATAGCTATGGGTCAAATAACAGGACAGATTGGGTTCTATAGCTTGGCTGGCAACTAGCCCACCGCAGAGAGTAATGGCAACCTACTGCGGGATAATCTTCTACCCAGTCAGTCGTGTCACTTTCGAAACCTGATCGCCCAAAGCGTGTATCACGTATGGCACTTAACGGACTCACTAGTAAAATGTGAACACAATTATAAAACTAGCTGTTGTAAATTTAAAAAAAAAATGTGTTGTAAACTTTTTAGTTACTAAATATCGGTTTTCTTTGTGGGATAATTTTTAAGTTATTTTTTAAAAATTGGTCGTTTGTTATATATGTAATTCTACGTGCAGTAAAAGTTTAATTAAAGACTTGATAGAGATGCTCGACAAGCTCAACATTTTCGGAAAAGACATTAAGATAATCAAGAATCTATATTGGCAACAAACCACTTGTATCCGGATCAGAGGTGAATTCAGCAGATATGCAAAAATAGACAGGGGCATAAGACAAGGATGTGTTTTCTCACCGGAACTTTTTCAAGTTGTATAGCGAAACAATTACGAGAGAAATAAAAGTCTTGCCGGGATTCGTAATTGGCGGCCACAATCTCAACAATATCAGATACGCGGATGACACGGTGATGATAGCAGACACGGAAAGGAAAATGCAGGACCTTCTACAGAAGGTAACAAAACAAAGTAGACTGAGCATAAACTTAAAGAAAACTGAACGTATAGTCATCAGCAAAAAGTGGCGCCCAATATGCCAACTACAAGTCGGAGAAACTAAAATAAAACATGTAAAAAAGTATTGGAAAGTATTTGGACAGAGGATGGAAAGTTCAACACGGAGATCCAAAGACGCATTGCCAAAGACGTATTTCAGAAGCTAAGCAGAGTATTGAAAAACATGAAAATCTCATTAGAAACAAAGAAAAAAGTACTGGATTGCTATGTGATATCTGTCCTTCTGTGTGAAAGTGAATGTTGGATGATCTCCTCAAGGATGAAGTAGTATCATAGTATCCTCAGCATCCTTCTGTAAAACCACATTTCTGCTGCCACAAGCCTCTCCTTCATCCTTGAGAAGATCGTCCAACATTCACTTCCATACAGAACGACAGATATCACATAGCAGTCCAGCACTCTCTTCTTTCTTTCTAATGAGATTTTCCTGTCTTTCAGTACTCTGGTTAGTTTCTGTTCATAGTATCCTCAGCATCCTTCTGTAAAACCACATTTCTGCTGCCACAAGCCTCTCCTTCATCCTTGAGAAGATCGTCCAACATTCACTTCCATACAGAACGACAGATATCACATAGCAGTCCAGCACTCTCTTCTTTCTTTCTAATGAGATTTTCCTGTCTTTCAGTACTCTGGTTAGTTTCTGTTCATAGTATCCTCAGCATCCTTCTGTAAAACCACATTTCTGCTGCCACAAGCCTCTCCTTCATCCTTGAGAAGATCGTCCAACATTCACTTCCATACAGAACGACAGATATCACATAGCAGTCCAGCACTCTCTTCTTTCTTTCTAATGAGATTTTCCTGTCTTTCAGTACTCTGGTTAATTTCTGAAATTCGTCTTTGGTCATGCCAATGCGTTTTTGTATCTACGTGTCGCATTTTCCATCCTCTGTCAAAACATTTACTAAGTATTTGAATTTTTTTACTTGTTTTATTTTAGATTCTCCAAGTTGCAGTTCGCATATTGGTCTCCTCTTTTTGCTGATGACCATGCATTCAGTTTTCTTGAGGTTTATGCTCAACCCTTTCTTTTCACTTTTTTTTCCTAACTTCTGTAGAAGGTAGAAGGTTCTTCATTTTCCTTTCCGTGTCTGCTATCAGCACTGTGTCATCAGCGTATCGGATATTGTTGAGATTATGGCCGCCAATGGCGAATCCTGGCAAGGCTTTTATTTTTTCATAATTGCTTCGCTGTACAGATAGAAAAGATACGGTGAGAATACGAAGAGAAAAAAATATTGAGAGTGACAAGAGCCAAGTGGAGGTCCATGATCGCCTACGTCCTGAAAGGACACTGCGCATGAAGAAGTCTGTGTGCGTGTGTGTGTGTTTGTGTGTCCGTTACCTATACACACCGAAACGGCTGAACTGATTTCCTTGAAAGTTTACAGTTTTACTATAAGCGTCTGCGAGTGTCCTTAGCTAGGTTTTGTGTCGACGTACCCCCGATAAATATCGACAGTTGATAATCGATAATGGAAAACATCGGGTGGTCCGATTTTAATCAAATTTGATGCACTTATAGACAAGCACATAAGAAACGATATTCAGAAGTTTCAAGGTTGCAGTTCTTACAATAGTGCGGAAAATCGATAATATATATATATATATATATATAAGGCAAGATGTTTGTGTATGTGTCTGTTTATCTGCCTGTATGTCTGTATTTTTTCAGACCCTTTATTTTAGTTTTTGCTTCGGGTTTGGCTCTAAGTAGGTATAATTGTAGTCCTTAGTCTCAGCCACGAAACCATTTACTCAGAGGACTTATTTAGACTTCAAAATTCAGTTTACGACGAAAAAGATTTATTTGATATCGATACCAGGAAATCAAAATTTAATTTACATCCATTCATTTTTCTTTCAGTTTACGGTTTCGCTTTAACTGGAAACAACTATTGCTTTTTAGTATTTCATCCGTCGCACAGTGTATACTTGGCATCGTTTAGACGACAATTTGTCCCTCGCACACTGAATATTTGGCAACGTTTAGACGACAATTTATCCGTCGCACGCTGTATATTTGGCGTCGTTTAGACGACAATTTATACGTCGCACACTGTATAATTGGCATCGTTTAGACGACAATTTATCCGTCGCACACTCTATAATTGGTATCTTTTAGACGACAATTTATCCGTCGCACACTGTATATTTGGCATGCTTTAGACGACAATTTGTCCGTCGCACACTGTATATTTGGCATGCTTTAGACGACAATTTATCCCTCGCACACTGTATATTTGGCATCGTTTAGACGACAATTTATCCGTCGCACACGCGATAATTAGCATCGTTTAGACGACAATTTATCCGTCGCACACTGTATATTTGGCATCGTTTAGACGACAATTTATATGTCGCACACGCTATAATTGGCATCGTTTAGACGACAATTTATCCGTCGCACACTGTATATTTGGCATGCTTTAGACGACAATTTATCCGTCGCACACGCTATAATTAGCATCGTTCAGACGACAATTTATCCGTCGCACACTGTATATTTGGCATCGTTTGGACGACAATTTATACGTCGCACACTGTATATTTGGCATGCTTTAGACGACAATTTATCCCTCGCACACTGTATATTTGGCATCGTTTAGACGACAATTTGTCCGTCGCACACGCGATAATTGGCATCGTTTGGACGACAATTTATACGTCGCACACTGTATCTTTGGCATCGTTTAGACGACAATTTATCCGTCGCAGACACGATAATTGGCATCGTTTAGACGACAATTTATCCGTCGCACACTGTATATTTGGACATCGTTTAGACGACAATTTATCCGTCGCACACGCTATAATTGGCATCGTTTAGACGACAATTTATCCGTCGCACACTGTATATTTGGCATCGTTTAGACGACAATTTATCCGTCGCACACGCTATAATTGGCATCGTTCAGACGACAATTTATCCGTCGCACACTGTATATTTGGCATCATTTAGACGACAATTTATCCGTCGCACACTGTATATTTGGTATGCTTTAGACGACAATTTATCCCTCGCACACTGTATATTTTGCATCATTTAGACGACAATTTATCCGTCGCACACGCTATAATTGGCATCGTTTAGACGACAATTTATGCGTCGCACACTGTATAATTGGCATCGTTTAGACGACAATTTATCCGTCGCACGCTGTATATTTGGCAGCGTTTAGACGACAATTTATCCGTCGCACGCTGTATGTTTGGCATCTTTTAGACGACAATTTATCCGTCGCACACGCTATAATTGGCATCGTTTAGACGACAATTTATCCGTCGCACACTGTATAATTGGCATCGTTTAGACGACTATTTATCCGTCGCACACTGTATATTTGGCATCGTTTAGACGACAATTTATCCTTCGCACCCGCTATAATTGGCATCGTTCAGACGACAATTTATCCGTCGCACACTGTATATTTGGCATCGTTTGGACGACAATTTATCAGTCGCACACTGTATATTTGGCATGCTTTAGACGACAATTTATCCCTAGCACACTGTATATTGGCATCTTTTACACGACAATTTATTCCTCGCACACGCTATAATTGGTATCATTTAGACGACAATTTATCCGTCGCACACTGTATATTTGGCATCGTTTGGACGACAATTTATCTGTCGCACG